>CM038220.1:1758323-2023323 GCA_021442155.1 Cymbidium sinense | reverse complement strand
CCCTAACCTAAAATCGAGGTTATGGTGGATCCTAAATAAAATAAGAAAAGAAACTGATCTAATCTACTGCTTATGGAACTATATCTTTATGGTCAAGATAGCTCGAGTTATCTAGGGTTTTGAAAATAAATTTTTTACCTATGTCGTTGTGTGTCTTAATAAACTAAAAAATCAAAAGTAAAAATAAAACCTAAATTAAAATAAATAAACCAAAATAAATAACCTAAACTAAATTGGTTCAGTTACGTGTTATTGGCTTAAATAATGATAAAAAATAAAATAAAGTAAAATAAATAAAAAATAAACTAAAAAAACCATAACGTTAAAGCTAAACCTTGAACCATAAACTTGGAACCTAAATAGTGAACCTTAAAACCTAGCCACTAAGCCACTAGTACAACCACAGAAAGCCCACAAACTCTAAACCCTAAATCCTACAAACATAAACACTAAACCCCAAACCCTAAACCCTAAACCCTAAACCCTATACCTTGAAAAACTAAAAACCTAAACCTAAACTAAATAAAACCTAAAAACAAAATAAACAAAAAACCTAAACCTAAACAAAATAAAAAATATAATAAAATAAAAATCTAAATTAAAATTTAAACATAAGCCTAAACATAAAATAAAATTAAAAAAACTAAAATAAAATAAAATAAATAAAGACATAAACTAAACTAAAAAATAAAATAAACCTAAAAATACAAAACCAAAATAAAATAAAAACTAAACATAAAATAAAATAATAAATAAATAAAAACCTAAACCTAAAAAATAAACCTAAAAATAAATAAAAAAATAAAACCTAAACCCAAATATAAAAAAACCTAAACTTAAAATAAAAATAAAATAAACAAAAACTTAAACTAAAATAAACTAAATTAAAAAACTAAAACCTAAATCTAAACCTAATCCTAAACAATAAATAAATTAAAATGAACTAAAAATAAACCTAAACCTAAACTAAAAAATAAAACTAAAAAGTTGACCTAAAATAAAAACCTAAACCTAAAAAATAAAATAAAATCCTAAACCTAAAAATAAAAAATAAAAGCTAAACCTAAAAAAATAAAATATAAATAAAACTAAACAAAAAAAAAATATGCATAAATATAAACCGAACCTAAAAAATAAACTAAAATAAAAAATTAAACTAAAATAAGTAAAACTAAAAAGGATAAACTATACTAAATAAAAATTAAAAATAAATCTAAAAAAATAAAAAATAAAAAATAAAAGAAACTAAAATAAATAAATAAATATACTAAATAAACTTAAACCTACCAATTTACTTAATTTAAAAAAAAAAACCCTAAACACTAAACCCTATATCCTAAATCCTAAACATTAAAACTTGCCTGTACGCCTAACCTAAACCCTAAACTAACCCTCCCTAAAGGACACTAAACCCTAAACCTAAAATCCTAAACCCACTAAAAACCTAAACTTACCTAAAACCAAAACTATAAACTTACTAAACTAATCATAAACTAACTACCTCCCTCCCAACCTAAACCCTGACCTAAAGCTAAACACTAAACCCTAAATCTTAAACCTGACTAAACCCCACTGACTAAACACTAAACCACTAAGACCCTGACCTCCACTTAACCCTAAACCATTAAAACCTAAAACTTAAACACTAAATAAACCTAATAATAAATAAATAAATAAACCTAAAAATAAAATAAAATAAAATAATGAAATGAATAAAACCTAAACTAAAACCTAAAAATAAAATAAAATAAAATAAAAATTAATATAAAATAAAATAAATAAACTAAACTAAAATTAAATAAAATAAAATAAAATAAATAAAATAAACCTAAACCTATTGATTTGCGTGAGAAATCTAAACACTAAACCCTCTTACCCTACCCAAGATCCTAAACTAAAACTAATTATAACTAAACCCTAAACCTTAAACCTACAACCCTACTTACTATGCCTAAACCCTAAAATCCTAAACCTAAACCCTGGAACCTAAACCCTAAACCTAAAACCTAATGGGCTTTAAACCCAACCTACCCTAAACTACCCTACCTCCTAAATTAACCAAACCCAAAACCTAAACCTTAAACCTAAACTACCAACAGGTTTGCTTTAAAACCTAAACTCTAAACTAACCCTAAATCCTAAACCCAAAATTCTAAACCTTAAATCCTAAACCTGGCTTAAAATAAACCAAAATAACCCCTAACACTAAACCACAACCCTAAACCCTAAAGTCTAAACCCTAAACTAACCAAAAACCCTAAACCCACAAAACCCTAAACTATAAAGCCTAAATACTAAATCGTAAACCTTAAACCCTAAACCCCAACCCGAAACCCTAAACCTTAGAACCCTAAACCTTAAAACCTTAAACCCTAAACCCTAACCCTAAACCCTAAACCCTAAAAGCATAAATGCTAAAACCCTAAAGCCTAAACCCTAAACCCTAAACCCTAACCTTAAACCACAAACCCTAAACATAAACCTATAATAACTACATAAATTAAAAAATAAACTTAAACCCTAAAAAATAATAAACCTAAACCCTAAGAATGGGAAGATACTTGACAACAGGAACATCACCATCAACAGGCTTAGTCTAGATCTAGAGGTGGAGGTGAAGGTGGAGGGAGCGGTTATCGTAATGGTGGTGGGGGATCTAAAAGTGTTGGTGGATATGGAGGTGGTGGTCAGAGCAGTGGTGGTTATGGAGGTGGGAGGAGTGATGGAGGTTACAACTGTGGTGGTGGCGGAGAGAGAGATCAGGGATATGATGGTGGATCCTACTACTCAAAAAGCCAAGGTGGTTCTGATGAGAACAGGAGAATGTAAAGAACGGTTGATCCAATCTACTGCTTATGGAACTCTGTCTTTAAGGTAGAGACGATTCTAGTTATCTAGGGTTTTTGATTTACACTATATGTGCAAATTTTTTATCTATGTCGTTGCTTATGCCTTAAAGAACTGTGTTACTTGGTTGATGAAATCAAAAATAAAAATAAAAAATCTAAACTAAAATAAATAAACCAAAATAAATAAACTAAACTAAATAAAAATAAAAATAAACTTAAATAAAAATAAAAAATAAAATAAAGTAAAATAAATAAAAAATAAACTAAATATAACCTAACCCTAAACCCTAAACCCTAAACCCTAAACCCTAAACCCTAAACACTAAACCCTAAACCCTAAATCCTAAATACTAAACCATAAACCCTAAACCCTAAACCCTAAACCCTAAACCCTAAACCCTAGATCCTACAAACCAAATACCTAAACCCCAAACCCTAAACCTTAAACCATATACCTTAAAACCTAAAAACCTAAACCTAAACTAAAAAAAAAACCTAAAAATAAAATAAATGAAAAAACCTAAACCTAAATAAAATAAAATAATAAAAAATAAAATAAAAACCTAAGTAAAAATCTAAACGTAAACCTAAATGTAAAAATAAAATAAAAAAAAATAAAAACTAAACTAAAATAAAATAAATAAAGACTTAAACTAAACTAAAAAATAAAATAAACCTAAAAATACAAAACCAAAATAAAATAAAAACTAAACATAAAATAAAATAAAATAAAATAAAAAATAAATCAAAACCTAAACCTAAAAAATAAAACTAAAAATAAAACTTAAAAATAAATAAAAATAAAACCTAAACCCAAATATAAAAAAACCTAAACCTAAAATAAAAATAAAATAAATGAAAACTTAAACTAAAATAAACTAAACTAAAAACATAAAACCTAAACCTAATCCTAAATAATAAATAAAATATAATAAACAAAAAATAAACCTAAACCTAAAAAAAATAAAACTTCAAAATCAACCTAAAATAAAAACCTAAACCTAAAAAATAAAATAAAAACCTAACCCTAAAAATAAAAAAGAAGCTAAACCTAAAAAATAAAATTTAAATAAAACTAAACTAAAATAATACACATAAACCTAAACCTGAACCTAAAAAATAAACTAAAATAAAAAAACTAAACTAAAATAAATAAAACTAAAATAAATAAACTAAACTAAATAAAAATTAAAAATAAACCTAAAAAATTAAAACTAAGATAAAATAAAATAGATAATATACTAAATAAACTAAATAAACCTAAACATACCAATTTACTTAATTAAAAAAACCCTAAACCCTAAACCCTATATCCTAAACCCTAAACATTAAACTAACTGTGCCTAAACCCTAAACCTCCCTAAACTGACCCTAAACCCTAAACCCTCTAAACCCTCCTAAATCCTGACCCTAAACCCTCTAAACCCTCTCCAACCTCCACTACCCTAAACCCAAACCTACCACTAGCTGACCTCCCTAAACCCTAAACCCAACCATAAACCATAAACCCTAAAACCCCGGAACTGACTTAAACAAACCTAAACTCCTAAACCCTAAACCCTAACCCTAAACCCTAAACACTAAAACCCTAAACCCTAAAACCCTAAACCCTAAACCTTAAACCCTAAACCCCTAAACCCAAAACCCAAAACACTAAAAAACCATAAACCCCATGGCGATTTTGTTTTCCCATGCTGTTCTCTGCGGTTTGGCCACAATTCGGGCCTCCCCGATCGTGCTCGCAGTCAAATTGTTTGTTTGCGCTTCCCCTCGTAGCTTATGTGATTCTCACCGGATCGATCAATAGCGGAGGCTTCCCCCTCCACGCAACCGAACTCGTCACTCCTAGATGCGCCAACTTTAACCTCCGATCCTAAAGGTACTCTAGATCCGATTGCTACTGTTAATGCGCCTACTGTAAAGTCCTTTAAGGACGCTCTCTCTGGTAAGACCCCTTGTGCTAATGGCTCGGTTAATTTAATTTCTACATCATTTCGTGGATTGCCGGCTGTCATGTGTTCTGATCAGGATGTGGAGAAATTAGCTAAGCCTTATGAGTTCTCCTTGGTTGGTAAATTCTCTTTACGGCGCCCTACTCTAGATAATATCCGATCTTTTTTTCATAGCTTAAAGCTTTCGGGAGTCTTCACTATTGGGTTGATTGATCCTCGGCACATCCTCATTCAATTATCAAATGATTTAGATTACTCTCATGTCTTTGCTCGTCACTCTTATTTTGTGTTTAACTGTCAAATGCGCCTCTTGAAATGGTCAACCCTCTTTGATGTCAAAGAAGAATCACCTATTGTTCCTTTATGGCTTGCTTTCCCTAACATGAGAATTCACTATGTTACTCATCAAGTTTTGTTTGCGGTTGGGGCTCTATTTGGTAGACCCCTTCAAATTGATCAAGCCACTGCCACTAGATCTCGACCATCATTGCATCTTGGTTGAAATTGACATTACCAAAAAATACCCCAAAGAAGTTTGGATTGGTTGAAAAAATTTGGATATAATCAAAAGTTGAATTTGAAAATTTCCCGGTCTTTTGTTCTCCTTTAAGATCCATGGCCATGATCACATGTTTTGTGCACAACCTTAAAAGAATATCTCTGGACACTAGTACCTCTCTTGGAATAGGAAAACCAATAAGTTAGCTTATGTGCCAAAGCTACTCATAATGGAATACACCCTCCCACACACACTTACCCATTGATTTGTCAAATGGAAAACATTACGAGCTAGGTATACATACTACTATTGAGGTGTGTCTTGAGACTAATGACAACCTAGCACTACTCTACTTGCAATAATTTGGCTTCTCATGACCATGCTTAATTTGAATCTTAATGAAAGAAAGGAAAATCTACATTGGATCAAAATAATGTTGATCCTTGGTGTCGGACAAAATCGAATATGCATCATGGCAATGAAAAATACTATTAATGGTGCAAGAACCTCCCCTCTACTTCTCTGAGTGATATTTCTATCAAATTTCATCCCACTCGATCTTGAAGAAGGAGAAATCACCACTACCAAAACATTGACAATGTTCCCATTCTAGAAAACAAAAACCAATCCCTTTTTGATGGAGATACTTTGGATTCTGATAGAACTTTCCAAACTTTTCTTAAAAAAAATATTATAAAGCCAAAATGACTAATAATAATTTCACTAGAACCACACGTTCTTCCCTTACACCTCATAAATAATTCTGTCCCTCTCTCTCTATCTTCTCTTTCTTTTGACATTTTTTATTATGATGAATTTTCTTATTTGGAATATCCAGGGTTGTGGGACACTCACTCACGCAACCGTGTTAGGAGCCTCTATCGCTCGCATAACATCAAACTTCTTGTTATTATTGAGCCTTTCATTAACCCTTCCAAAATTGCCTCTGTTGCTAGATCGCTTGGATTTCAAAATTTCTTCTTTAATCTTAATAATAAAATTTGGTGTTTCTGGGATAATTCAATCATCATTTCCATCATTGATAATCTTGATCAATTGGTTAATGTCAAAATCTCTTTAGGTGACTTTTTGGCTTTAGGTTCCTTTATCTATGCCTCTTGTAATAGAGCTGGTAGGAACATCCTATGGAACCACTTAAGAACCTTCGCCTCAGTTAACCTTCCCTGGTTGGTTGGGGATGATTTCAACACTATCATTGCTTCTTGGAAAGGAGGGAGGATGTTCTCTAACCTTCATTCCATGGAAGACTTCTTTAATATGATCCTTGATTGCAATCTGATTGACATTGGTTTTTCCGGGTTTGATTACACATGGCACAACTCTAGACTTTGGCATCATCTTGATAGGATCCTCTTTAATTCTCTTTGGATTAATCAATGGCCTCTCACTTCTGTTAAACATTTGTGCAAAACTTTGTCTGATCATTCCCCTATTTTGATCTCTATCAAAACTCCCCCCATTAACCCTCCTACTACTTCATCTTTTAGTTCCAAAATATGTGGACCCAACATGGTGATTTCACTAATATTTTTTCCATTAACTGGATGGCTCCCGTTCACCCGGATAATTCCGTGGATAATTTCATTAAAGGCATGCTTCGGCTTTGGCTTAAGCTCAAGAGGCTCAAACAAAACCTCAATTGGTGGAACAAACATATTTTTAAAAATCTCTTTACCAATCTTAAAGCTATGGAACAAGTGGTTTGTTCACTTGAAGAGGCTGTCTTAACCGACCCCAGTAAGCTTGAAGAGTTGAGCGCTGCCAAAGATAGTTTAATTCATTACCAAAATATGGAAGAAACCTATTGGCATCAAAAAGCCACTACCAAACACATTGTTGATGGTGACAGAAACACTAGGTACTTCCATGCTATTTACAATAAACGGAAAGCCCTAAACTCAATTAAGAAAATTAAGAACCTAATAATGGTGGATAAGCGATAATAATGAAATCAAGGATTACGTACATCATTTTCAAAATTTATTAAATTCTAATCCTTCGTTAGAAACCCCCTCCAACACCCATCTTATCTCTTCTATAATTACCAATGAGGATAACCATTTGCCCACTATGCATCCCTTAGAAGTGGAGATTAGTAGTACTCTCAATAGCATGGACAATGAATATGTTGCTGGCTCTGATGGTTTCATGACTCATTTCTTCCAACATTGTTGGCCTTTTATTAAATCTGATCTTGTTAATGCTGTTATTGATTTCTTTGATGGCAGCTCCATTCCCAGATATTTTTCAAGTATCTCTATTATCCTTATTCCCAAAACCATCAATCCTAAATCTTGGGATGACTTTAGACCTATTAGTCTTTGTACCTTTTTTCAAAAACTCATTGCTAAACTTATTAATAATAGGATTAGCCCTACTCCATAAAATCATCTCCCCTAACCAAACTGGTTTCGTTAAAAATAGAGTCATATCGATAATATTCTCCTTGCCCAAGAGTTGGTTCATGACATTGATGTTCCTTCCAGAGAAGGTAATATGCTTTTCAAACTGGATATCTCTAAAGCCTTTGACAACCTCTCGTGGGACTTCCTTTTCCAAATCTTGCATTTGTTTAGTTTCTCTGATCATTTTATCCGGCTTATAAAAAGTTGTATCACTAACATCTAGTTTTCTGTCATTCTTAATGGCAAGTCCCTTGGTTTCTTATCTTCGAGCCATGGTTTGCATCAAGGCGGCCCTCTTTCTCCTTCTCTTTTTATCATTGCTATCGAATATCTTTCGAGAAGCCTCAATGACCTTTTCATCAAAAAACATAACATGGTTTTTAAAACTCATGGTGGTTTCCCTGTTTCTCACCTTAGCTTTGCAGATGATTTTATTATCTTCTGTAATGCATCCATTCAACATGTTAAAAATATTAAGAATCTCTTAAATGATTTTGGGAAAGTTAGTGGTCTCTTCCTTAATGACAAAAAATGCTGCTTTATCCCCTTAGCCAAGATTCCTCTCAATAGATTAAATCAAATATCCACAATTACTAATTTTAAGCAAAGTCAATTTCCCATTAATTACCTCGGGGCTCCTCTTTTTAAAGGCCAGAAAAGATCTCATCTTTTTGATGACCTTATTCAAAAAATTTCTAATAAAATTTTGGTTTGGGAATTTCATCTCTTTTGGTGGTAGGCTAACCTTGATTAAGAGCACTCTTAATTCTATGCCTTTATATCTCATCCATACCATTATCTATCCTATCTCTAGAATTGAGCATCTCTTAAATAAATTTTTTAGGGGCTCCAATACCTCTTCTAAAAATGCACTGACCTCTTGGGTCTTGGTTAAAGTTGTGTGAAGGTGGTCTTGGTTGTAAATCCATAAAAGAAGCTATCAATGCCTTTTCTTATAAACTCTGGTGGAATTTTAGGAGTAAACATAGTCTCTGGGCTAAGTTCATGACTGCTAAATATTGCCAGGGTAAGCACCCCCTCATTTGTCCCTTTAAGTCGGGTGACTCCCCTGTATGGAAAAGGCTTTGTTCTATCAAATGGGATGTTGAATCCCTAATTTTTTTGTAGCATCAACTCTGGTGCCTCTTTCTTTTGGCAAGATAACTGGAGTGGTTGTGGTTCCATGGATGACTTACTCCACACCAACTCCACTTCCACTATTAAAGTAAACTCTTTCTGCATAACAATAAGTGGAATAATAGTAAACTAGCTGATTTTATCCCTTCTACTTTTTGGAATATGGTTACTACTATTCCTATCACTCCTCAAGAACAAGATCATATTCTCTTTAAGCTCTCTCATAATGGTGAATTCAACCTCAAAAATGTGTGGCTCCACATTAAAGATACTCATGATTCCTCCTGTGTATTCTCTAAACTTTGGAATAACAATATCCCTATTTCTTATTATGTTTTTACTTGGCGTACTCTAAAAAATTTTATCCCTATGGATTCCTTATTGTGGGGGTAAAGGGTTTCATATACCCTCTAAATGCCAATGTTGTTTTCATATTGAGAATGTTAATCATGTCTTTGTTAATGGGGTCATTGCTTCTAAACTTTGGATTTGGTATGATGATCTTTTTAACACTATTAATTTCAATGGCTCTCTTACTTTATATCAACTTCTTGAAATTTATTTTGATAATACTATTAAAGGTCACATTAAAGTTATCATTGCTATCACTCTTATCTAGTTCATATGGATGGACCGAAATGATGCAAAACACCGTGGGATTCCTATGAACCATGTGAGGATTATTGCTAGAACTAAAAACAAAATTCATGACTTGTTTAAAGCCAATCTCATTCATTACAATCATTTCAAAGGATGTAAATTTGTGTCCAATAAACTGGGCATAAATTTGCCGGATCAATCTTCTTGTCAAAATGACAAAATTGTCTATTGGAAAAAACCTCTAGATCATATTATAAAAATCAATACGGATGGCTCTATCTCTCATAATGGTTCTAGTTGTGGTGGTATTTTCAGGAATTCTAATGGTATTGTTCTATGTGCTTTTGCTTATCCCCTTATTTCCTGCACTGTTCCTTTTTCCAAACTTATGGCAGTCTTCAAAGCTCTTGAGATTTGTCTCTGGATCAATATTTGGATCGAGACGGATGCTGCTCTCCTAATTGATCTCTTGACTTCCACTAAGATGAGCAGCACTGAATTGTACTACCTCCTCAAGCAAACTAGATCTCTCCTTTCCTAACTGAATTTTAACATCACTCATGTTTGGCGTGAAGGAAATGAAATGTCGACTACCTAGATGCCCAATGATATCATCTTCTTTGATCAACACACCTTACCCAAACACTTGCATGGGCTAATTAGCCTGGACAATTCTAGGTTACCTTATCTCAGACCTTAACTTAATCTTTTGATGTTTTCTATCCATTCGTTATTTTTCTGTTTGTTTCTTTATTTTTTGGTTCCCTGTTCCTTTTTGTTCCTTTTGTGGTTGTTTCTCACAAATGATATTAGTGTCATGCTTTGGTGCTTTATTAGCTCCTCCTTCATTAGGAGGCTCACTGCTTTTGGCATTTACATTGATAGCAGGCTGCTGTTGAGCTATGTGCATACGGATATTCAGCATAGGAATTATGTTGAGCTATGGTTTTATATCGCCAATCCTACTTGGGTTTCTTATACCAATGCTGGTTGCATTCCTAATCCTAGGAGGCTTAATCTTTCCTGGATGGAGATGCATCTTTTTTTCTATTTGCTTCTTTACTTTTTGGTTCTCTACTTTTTTGTACCTTTTGTGGATATTTTACACAGCGGATATTAGTGTCATGCTTTGGTGTTTTAATAACTCCTCCTTCCTTAGGAGGCTCACTGCTTTTGACATTTACATTGATAACAGGCTACTGTTGAGCTATGTGCTTACGGATATTCAACATAGAATTTATGTTGAGCTATGTGTTAGCTGCTATTGGTTTTATATCCCCAATCTTACTTGGGTTTCTTATACCAATGCTAGCTGCATTCCTAATCCTAGGAGCTTAATCTTTGCTGGATGGAGTTTTTAATTTTTAGGGTTTAGCTACTCCCATGTGGCAATTTTCCCTCTCTTCTCCCACCTGCTATGGCTATTTTTTGCAGGTTTTCTTATAGGCTGCTGCTGACCTCCTTACACCTTATGCTAACAGGTTATTACTGTCATTATCCTTGGCAATACTGGGTCAATGTGAATAAGCAACCCGCTACTGATTGGTTTGCTCTGAATGTGTCTTACTGGATTGGTTTGTGGTGGGGAGCTATTCATTATCTATCCCTCCCTATCTGCTACCTAATCCTCATCCCTACTGGTTTTTGTAACTATAGCCAGCTGAGTTGGGGTTTTGCTGACTATCTTGGTACTTGCAGAATCCAAAGTAGGACTGCTATTAAGCACCAATGGTTACAACTTTCCTTATTGCTGCTATTTTGTTGTTTGTGATATCCCATATCTACTTTAATATCTCTTTGCAGGATTGGAATTGTGTTATTCATTTCAAGGTTAGTCATTGGATTTTTGGGTACTTTTGTCATATGGCTATTTTTGTGAATTATGGTTGTGTTTTGATTCACGATCTCCCAATTGTTTGTACTACTATCAGCTGGGCTAAGTTTGACCACACATGCTGATGCTGTTCTCTTCCTGTTTCTATTTCCCATTGTCAGATTTCTTCTTTTCTATTATGGGATCCATCTTATATTCTATCAACTCTTAATGACATATCCTATGGTCAACTTGTTGAGAACTTCTCTCTTATTTGTTGGCTGATATGGTTCCTTGAGGCTACTATCAATCTTGATGTTTTGGTTTTTTTTCTAGGCAGAGTTTGGAGTTACTCAATGGATCATCATCCTGCATTTGTTAAGATTGTGGGTAATTCTATTTGCTCTGATTTTGGATTTCTATTTTCCTTGTCCAGCAAGTTGCTGACATATGGAATGTTGTTTGTCCTTGCTGTTGTTTTCTCTCCATATGCTTTGATGGGAACATTCTTTATTTAAATATCTTACTTTTTGTTATGTTGGAAGTTAATTAATGGTTTATCTTATAAGCATAATTGGGTTATTGGCCAACCTACTAGTTATTATTGTCATTATCCTTGGCAGAGTTGGATTATGGTGACTAAGCACCCTGTTACTGATCTGATTTCTCCGAATGTCATTTATTGGATTGGCTTGTGGTGGGGTGCTATTCATTATCTATCCCTCCCTTTCTTTATATATGTTTTTGGGTGGCCTCTTGGCCAGCTTGTTGGTCTTAGATGTCTTGTTTGTTGGCTGAACTGGATTAACTATGTTCATGCTGTCTCTGGGGTTTTGGTTTATTTTGTTCAGCATGCCTCTATTGAAGTTGTTGATTGCTTGGTGGACTCTATTTTCAACCCCCTTTTTGGTTTATTATATGCTTATCATCGGACTACAGAGGTCTATCTTATCTGCTATTTTTTTATCTTTTCTCTGATAAACCTGCATTTGTTGCACTATTTATATTGGATGGGTGGCTTTATGACATGCTAGCTGGTTTTTATTATTTTGATTGTTTCTTGTCTTGGAGATTCCTACCTTGGTTTATTAGGACACCTATGTTGGCTCCATCTTTGTTGGCTGTAGGATTTCTGGGTCCTTTGTTCAGAAAACATTTTTTGTTTTTGCTGTTCTGATGGTGCTAGTTTTTGGAGATTTCTGTCTGAGTTGTTGCCTTCAAGATAACTATTTTTATGCCCTATCTATTTGGTTATTAACTACTACCATATCTACTCTGATTGAGAGGTTTTATGGCCAACATGCAGTCCTTTCTTGTCTTGAATGTTTTGTCTTCACTGTTGCTGTCTTGGCTATTTTTTGCCTTGGTTATCCACTGTCCTATTTTTTCTGGATACTAATTTTCATTGCTGCATTACCTATTTTGCTGTTGGGGTTGGCTTTCTGAATGCCCGTGCTATTTATGCCAAGGTTGCTACTCATCTCTTGAATGTTGTGATTTGCATTACCTACTGTTTTCTCTATTCCTATCTCGGTCCAGTTAGGTTTGTGCAGTTTTATGTGCTGTCTATTCTAAAAGAGTGGTATTATGGACAGTTACTGCCTTTTGTTGTCTTGTTCTCTTGGTTATTTGTTGAGCTGGATTATTCGAATTTTGGCTATGTATGCTGCTATGGGAGTTGTAGCCCTAACTGTCCTTACTTGGTGCTATTTTTGGTTGGTTGCAGTCCATTTCCTGTGTTGAGCTATGCTGCCTTCCTTTACAATTGTTTTTCTCCAATTACTAATATGGACACTAAAAAGGGGGTTGTTTCCTGCCCTGAAAGTTTCATTTATATATCATATGATTGGGAAGGTGTTAATTATAAGATCATTGACTTGATTAGCAGGATTTCAGCAAGTTGTCTCATCTGTTGTTTTCTTGTGGAGGGATTATATGCTGGTTTGCTTTATCACTTGGATATCCATTCTCATGAGGCTCTAGCTAAGATGACTAATTCTTCTATGTTTATATACTCTCATGTCAGGATGACTATATTGTTGATACTTTTCTTGAACGAGACACCTTATCATTCAGCTCTTTGCAATTTCCTCTCTATTTTAGATATGATTTTGTTTAGGATTGCAGGTAATAAAGTTCACAAGACTATCAACAACTGGGTGTTACCTCCTCACAGGTTTGTTGGCTATGATGGTTGTGATGATTTCACTCCCTTTTGGTTTGGTAGTAGCTCATGTGATGTAATCCTTCTATTGAAGTTTGGATGCTCATATTTGCATCTGCCCCAACTTGGTGTGATTGAGCCTGAGCCTTCTTTATCAAATTACCTTATTATCGCTCTTAGTTTTTATTGTTTCCATTTATCTCTTTATCTGTATTACCTTACCTGCCCTAATCTTCTTCCATTGTAATTTTGCAGGTGATTCTCTCTTATTCTCTTTCAGGTTTGCTCCATATTACCAAGCACTCTTACAACCATCAGAGCATTGGCCTTAATCTTCCTTTAACTTATTATGTTAATCATCTTGTATCTTTTGATTTCTTTAATGTTTTCTTTTGCTTTTGGATGTACTTAGATAGGGATTTACTTCTTAGGCTGATTGTAGCTCATTGAGCAGTAGTTTTAGAGTTTACTCCTTTTAAGGACCTTGTAACCCTTTTTTGTGGCAATAAAATACCCCCTCATGGGGTTTCCCTAAAAAAAAAAAACCTTAAACCCTAAACCCAAAACCCTAAACTCTTAAAACCTAAAAACTTAAATAAACTAAATAAAACCTAATAATAAAATAAATAAATAAATGTAAACTTAAATAAAATAAAATAAAATAGAACAAAAACCTAAACCAAAACCTACAAAATAAAATAAAATAAAAATTAAAAATAAATTAAAATAAAATAAAATAAACCTAAACTAAACTAAAAATAAAATAAACCTAAATAATAATAAATAATTAAATAAACTAAAATAAAGAAAAATAAACTAAATAAACCTAAACATACTGATTTACTTAACTTAAAAATATCCTAAACCCTAAACCCTAAACACTAAATCAAACCCTAAAACTAATCCTAAACCCTAAACCCTAAAACAAATCTTAAACCCTAAACCTTAAACATACAACCCAAAACTTATAGCCCTAAACCCGAAACCCTATAACCTATACCCTAAACCTTAGAAAACCTTAAACCCTAAACTAACCCTAAACCCTAAACCCTAACCCTAACCTAAAACCTTCAACCCTAAAACATAAACCTTAAACCCTAAATGAAGTCTAAAATCTAAACCCTAAACCCTAAAAATCATAAACCCTAAAGCCTAAACCCTTAACCCAAAATTAAGCCTAAACCCTAAGATAACCCTAAACACTTAAAAACCTAAAACCTATAACCTAAACACTAAACCCCAAACCCTAAACCTTAAACCCTAACCCTAAACCCTAAACCCTAAAACCCTAAACCCTAAGCCCTAAACCCTAAAAATCTAAAAACTTAAACCTAAACTAAATAAAACCTAATAATAAAATAAATAAAAAACCTAAACCTAAATAAAATAAAAATATAAAATATAATAAAAACCTAAACTAAAACATAAACGTAAACTAAAACTTAAACCCAAACCTAAACCTAAAAATAAAATAAATTAAATTAAAAAAACCTAAACTAAACTAAAAAATATAATAAACCTAAGATTAAAACTAAATAAAATAAAAACTAAATGTAAAATAAAAGTAAAACTAAATGTAAAATAAAAATAAAAGAAACTTACAATAAAATAAAATAAAAACTAAATAATAACCTAAACCTAAAAATAAAAATAAAAGTAAAATAAACCTAAACATAAACCTAAAATAAACTATACTTAAACCTAAACCTGAACTAAATAAAAAATAAAAAATAAAAAATAAACCTCTACTTAAACTAAAAAATAAATCCTAAAAATAAACCTAAAATAAAACCTAAAACCAAAACATAAAATAAAATAAAATAAAAACCAAAGCCTAAACATAAAAATAAAAAGTAAAACTTAAACCTTAAAAAAAATATAAAAATAATGCTCAACTAAAAAATAAACCTAAACCTTAAAATAAAATAAAATAAAAATAAACTAAAATAAATAAACATAAAATAAATAAATTAAACTAAATAAAAATAAAAAATAAAATAAACTGAAATAATTAAAAAAATAATCTAAATAAACCTAAACCTATCAATTTACTTAATTTAAAAAAATTCTAAACCCTAACTCCTAAACCCTAAACCCTAAAACCAACAACCCTAAACTTACAACCTTAAACCCTAAATCATATACCCTAAACCATAAACCTTAAACCCTAAATCCAAAATCATAAACTGTAAACCCTAAACCCTAAACCCTAAAATCCTAAACCCTAAACCCTAAACCCTAAATATAAAAAC
Organism: Cymbidium sinense; assembly: GCA_021442155.1. NCBI lineage: Eukaryota > Viridiplantae > Streptophyta > Magnoliopsida > Asparagales > Orchidaceae > Cymbidium > Cymbidium sinense. Next base: position 2,007,631 of record CM038220.1, on the reverse strand, counting down.
CCTAAAGCTTAAATCCTAAACACTAAACCCTAAACCCTAAACCCCAAACCCTAAACCCTAAGCCCTAAACCCTAAACTAACACTAAACCCTAAATCATAAACTAACCATGAACTTTAAGAATGGGCAAAACCATGACAGCAAGAACATCATCGTCAACTAGGCTCAGTCTAGATCTGGCGGTGGAGGTGAATGCTGAGGTGGTGTGTGGTGTTTATTTCTCAAACATGCAAATTTGACAAATAAAAATTGTGTATATTATTGAAACACCACGTAGATTCACATATGTATTTAAAGTGATTGGGTGTGACATTTAGGAATGATGTACTATTTTGAAAGGTAGATGTCACCATCCTACAATGGACCTAATCACCTAATGAGGACTCCTAAGGATAATGGGTCTTCGAATGTACTTGAGATCTTTCCCTTACTTCACATAGAAAAATAAAGTAGGGTTTATTTTGAACTGGATTCATTAAGTTCCTACGGAGGAAAGACCCATAGTTATTTACATCTTAAGGAATGAGATTCCTTAAAAATACTCTAGATTAAGGTAAATTCTCATTATCTCCAAATATTTCAATGATAGGACTATCAATAATTGGTTATTTTTGGAAAATCAAGTGGGATTATTCAAAGGAGGGAGTTATTATTGAAACTAAAGGGAGATGAGTAGGGCATGCTCATGATGCTAGGAAACCCAATGAGCATCCTAAACTATCCTATGGTTGGGCTTTATAATTTTGAAATTTGAGAAGGATTATATGTTTGAGTTGAATTTTTATTAGAAATTTAGGGCTTATGATTCCACAACACAAGTCTTGATCAAGAAGGGCATGAACTCATGACTTAATCTAATGCAAATTTTGTTAAGTTTTATTTTCATTTTTGGACATTTTTATTTGACTCTGGCTATGAGATTTCATATGCTTAATGCATGAGAATTGATCATGGGCCAAAATTAGAAAGAATGAGGTGTGTTTCTATCATGGCTCTCAAAGTTCAATCCATTTTCTCTAGCTAAGGTGGAAGCCCACCATTAGCAAGAGTGAAGCAATATGTTTTATGCATGATGTGAGACATACAACATCCAACTAAGGGGTTGCTAAATCTTTTATTATCTTGATTTATGTCCTAGGATTTTTAGGTGAGGTTATGAGTTATTTAATTTTGAGTTGATTAATTGGATAGAAAATTTATTTTTCTTTAAGTGTCAAATCACATCCAAGCCATTCAACAACCAACAAATAATTAACAAAACTAGGAAAATCATGCCATCCTAATTGTGCAATCTAAACAAAACATCAATCATTTTATAAAATTAGAGGAAACGATTAATAGGTCGATATGGTCGGGCACCACCATATAAACTCGAAATGGAAAATGGGTAGCTGAGCTCTACCATTATACAACCCAAATCATAAATGAATAATTAAAATTTAGAAGAAATTCATATTATGGGGGTCTTCATTCTTCATTTCTTCATTTCTTTCTCTTTGATTTGACTTGGGGTGTAGTTTGCTCCAAGGTTTCACATGGTGCATAAAACATGGTCTTAAGGCCAATGTTCACCTTAATCCCTAATAATATTCATTCCTAATCTTAATTGCAAAATTTACATTAAAATTGGAATGACAGATGTAACTAAACTTGCAAAATAGTGATTAGCTAAACATACCACACAACCCAAGCAGCTATATGAATAATTTAGACTTAGCACCCCATACATGGGTAACTAGGTTCACTTATTTTAGTTTGGATCATGCTTAGGGGTATAAGCAACCTGCATAGCAAAAGCATTTATATTTTTATTACAGTGCCCCTTAAGTACAACCCCCTCCAGAAGACATGATAAGGCTAAGATCGTCCTATCATTCAGTCTATGCACATGCACCGTAACATCTAGTCTAAAAATATTACATCATAAAATAAAATCAGGCATCAAACCATGCACCGCCCTAATATAGAACTAGAAATGATAACTTAGCCTAATGTGTGTGCCCTTTAAGGCTTGTGTAGTAAGCCCTAGCTAGGCTTTAAGGTTGAGATTTCCTAAGTGTGAGAGGTTTAATTTTGAAGGTGGTTTTAGTTTAAATGATTTAGTTGATTTATCAATTTTAGTTTTGTGATTTGATTTGGTTTGAATGAACCTACACTTAGTTACTAAATGTTGTAAAGAGAAGAAAAGAGAAGAGAACTTCTCTTTCATCCCTACCTTAAGTAATTTCTAAGGAGATTCATTAATGACTTTTCTTTAATGTATATTTTATTATGTGTTTTAATTAACCCTATGTTTAGATTTACTCTAAATAGCCTTATTCAATATGAAAGGCATCTTATGATTAATTAAGGTGAATTACTATCACATAACACACAACCCTTTATTTCTTTCCACCATGTATACCATGCATATGAATAAATCCTAAGCATACCTTTACATGCAATGCATATTTTAGGACACCTTGATGATGAATGCTAAGAGATATTATTTGGAAACTTGGATATTCTATGAATGTATGTCTTTATTATGTAGAAAGGAGAGATTCTTTATCCATTAAGATAATGCACATCCACATGTAAAAGATAGTATACCATTATTATTTTCTACACCAGGGACGTAAGGTACAAGACTTACTTGGGGCAACTTAAAGCCTAGCTGCCCCGAGATGTCCAGACTAATATACCATTTTTCTTAAATACATGTAGATGAATAAAAAGAAATAAATGGATGAAAAATCATGCAAAAGTTCTTTGCTTGTTTGATTTGGTATAATTTACGTGTGTAATGTGAGGATCCTTCTTAAGTCATAACATAGGAATGCATAAGAATAGATTTATGCAACTGTTATGTTCTTTTCAAATGAACAATACACTTTGTAAATCCTATTCAAATCCATGTTAAGAGAAGAGAAGAAAATTACATAAAACACATCTCATGCTATAATCACATGCAAGCTTATAAGTACTAATAAGTAGTATCACTTCATTTATAATCTTTAATTTATAAGTTTTGGAAAATAATTTTTGGTTTTAATAAGGATAATAACCACTCATATTCTTAACTTTAGCCAAAATATGCAATTTGACATAAAAGAAAATAATTTATTTAATTGATTCTTTTTAAAAAGATATGAATGCATGATTTCATATGGAAAACAACATTTAGCATGCTTGGAAAAAAAATAAAGTGATGTAAGCATATGACTTCATTCACCTTAATTAACTCCTAAAGACAATCATATAAAATAAGATCATTTAAAGTGAATCAAAAATTATTAAAGATATTTTTATTTTTGAATTTGAATTGACTTAAGAAATGTGAATAGAGTTTTCTGGTCCTAACCCATCTCTCCTATGTGTGAATTAATTTAGTTTAATTTTAGAATAATTATGTTGATTTTATGTTTTGTTTAAGTTAAGGTATGAGTTAAATCCATTAATTACCCCTTACCTTCACCACCTTAACATAATTAGACAAGTAATTATGAGCCAACATATGATATGCAACCACATGGAATTTAAATCAGTAATGCACCAAAGAAATAAAGGGGCCTAATGCAATTGGCTTATAATTATTGATTAATTAAGTTAAAGGGTTTAATTAAGTACTTTCATAACCATCCTACACATGTAGTTTGATTATAATTTTCTTTGAAGACTCTTAGGTTATTGAACACCTAAGAATCTACCCAAGATTAAAATGATTAAGTTCTAGAATAATTTGGTTTTGGGTTTATTTAATTAAGCCATTTAATGAAGTTATTAAATCATTAATCAATTTGTAAATTAATTAAGTCTTTATCCAAATGAAATAAACTTAAGAGAAAAGATTTGGAAAATAAATCATTATCTCATTCTCAAAGTCTAGTCATTATTTCATGATGATTAACAAACTTAATTAATGAATTTATCACTATTTAATAGGTTAATTAATCATTTATTTAGTTAAGAGAGGGATTAAGAATAAAATAAGCAATTCTCCTAATTAATCCAACAAAAAATTCCAAGAAAATCATGGGAGGTAGAGGTCATCCCCTAATTAACCTTAGGAAGTTTGGAATCAATTGCTAAAGTAATTAAGGAGTAATTAGCCTAATTACATTTCTATTAAAACCCAAATTGAGTGAAGGTTACTGTTCAAAATTAATTAACCTTAATTATATATTATTCTTCAATGAATTATCTTTAAAATGAACTTGAGTTTGTACTTTTTTGGATTTTTTATAATTAGTTATGAATTTTGGAAGTTTCAGCATTAAAAAAGAATTTATTAGAGCTAATTAACCACCCTAATCCCATCGGGCCACTTAGCAGTTGACGCGGTGTGCTTTCCACATAGCATGATGGGATAGGTTATTTAAGTTGTTACATTTGTGGTTGAGTCTGTCGACGATGGACGTGCTTTCTCCATGGGCCATTTGATCTAAGGTTAGAGGGCCACAATTAATCTCACAGTTTAGTCTTAAATTAAAAGGAGATCTATCATGATTTAATCATAGTTGTCCGTTCCAATCACGTAGAACGAACGGTGTGTGATCTATCTCCCCCTGAGCGGTGAGAGACGGATGTCATCCATTGATCGTCACTCGATCTGAGCTCACCTTAGCTCGGATGGAGTTTAAACTCACCCCACACCTTTGGAGGAGGACAAGCAAGGTATCCAATGGTTAATATTTAATAGGATTATAATTCCCTTCACAAAGGACCAAATAATTTTTATCTTAGGATCGATTTTGATCAATACCTTACTGGAGGCTATCACCGGTGCTTCTAACGGAGGAGGTAGATTCACCTAGTAGAGATGAAGCCCTGTTGAAGGTATCAAGCTTTGATATGAAGTGGATGGCTCAGTTGATGAAGCTCCCCTTCAATGGCAATCGGCTTTGATCAAAGTCCTCTTTCTTGTGGCTTGGTGACTTGGGAAACAACTTGATTGAGCTCGATGAGGTCCCTTGATGGTGCATGCAAGATTAATTTGGGTTTGGTGGAGAATTAGATGAGTTGGATCTTCACTTCACCTCCCCTATTTTGGCTTCAAGAAAAATCAAGAAGGAGAAATTAAGTAAGCTTGTAAATGTCTTTGGGAAGCTTAGGAATGCTTGGTTTTGATTCTTAGAGCTTAATCAAATTCAATTCTATACTCCTCCTCCTTGGATTAGATAGTGAGGACTAGAAATGCCATTTTAGCCCAATTGTTGAGATTGATTGATCAGATTTGGCTGTTAGAAACTCCATATGATTCATTTTAGGTAGTGCAAGGAAGGAGAGTGAGAGCCCATGTGCCAGGTGAGGGCATTAGTCATTCCAAGTGCTTAATTCCCATTAGAGGTTATTTTGGTTTTAATTTGGACGACCCAAGGTGATTGGTCATGTTCACCACCCTTAGTCACGTGGACCAAGGATCATGGCTTGAGAAAAAATATGACCAAACTCCAAGTGAATTTTGTCATAGGATACCCTTTGACTAAGGGTAAAGTGGTCATTTAGCTTTGATTTGATTTGGGCAGATTTGAGATGATTTCAAAATGGGTTGGACCAAATTTCAAGTGATTTGGAGTTCATTTGGTTTGATATTGTTCAATTTGACCCATTAAAGTCAAGCTCAATTAGGTTGACCAATTGGTCAAATTGGATCAAATCATGGATTAAAGTTCAAATGATCATTTTCGAGATATGGCATTGGTTTGGTTCAAATTGGATTATATTTGGTTTGGTTTTGGTTCATTTAGATTCATTTAGGTCAAATGGGTCAAGTTGACCAATTTGACCCATTTAACCCAATTGGGTTAGGTCATGGGTTGGTTTTGGCTTAGTTGATCATTTGAAATGTATTGCAAGCTTTTGTTTCAATCAATTTTGGTTTGGTTTGAATTCAAGTTGATTTGACCTTTTAAGTCAAGTTGGGTTCATTGTTCAAGGCTTGATTCAAGTTTGGTTGAACTCACATATGGACTTATGATTGAAATATAAATCCAATTGCAAGTGATTTGGAGTCAAATGGGTTTTGATTCATTTGACAAGTCTAAGTTCAAAGGATGAACATGGGTTTGATTTGGGTTAGTTTGATTTTGGTTTGATGATTGTAGTTTATATTTATATTTGGTCATGTGATTGAAGGAATGATTTTTTGAAAAGAAATTCCACAGGTTTGGATTGATTTGATAATGATTTGGTTAAGTTCAATAATTTGACTTGAAAGGGTATAGGTTGGATTTAGGTTAGATTTAGACTTGAGTTTTTTAGTTTTGATTGTTTGAATTTATATTTCATTTATATTTGTGAATATAAATGACAATATAAATGAGTTATAATAAAATCTTTTGAGTTTGGAGTGATTTGGATTTTATTTTAGCTAAGTTCATAAGAAGAGATCAAAAGGGCTTAGGAAAGATTTTGGAATTGGAATTGATAATGGGTTTCAATTATTTGGAATTGATTCATGATTTGAGTTTTGGAATTGATTTATGATTTGAGAATATTAATTGAGTTGGAATTGATTTAAGATTTGAGTTTGAAGTTGATTCATGATTTGAAAATCAATTGAGTTGGAATTGATTTAAGATTTGATTTAGAATTGATTCATGATTTGATAAAATCAATTGAGTTGGGATTGATTTAAGATTTGATTTGGAATTGATTCATGATTTGAGAAAATTAATTGAGTTGAATTGATTTAAGATTTGATTTGGAATTGATTCATAATTTGGGAAAATCAATTGAGTTGGAATTGATTTGAGATTTGAATTGAAGTTTGGTTTGAAAGAAGGAAGCAAGGATTGGATTTAAGCTATAGGGTAGGTAAATCTTCCTAATACCCCTAAGGGATAACCTATTCCTATGGATAATTGTTCTAAGTCTCTAGGGTTAGTTTAAGTGTTCACCTAATTAATAGTAGTGTCTTAAAACTAAGGAACTCTTAGTGTTTAGAAGAGTCATTATGTTTAAGATGGAGAAGTTGAAAGCTCACTCCAAAAGTGAGGTAAACAAAGGGCGCCCAATAGATGTGGTGTGACTGACAAGGTACACCGCACATATTGGTGTTGACCGTGATGATCAACAATGTGAATAATCATAAGCACTAATACAAATGATCTACTCCTAAATCAAGGTGCAAAAGAAATCAAGATCTTAGTGCAATGTGACTCTACTCATGTCACAAACATAAGAGAGCGAAGGGGGGGAATCCACTAGGGATAGAGTATGTGAACCTTCCACTAGGGAAGCACGTTCAAGTCATCCATTGGGGGATGAGAGGTTGTGAAATCCACTGGGGGATTAAAATTTGGAATCCACTAGGGGTAAAAGATGTGAACCTTCCACTAAGGGAACATGTTCGGGTTGGATTGAATTGACTCCACTAGGGAGATTGGAAAGATTTACATCTCAGCGAGGAGAAGATGATTGATTTGATTTGTTTTTTTTTGACTCCACTATGGGAGGTTGGTTAATTTTGCTTCTCGCTAAGGAGAAGTAGATTGATTTGATTTTATAATTTGACTCCAATGGGGTAGGTTTGATTGATTTAGTTTCAGATTTTAAATTTTTAGATTTTGAGATGGACCTTGTCAGTTTGCGATGGACTGCACTGAGTAGGAGTCATGTTGGCCTTGGCCTACTTCAGATTTATCAATCCAAAGGGGCAGTTTACCAACCACATAGTAGGACTATTAAACCAAAGGGGTGCCTTTAGGTGTGCAGCAAATGTACTAGGAAGAAAGCATAGTAAACTTACATCCTCTAAAGTAGGCATCAATCACTAGGGTGATCTATTGGCAAAGCAAGGGATTGAACTCAACCTTAAGCTAACTATTGAATGAATGCCTCTTAGGGACTTAAATCAACTCAAAGATAATCAAAATTAATTTTATTTCTTTATTATATTTGATGGATCTCATCAGTTTGAGATGGACTGCACTGAGTAGGGGCCATGTCAGCCTTGACCTACCTCGGCATTTATCAATCCAATGGGAGTTGTTTCTCGACTGAGGGGAGAATTATCCAACCAAAGGGGTTCCTTTCGATTTGCAGCGGTTAATTTGGGGAAGAAAGCATGGGGACTCACATCTTTCCTGAATAAAAGACCACTGGAGTGACACATTAGCAAAGTAACATGCCAACCCAACCTAAGGTTGCCCTTCAGTTTGTGACAATCATGCTAGAAAGAATGCATAGTAGGCTGACATCTTCCAAATGAAAATGATTGTTGAGGTAATCAATTTGTGGCAAAATGGATTGAGCCCAACCTAAGGGAAACTACAGAGAGAGTGTCAACCAGGGACTTATCTCAACTCAAGTGTAGCCAGGCAATTCTTATAGGGAGTTCTACTGATATTGTTTTATAGATAGGTTGCCTGCTTGGGAAAAGGGGCCACTGGAGGCTTGAATTCCTAATCCACAAGCAAATAAATTTGTTTGTTTATCATGGACCATATTGGTTTATGAGAGATCATACTAAGAAGGAGCTTATATTAGCCAAGGCCTATCTCAGATTTACTAAATAAAGGGAGAATTTAGCATCCGCTGAACAAATTCTCCAACCACATGGGTGGCCACCATAAACTAAATCAAACCTAATAACAAAATAAATAAATAAACCTAAAGCTAAATAAAATAAAATAAAATGAAATAGAATAAAAACCAGAACTAAAATATAAACTTAAACCTAAAAAATAAAATAAAAATAAACTAAAATAAAATAAATAAAAACATAAACTAAACTAAAAATAAAATAAACCTAAATAATAATAACTTAGGAATGCATAAGAATAGATTTAAGAAATTGTTATGTTCTTTTCAAATGAACTATATACTTTGTAAATCCTATTCAAATCTATGTTAAGAGAAGAGAAGAAAGTAACATAAAACACATCTCATGCTATAATCACATGCAAGCTTATAAGTACTTATAAGTAGTATCACTTCATTCATAATCTTTAATTTATAAGTTTTGAAAAGTAATTTTGGTTTAATAGTGAGAATATCCACTCATATTCTTAACTTTAGCCAAAATATGCAATTTGACAAAAAAAGGAAATATTTTATTTAATTGATTTTTTTAAAAGATATGAATGCATGATTTCATATGGCAAACAACATTTAGCATGCTTGGAAAGAAATAAAGTGTTGTAAGCATATGAATTGATTCACCTTAATTAATTCTTAAAGACAATCTTATAAAATAAGGTCATTTAAAGTGAATCAAAACTTCTTTAAGGAGATTTTTATTTTTGAATTTGATTTGACTTAGGAAATGTGAAAAGTGTTTGCTGGTCCTAACCCATCTCCCTATGTGTGAATTGGTTTAGTTTAATTTTAGAATAATTATGTTGATTTTATGTTTAGTTTAGGTTAAGGTATGAGTTAAATCATTAATTAGCCCTTAACTACACCACCTTAACATAATTAGACAAGTAATTATGATCTAGCATATGATATGCAACCACATGAAATTTAAATAAGCAATGCACCAAAGAAATAAAGGGGCTAATGCAATTGGCTCATAATTATTGATTAATTAAGCTAAAGTGTTTAATTAAGTACTTTCATAACCATCCTACACATGTAGTTTGATTACAATTTCTTTGAAGCCTCTTAGGTTATTGAACACCTAAGAAGATTAAAATGATTAAGTTTTGGAATAATTTGGTTTTGGGTTTATTTAATTAAGTTTTGAAATAATTGGGCACGCTTTCCATGTGACGTGACGGGATAGGTTATTTATGTTGTCACATTTGTGGTTGAGTCAGCCGGTGGTGGACGCACTTTCTCCACAAGCTATTTGATCAAAGATCGGATGGATACAACTAATCCCACAGTTTAGTCTTAAATTAAAGGGAGGTCTATCATGATTTAATCACAACCGTCCATTCCAATCTCATAGAATAGATGGTGTGTAATCTATCTCCTTTCGAGCAGTAAGAGACGGATGTTGTACATCGATCATCGCTTGATCTGAGCTCACCCTAGCTTGGATGGAGTTCAAACTCACCCCACACCTTAGGAGGAGCACAAGCAAGGTATCCAACAATCAAGATTTAATTGGATTATAATTCCCTTCACAAAGGACCAAGTAATTTTTATCTTAGGATCAATTTTGAGCAGTACCTCATGGGAAGTTATCACTGGCACTTCTAACAAAGGAGGTAGCTTCATCAAGTAGAGACAAAGCCCTGTTGAAGGTATCAAGCTTTGATTTGAAGTGGATGGCTTGGTTGATCAAGCTCCCCTTCAATGGAAATCAACATTGATCAAATTCATCTTTCGTAGCTTGGGAAAGAACTTGATTGAGCTCAATGAGGTCCCTTGATGGTGCTTGCAAGATTAATTTGGGTTTGATGGAGAATTGGATGAGTTGGATCCTCACTTCACCTCTCTTTTTTGGCTTTAAGAAAAATCAAGATGGAGAAATTAAGGAAGCTTGGAAATGGCTTTGGGAAGCTTAGGAATGCTTGATTTCGATTGTTAGAGGTTAGTAAAATTCAGTGCTTGTGGTTTGATTTGGAATGAGGGGGAGTATTTCTCCCCCTCCTTGTATCAGACAGTGAAGACTAGAAATGCCATTTTAGCTCAATTGCTGAGATTGATTGATCAAAATTTGCTATTAGATACTCCATGTGATCATTCTAGGTAGTGGAGGGAAGGAGAGTGAGTGCCCATGTGCTAATGGATTTAACTCATACCTTAACCTAAACTAAACATAAAATCAGCATAATGATTCTAAAATTAAACTAAACCAATTTTTGTTTAGTTTAGTTTGATTTTTATGTTTAGTTTGATTTTTAACCGAAACTAAACATAAAATCAGCATAATGATTCTGAATTAGTTTAGTATCATTATGATCAATTTTTGTTTAGTTTGATTACAAGTTGATTTGACCTTTTAAGTCAAGTTGGGTTCATGGTCGATTGGGCTAAGTTGGGTCTAGTTGGCCAATTGAAACTTTGGTCAAGGTCAATAATCAATTCAGAATGAATTTGACCCATTGGTTGCAATCAATTTGGCTTAGATCAAGATTTGACCCCTTTTGACTTTTCAGGTCAACTTGGATCAACTTAGGTCAAGTGGTAAAATAGCTTGATTTGGCTCAATTAATGGCTTGGTCAAGTTCAATCATTAATTATGAACTGGTTTAGATCAATGGTTTCAATCAATTTGGCATATGGTGGATTTAGGCTAGTTTAGGTTTCATTTAGGCTATGTGTTGACTTTATCAAAGGCTAGGTTTGACTTGGTTTGACCTAATTTGAGTGATTGATCATCCTAGGATGACTACTGCTCATAATGTGAGGCTTAGATGGGGTTAGTTCAATCCAATTTCTGTTGGATAAGAATTTTGCTCAAAAGGTCCTTTAAGTCACTTTGGGTCAAGTGATCATAAGTGGGTTAATTGGCTTGATCAAGGCTTGATTCAAGTTTGGTTGAACTCACATTTGGACTTATGATTGAAATAGAAATCCAATTGAAAGTGATCTGGAGTCAAATGGGTTTTAATTCATTTGATAATTCCAAGTTCAAAGGATAAACAAGGGTTTGATTTGGGTTAGTTTGATTTTGGTTTTATGATTGTAGTTTATGTTTATATATGGGCATGTGATTGAAGGAAAGATTGTTTGAAGAGAAAATCCAAAGGTTTGGATTGATTTGAGAATGATTTGGTTAAGTTCAATAATTTGACTTGAAAGGGTATAGGTTGTATTTATGTCAGATTTTGACTTGAGTTTTGAATTTAATTTTGGTTATTTGAATTTATATTTCATTTATATTTGTGAATATAAATGAGAATATAAATGGGTTATAAGAAAATATTTTAAGTTTGGAGTGATTTGATTTAATTTGAGCTAAGTCCATAAGATGAGAGCAAAAGGGCTTAGGAAAGATTTTGGATTTGGAATTGATAATTGGTTTCAATTATTCAGAATTGATTCATGATTTGAGTTTTAGAATTGATTTATGATTTGAGAAAATTAACTGAGTTGGAATTGAATTAAGATTTGAATTTGAAGCTGATTCATGATTTGAGAAAATCAATTGAGTTGGAATTGATTTAAGATTTGATTTGGAATTGATTCATGATTTGAGAAAATCAATTGAGTCAAAATTGATTTAAAATTTGATTTGAAATTTATTCATAATTTGAAAAAATCAATTGAGTTGGAATTGATTTGAGATTTGAATTTGAAGTTTGGTTTGAAAAAGGAAGCAAGGATTGGGTATAATTTATAGGATAGAAAAATCTTCCTAATACCCCTATGGCATAACCTATTCCAATGGCTAACTCTTCTAAGTCTCTAAGGTTACTTTAAGTGTTCACTTAATCACTAGAACTGTCTTAAGACTAAGGAACTCTTAGTGTTTAGGGGAGTCTCTATGTCTAGGAAGGAGAAGTTGAAAGCTCACTCCAAAAGCGAGGTCAACAAAGGGCACCCAATAGGTGAGGTGTGATTGATAAGGTACACTGCACGTATTGGTGTTGATCGAGATGATCAAAACTGCCGAATAATCACAAGCACTAACAAAAATGATCTACTCCTAAACTCAAGGTGCAGAAGGAATCAAGATCTTAGTGCAATGTGACTCTACTCATGTCAAAAATATAAGAGAGCGAAGGGGGGAATCTACTAGGGATAGAGTATGTGAACCTTCTAATAGTGAAGCACATTCAAGTCATCCACTGAGGGATGAGAGGTTATGAAATCCACTGGGGGATTAAAATTTGGAATCCACCAGGGATAAAAGATGTTAACCTTCCACTAAGGGAATAGATTCAGGTTGGATTGAATTGACTCCACTAGGGAGATTAGAAAGATTTGCATCTCAGTGAGGAGAAGATGATTGATTTGATTTGTTTGATTTCACACCACTAGGGGAGGTTAGTTGATTTTGCATCTCACTAAGGAGAAGCTGATTGATTTGATATTTTTAATTTGACTCCATTGGGGGAGGTTTGATTGATTTTGTTTCAGATTTTAAATTTTTAGATTTTGAGATGGACTCTGTCGGTTGCAATGGACCACATTGAGTAGGAGCCATGTTGGCCTTGGCCTACTTCAGATTTACCAATCCAAAAGAGTAGTCTACCAACCACATAGTAGTACTATTCAACCAAAGGGGTGCCTTTAGGTGTGCAACAAATGTACTAGGAAGAAAGCATAGTAAACTTACATCCTCCAAAGTAGGCATCAGTCGCTTGGGTGATCTATTAGCAAATAATGGATTGAACCCAACCTTAGGCTGACTACTGAGTGAATTCCTCTTAGGGACTTAAATCTACTCAAAGATAATAAAAATTAATTTCATTTCTTAATTATATTTGATGGATCCCATCAGTTTGTGATAGATTGCACTGATTAGGGGCCATGTCGTTGACCTACCTGGTTACCAATCGGGAGTAGTTTCCGATTGAGGGAGAACTATCCAACAAGGTGTTCCTTTATTTGCAGTGGTTTAGGGAAGAAAGTATGGGGACTCACATCTTTCCGAATAAAGACCAGGGTGACACATTAGTAACATACCTGCTAGGGCGTTGATTTACGACAATCATGCTAAAAAGAATGTGTAATAAGCTTACATCTTCCAAAGCAAAATGATTATCGGGGTAATCTATTTATGGCAAAATGGATTGAGCCTGACTAAGGGCAACTATAGAGAGAGTACCGACTCGGGGACTTATCTCAACTCAGGTGTAGTCAGGCAATTCCTAAAGGGAGTTCTACTGACACTACCCTAAAGATAGGATGCCTGCTTGGGAAAAAGGGCTACTGGAGGCTTGAATTCCTAATCCACAAGCGAAATAATGTTTTATTTGTTTGACTATTTGATTATTTGTTTATCGTGGACTCTGTTAGTTTGCGAGAGATCATACTGAGAAGGATATTATATCAGCCTAAACCTATCTCAAGTTTACTGAACCTAGGAGAATCTGCGCATCCGCTGAACAAATTCTCGCACCACAGGGGTGGCCACTAGGAATGGGGGACTGTCCAATACAAGTAACCATGGTAGTGTCTAAATGGGGTCGCAAAAGACATAATCTAAGTAGAGTGCCCCCAAGGGAGGGGTCACTAACGTCTTAATCCAAAAACCCTGAAAAAGATTCTATCTATAGGTATTCAGTGGATAACTCAAGGAAAAAGCACAGGGACTTACATTTGCTAAGAGTGGTGTATCCACTAGGTGAGTCATTATAAATATAGTGAACATCAACCAACCTAAGGTTCCCATTAGTTTGCAACAATCATTCTAAGAAGAAAGCATCAGGGACTCACATCCTCCTACAGTGAAATTGATCACCGGGATAGTTTGTATTTGGCTCGACAGGTGCTATCCAACTTAGGGCGACTATTGAGTGAATGCCACTAGGGGACTTATATCAACTCAAAAGTAGTCAAGAGGAAATGTGCCACTGGAGGACTTATCCTAAGCCTCAAATATACTCAACCAAGTCAAATTATGATGGCTAGTCCAAGAAGAAAGCATGTAGACTTACATCTTCTTAAACAAAGCCAACATGAGGTTGCTTACTAGCTGTGCAGTGATGCCTACCAAACTAATAAGGAACTCATTAGTTTGCAATGGTCAAGTTAAGAAGAAAGCATGGGACTCACTTTCATAAGATAAATGACCACTAGGATGACACACTAGCAAGGTAGCATGCCGACTCGACCTAGAGCAGCTAATGAGTGAGTGTCATAGGGGGCTTTCTCCCACATCAAAATAGCCCAAGACAAAAGATATGTTCTTGTGTTTTTGTTTCTGATTGAATAAGGCAGGATGCTGCTTGGATTCTCTTACACCTATCCTAAAACATGCTTAAAAGTTGATGAAATGGTGCCACGAATGGCAGTTGTGATCCCACTAAGAAAGGATGCTGCTTGGGTTATCTTACACATAACTTAGTCATGCTAGTAGAAATAGGATGCCTCTTGGGTTCTCTCACACCTATTCTAGTAGCACTAGGTAAACATATTTAATTTGTGTTCGTGTTGTGAAAGAGGGATAGGATGCCTCTCAGGTTCTCTTACACCTACCCTAAACACATCATGGTGGATTCGCAGACAAGTAAGCAACGCTTCAGATGAAGAGAATATTTTGATGAATTGGAAAAGAATTTTTGATGATAATTATTTTCAAACATAATTTTATAGGCAGTATTTCTTCAAATAGAGCCCATTAATTGGAAGCATCAGGTGTTCCCCTTTACAATCAATAAGTTGGTAAGATCCTCCTTGGTAGGCCTTCTCTATGACAAATGGGCCTTCCTAAGTGGTTCAAACATGCCTCCCATCTTTCAATGGTCAACAATTGGTCTCCTTAGAACTAAAACAAGCTCTACTACTAAAAAAGCTATAGAGCGGACTGGCTTATTGTGAGAATCATCTTGGCTTTGTATAACTTGAGATTTTGGCATGCTCGTAGGCATCTCTCTTCCAAACCTTTGAGCTCTTCTAACCATAACTTATGGTTCTATTATGTACTAATTTTACTACCCATTGCTATCCTTAGTGATGAGAGTTGAACATCTAAGGGTAGAATGGATTTGGACCCATACAGTAAGGTGAACAGGGTAGATTGAGTTGGAGTTCTATATGTGGTGCAGTATACTCACAAAGCTTCCACTAGCTGCTCATGCTACTATTGCATTGTCATCGAGTGTCTTCTTTAGTATTTGGATGAGAATTTTGTTGAATGCTTATGCTTGACCATTCGCTCTGGGATAGTAGATGGTGGAGTATCTCTAATCTATATTATGTCTCCTGGAAAAGCTTTTGATCTTGGTGCTCTTGAATGCAGTACCATTATTGGATATAATTCATCAAGGCACCCCAAACCTATATACAATATGGTTCTTAAAAAACTAGAGCACATGATGAGTTGTGACCTCTATGAGTGGGATTTCCTCCGTCCGCTTGGAAAAGTAGTCGATGGTAGCTTAGATGAATCGATGACACTTGGAAGAAGGAGGATCGATAGGACC
This sequence comes from Cymbidium sinense, assembly GCA_021442155.1. Classification (NCBI taxonomy): domain Eukaryota; kingdom Viridiplantae; phylum Streptophyta; class Magnoliopsida; order Asparagales; family Orchidaceae; genus Cymbidium; species Cymbidium sinense. The sequence continues at coordinate 1,991,659 of CM038220.1, read as the reverse complement.
CACTATGTCGGTACCCCAACACTCAAATGGCCATGAGGCCAATGTAGGATGTAGAATGTTGGATGGTTGATGTAGGACCACACCGTGTACCTGACATTGGTGGCATCTCCTAGCTACGTCCATGCAGTCTGTGATCATCGAAGGCCAATATTATCCTAGTATATTAATCTTTACTTTCATCTTCAGGATTGATGCACTCTGCATAGACCTGAATGTACCTTGGTCATGATCTTATGGGCTTCATGTTTATCTAAAATAGTGTAACCACATTTTATCAAAATACTGTCAGTACAAGGTGTCATCCACAAGAGCATAGGAGAGAGCTCTCTGCTTCATCGATGGGCTTGTGATTTCTCTTGGGGTAGTTTGTCTGTGTTCAAGTAATTTATGAATGGTTGCCTCCAATCCAGCTCCTCATCTTTATTGGCAACAATAACCTTCCCTTCATGAGAAAGTCTCTCGACTAGTTCAGCATCAATAAGTGATAGGACTTGTCAATTTTGAAACCTTATTGGAATGGACTCATCTTTCTGACATGCCAATTCCTTGGCAAGTTTGGCAAAAGCATCTGGTACTACATTCTCTTCTCGAGAAACGATGTAGATGGTGACCTCAGGGATTTGGGCCAACAGCTTCTTGGTGTACTCATGGTAGTGACAAAGGTTAGGCTTTAGAACTTTATAGGACCCGACAATCTGGTTGATGACCAATTGAGAATCCTCATAGATGTTGATGCTTTTGACACATATTGTAATAGCTAACTCTAGATCAGTAATCAAAACCTCATGTTCAGCTTCATTGTTGGTGCATGGATTGGAGAGATAATATGAGAATCTCATCACATCATGGTCTGGAGTTAGAAGGATGATTTCTACCCCTGCTTTTCTTAGAAGAGTAGATCGTGGTTCTTCTTCTTTTTCAAAGAAAGACGCACCATCAAAATACATCATTTCCCAACAGTGATTGAAACCTCTCCTAAGTTCATGATTTGTTCATCAGGGAGATCATCACTAAGCTAAGAATCAAGAAATGGGTGTGCTGCTAAGAAATCTACTAGTGTCTATCTTTTCACTGTACCGAGGGGTACGAATGTAATATCAAACTATGAGAGAATAATGGTTTAATGTGCCAACTGTCCAGATAACATCGGTCATGTCATGAGATGGTGCAGTGGATTGATTTTTAAAATCAAATTCACCTAATGAGAAAGCATATAATATCATAGATTTTGGGATGCAAAGATTAAAGTTCGGCAATGTTTCACAATAGGTGGGTAGTTCAGTTTAACCACCCTTAGAACAATCTGAGTTGAGTTAAACTTTTAGGGGTGGCATTTCTAAGATAGATTTTATTTTTTTGGGTTTGTCTTATTCCCTGATGTCGAACAATAAACCCAAGAACTTCCCTGGAGCTACTCCGAATGCACACTTTAAGGGGTTCATTTTGAGGTTGAATTATCTTAATCATTCAAAAACTACTCTCAAGTCAAAGAGATGGTTTTCCTTTTCTTTTCTTTTGACTACTAGATCATCAACATGGCATTCAAATTAATGATGAATGAGTTCAGTAAAGATCTGAGTCATGGCCCGCTGGTGTGTAGCACCGGCATTTTAAGGCCGAAAGGCATGATCTTATAACAATAGATTCTGATCGGGGTTCAAAAAGCAGTGTTTCTTTCATCCTCGAGGTCCATCTTGATTTGGTTATAGCTAGATGACCCATCCATGAAGGAGAATATTACATGAGATGAGGTGATGTCCACCATTAATTCTAGTATAGGAAGTGGAAATTCACCTTTAGGACATGCCTTGTTTAAGTCCCTGAAATTGATGAATATGTTAATTTGGCCATTCTTGTTCTTAATTAGCACAACACTAGCTAACAAGGTAGGATACTTTTCTTTCCTGATGAAACTAGCATCAATTAATTTCATGACTTCAGAAATGACCTGTTGTTCATTTTCTAATCGTATGCATCTAGGAGCTTGCTTGATAGTGTTAGCGTTAGTGTCTATTGCTAATTTTTGGACTACTATGCCAGGAGATAATCCACGCATCTCTTCATAGCTCCATACAAAGCAATAATTAAACTTAGTCAATTGCCTAACTAATTCATTGGTTTCTTCTTCATTCAATAGAGAACTGATGTATGTAGGGCGTGGATCTTCTTCTGTTTCGAGGTTGATTTCTTTGAGCTTGCGATAGTTGAATAGATTTCCTCTTCAAATTATAGAGGTGCATCTTTGATTTGAAGATCATCATGATCATCTGAAGTTTCTAAACACACATCCTCATAAGAGTTAGTGTGGTTTGAGAATAACCTATCAGACTTCAGATGATTGGTGACAATTAAGTAGTAACCATCATCATCGACTGGACCCATTGTACTGAATCCTAGTCCTAGTCTTAATTGTGCATCCATGCCTTTGTTGTTCCACAGCTTCTCAAAATAGTCTGACCTATACTTGGACCATGTATAAGGAATCAAACCTTTCTTTATAAGATTATGAACACAAGGCGAGTACCAATCAAAAGGTAATTCCATTAAATCTTTATATAAATTATCCTCAAGTTCTACATCTTCTTCTGGACTTGAGGATGATGATCCCAATAGGAATCTCTTTGGCTTGACATTCATGGAAGACTTAGGGGCTTCCTTAACTATTAAACCTTCAACTTTTTAAGAAGAAAGTGAGGTTAGAGCTAAAGTTCCCAACTGCTACCTAATAGTTTTACATAAATCTGATTCAAATACATTCGTGCTTTGCTTGGAGGCCTGGTCTTCATCACTATCTGGCTCAAGTGTCACCTCTAATGAAACCCATTGAGAGGGGTAGGTTGGTTTGCTAATCACATGAGACTCATCCTATGAGCTGGATTCCAAGTCTATTGGAATAGCTAGAGTACTCCTGTGAACTAGAACATCACCTTGTTACCTCACTGCCAACCAGGAGGTCTTCCACCTCTAGAATTACCTCTATATCTGTGTATGCCTCTGCCTGGTGGAGGTCGAGTCATTCTACCCATATGTTCATATGGTGGAACGAACTGTGGGTGGAATGTAACATATAGCTCTACTCCTTCCTTGGTGTCCCTTTCTTGCTCATTTGTATTTTATTTCTTCTTTTTTTTCTTTTCTTCTTTTTTTTCTGTTGTATTTGAATTTTGGCCAAATTTACGAGAAATGGTGTTTTGATTTTGAGAAAGATAGTAGGTCACATCCTCATATATCTCGACTTCTCTAACTGAAAATTGTTTTTTATATCTTTGACACAATATTCAATTTTATCTCTTTGAAACTTGATGCACTGATGGAGGGAGGATGGAATCATCTTATTCTAGTGTATCTAATGCCTACCGAGCAAAGTAATGAATGATGTATTCAAATAAATTATATAGAACTTGGCTTCAGTCTTCCACTCGCATATTTTCCAAAGGTAACACTATGGAACCTAAAGCCCACTCGCTCTATTCATTGAATCCTCTCAACATCATCTAATCTCATCGGAGCTTAGAGATGCCAATCCTCAAATAGGTAAGGGTTTTCAGGCTCATAATGTTCAGCAAAGCACTTGGATCAACTAAAACACTAGAAAATCTGAATTTGATCATATCAACTGTAATATAAAGGGGACGGTTGTGCTCCATGTCTCCCAGAAGAAGGACTTCATCGGTGAATGTGACTCCCTGGGCTTCTCTTGAATAATGTGTCTCCTCTCTAATAGCAATCAGCTAAGCTAAGCATATCTCTTGATCAAGAAGAGCCTTGATTAATGATTCCCTCATCTCTTTGGATAAGACAAAGGCATCATATATGCTTAGTTTAGAAGGCAACTTTCTTAGGTGGGCGGGACATTATAGTCAATGTTGTGCTGATCCTCCATGAGCGTATCCATAGATGCAGCATCCTGGGGAAGGGCTTCTTGCTCATTGGTACCAAAAAATTATTTTCCCTTATCTTTGGATGCTACCCTAGGAGGTAGAATCTTACGACTTCGGAGGTTAACTTCAGTGATCTCCTATGGCGGGTTTGTGGAAGATTCTTCCTGGTCATCAGGCATACCTATAGCTTCTCTATAGGTCCCTCAAAATCAGATGACTCAAAGTCTATCTCAAGAGGTGAACCCATAGTATTCATAAAAGGAAATTCCATCTCTAAATCAGAAAGAGGATGATCAAAGTTGTTATAATTATTAAGACTTGAAGAGTTTTCTAAAAGGTATAATCAGATAACCCATCAGAAGTGGCACATATGTAATTTAAACTAGCTTTATTCCTGGATTTCTTAGATTTAAAAGGAGGTACATAGTAGAAATCTAATAAAGTAAGTGGGGTGAGGGATTTGATGCCCTCATTCACCAATACATGATGACTACTAGAAGAAGAGCTAGTTGAAGTAGAAGTACCGACTGAAGTAGTAGCTGCAATGGTGGAATGGGGGCTGAGCTTGGTCAGTGGTTGCACTACTTGGCTATCCTAGGTTAGTATGTGCTACTGCTGCTGAGCTCACACTTTCCCTAAGTTGTCTTTGGCAACTTGCAAACCTTCCTTGATGTTGGAGGTTCGAGCTGCCTCAGGAACCTAAAAGAAAAGTTTCTTGATTTTTGAAACAATCTTTTTAGAGGTTCGGGATAAGGAGATTTCCCAACCTTCTTCCATTTTGAGAGGATCACATGTATCCCCAAGGATTACCTTAATAGAATTGGCTGACTGTTCCACTAGATATTCCTTAGGGATAACTATAGTGCCTGACTTGTAGTTATGCTCAAGCCAGACCTTAAATGTAAAGCAATCCTCTAAAATATAGCCTAGCATGCGATCGTAGGGGCAAAAGTTAGGATCACTGCTCCTACCCACTTCTTTGATTCTAGGCACGGGTAGCTAAAAATCAGTTTCTTTAAGAGATTCTTAAAGATTTTCCTAACTACCTCTCTCTTAAATAAATAAGGTTTATTTAGCTTATCCAAAAGAGTTGGTGGATGATAGCTACTTGGGGGTGAGTATGTGTATCGCTGTTGTGAATATGGTTGAGGAAGAGGCGGTGAAGGCTATGGAGGCTGCTACAGTGGCCAATAAGACTACATAGGTGGTGGTAAAGGAGGTGGAAGTGATGGCTGTGGAGCTCGAGGTCTCTCATGCTGATCCGTGGCCGGTTGCTTCCCCTTGTCCAATGCTGCTACTGCCCTTGACTTCTTTCCATAGACCTTATGTGGCTTTGGCTTTGATGACTAATCTTGAAAAGGAAACTATTTGGCCTCACCTTGTAGACTAGCCGCCTTGTTGATTAGCTTCTCAAATTATTTTGATGGTGAAACGTTTAAGCATGAAGGCAACCAGGTCTTGAATATTCTTTAGTAGAATTTCAATACTGTGTTGTTTAGACAGCTGGGGTTCACATTTCATACTTAAATTATACCATCTAAGAATATAGTCAATGAGAGACTCACCAGGCGTTGTTGTGCTATAATGAGATCGCCCATAATTACCCTTTGCTAAGCTCCAACAAACCTTTTAATAAAGAGTTGCTCCAGCTTAGCAAAAGTCTTCACTGAATTGTTGGGGAGTTCAGCGTACCAATCAAAAGCCATATCCTCTAAGCTACTGATAAAGAGACAAAATAATAGTGCATCGCTACCACTAGCATTGCAACAGCTATGAAGTGTGCTATATGCTGGCGTGGGTTCCATCAGCCATGAAAACTCTTGAAAGAAGGAGGCACAAAAACCCTTAGGATATTGGATAGCATCGAATTCCTCTGGGTAGGGTCTACCCTTTGGAATTGATGAAACACCTCGAGCTTGTGCCAATGCTTCTCTCACTTATTGTTCAACCATGAGCTTGATAAATTTTTCTTGTATGGAGGTACTATCCACTTCCTTTCTATACAAACTAGTGTTGCCCTACTCTATCAGAGGTGAACTCTTGGGTTGATCCAAGTCATGTAGTAACTTAAGCTGGCCAGTCTCCACAACGGTAGGTTGTGCTGTTGGGGCTTGATTCTGAAGTTTTAGAATTGTCGCTAGCAAATCTTCAAGCTTCTTTCCCATCTTGTAAATTTGCTCATCCTTCTGTTTGAGTTATTGAAGGAGGTGTTGGGTTGAATAGGTTGTGTCATCCTGTTTGGCCGCAACACCTTCCAAACCATGCTAATCCCAAAGGAGGGAACCTATTGTATCAACCATATACACCTCTACTGAGTCTTCCAAAAAATCATCTTCATTGGGATCAAAATTAACCTTCTCTTCCTTTAGGTTATACTAGTCATACCTAGGATTTCCTTCTTCTCAATGAGATACTATGCTACGATATCATCAAAGGAGCGGTCCAACTGTGTAGGCACAAATGCTCGTGGCAGATCAGCGGTGGGATCATGCTCATAAACATAGATAAATCTAACCTCCTTGGCTACTAGAGAGCTAACCTTGTGAGGGCTATGCTCACTTGAAGAAAAGTGTACATGGAAATCCACTGCTCTAGGTGGAGTACTTCCCCTAGGGGGATCTATCACTATAGAGACAACATAATTATCTCCTTCTTCCTCTACTACTGTTACATCCATGATCTGCTGAGGTGGTGGTGGTGATGGCAAGACTACGATGCTATGAGGTTGCCACTCCCTCTTCACCATAACTGAATTAGGAGGTCAAGCAGGAGAGCTCGACCTCACCTCAGTTGGCAGAGCAGATGAATTGGGATCTCTTATTCATAACCAGATCACCAATGGGGCTTTCTTTTCCCCTGATGCTGCCTTCATGGATTTAGATGGAACTATAAAAGATGGGACATGTACTGGTGATGGCAGACAAGGAGTGGAGCTGTGTGATGGAGAAAAAACCAACTCCCTCTATGCGGGGGCTCTCCTCCCATGGTAGGTAGTACCAGTCAATAGAATGCTATCAGTCTGACTGGTGAGGGTTGCATGCCGATTAGGGAAATCTATGAGGGCAGAGGATGCTGACTACCTGGCACACCTTCGCCTCTCTCTGCTAGTAACATTCACTAATACATGGGCCTCACGGGCCCTCTCCCAATGGATATGCTCGCCCATGCTACGAGGAATAACTGATCGTAAATCAAATTGGTCATCAAACTCTGACCATTTGTAAGTCCTGCCAACTTGCCGTAGAAATGTCTTGAGGCTGACATACGACCTCCTCCTATCTCTGCTAGGTGCCTCATACTAAACTGCAAGTGGTGGTGACACTATAATCTTCCTAATATCTTCCTCTCCTCGATCTAGAAAGAGGATGGAACTTGTTCTGTGTGATGAGAGAAACTACCCTGGGTGACTCCTCTACTGAAATATGAGGGACCGCCTCCATCTCCTTGGCTATGTGCACATGATGCTGATGAGTTTTCTGGGTGGAACAGTGCAGGAACTAGACCCTATCTCAAAGGTAGGGGAGACTATCCCTAAAGCCAGAGTAACCTTCCCCTTGGAGGAAGCTAGTGAGTGGGTACTAGCTTATACTGTGGTAGTAATGGGAACAACTAAATTTATTGGCACTAGAGCTATGGTTATTGTAGAAACCTCCATCATCTTCCTTTTTAGTGAGGAAATTCAAAATCTGAAGGCATCTCAGTATGGATGACTAGCTTTTGCCTAGTCACCACATTCCTGACGGTGGTGAGGGTTACCCCTCATAAGTAATCCTAGCCCCTCGAATCCTCAACCAAAGTGTATCAGATGAACAAAATCTATCTATGGGAGGTTGGCCCGATCGAAGGCCAAATCTATCCCAAAGTGGAAAGTGAATGCATACTTTTGAGCATCCATTTACTATACTGAACTTGAGAAAAAGCTGACTGAGACTGAATTTGGAACTCTGCAATTGTTGGAAATAAACTCAAATTAGATTTTCTATTTTTGAAATTCTATTGATAGATTTTTGAATTTGATTTAGAATTTGAACCCATACTTGATAATTTAAATATGTTATGTGGGGCTCTTTGAATTTAGAAGAGAGATTTCGAATGAATTGGAGAAGAGATTTTGATTTTTAGAATTCACTTTCAACAAATTTGTGTATGTTGAAAATGGGTTCAAATATCTTGAAGAGATCCTTGATGCTTCCATTGGTTCATATTTGAATGTGATTTTTTTGTTTGGGGACCCTTTATTTAACAAATTTGAGTATGTTAAAATATAGGGTCAATTGATTTTGTTTGCAATTGCTCATTTAGCAAATTTGGGTATGCTAAATGAGTTGTTTGAAAACAATTTTCTTATTTTTCCTATTTTCCCATGATGTCAATCATGTGTGAATTTGAAAATAAATTCTTTACTTAGCAAATTTATGTATGCTAAATAAAGTCCAAATGTATTTGATTCTTTGTTCTGATTTTTTTGAAAATGAGGTCTTTACTTACAAATTTGGGTATGCTAAACAAAGGCTAAATGTGTTTGATTTTTGATTTTTGGAAATGGAACCTTTACTTAGCAAATTTTTGTATGCTAAATAAATTCCAAATGTGTTTAATTTTTGTTTTGATTTTTGAAAGTGAGGTCTTTACTTAGCAAATTTGGTATGTTAAATAAAGGCCAAATGTGTTTGATTTTTGAAAATGAGAACTTTACTTACTAAATTTGTGTATGCTAAATAAAGTTCAAATGTGTTTGATTTTGATGTTTTGATTTTGAAAAGAGGATCTTTACTTAGCAAATTTGTGAATGATAAATAAAGTCCAAATGTGTTTTTTGGTTTTGATGTTTTGATTTTTTTGAAAATGGAAAATTTACTTAGCAAATTTGTGTATGCTAAATAAAGTTCAAATGTGTTTGATTTTGATGTTTTAATTTTGAAAAGATGGACCTTTACTTAGCAAATTTGTGTATGCTAAATAACGTCCAAATGTATATTTGGTTTTGATGTTTTGATTTTTTGAAAATGAGAACTTTACTTAGCAAATTTGTGTATGCTAAACAAAGTTCAAATGTGTTTGATTTTGATGTTTTAATTTTGACTAGAAGGATCTTTACTTAGCAAATTTTGGTATTCTAAATAAAGTCCAAATGTGTTTTGGTTTTGATGTTTTGATTTTTTGAAAATGAAACTTTTCTTAGCAAATTCGTGTATCTAAATAAAGATCAAATGTGTTTGATTTTGATGGTTTAATTTTAAAAAGAGGGATCTTTACTTAGCAAATTTGGGTATGCTAAATAAAGTCCAAATGTGTTTGTGGCTTTGATGTTTTGATTTCTGAAAATAAGAACTTTACTTAGAAAATTTGTGTATGCTAAATTAAGTTCAAATGTGTTTTTTTTGGTTTTGATGTTTTGATTTTGAAAAGAGGGATCTTTGATTAGAAAATTTGTGTATGCTAAATGAAAGACCCAAATTTATTTTGAAATTGAAACTCTCATTTGACAAATTTGGGTATGTCAAATGGGAGTCAATCATGTTTTTATTTTTCAAAGATGAAATTTTTGTGTGTGATTATTGATTTTTTGAAAGAAGGGAATTCCAACTTAACACATGGGGTATGTGTCGAGTGGAATTTCAATTAGTGTGATTTTTTTTTGGAAATGAAACCTCCATACAACAAATTTGGATATATTTAATAAAGAGGTTTATCTTTAAATTTGTACTTTTTTGAAATGAAAGAAACTCCAACTTCAATATATGTGAGATATATATTGAATGGTGTTTCAATTTTTTATGACATGATTCTATTTGGGAATGAAATATTCATTCAATAAATTTAGGTATATTGAAAGAGGATGTTCATTTTCAAATATGTGCTTTTTGAAATATTCTTTTGATTTTATTTGGAAATGAAATCTTCATTCAATAAATTTGGGTATATTGAATGAGAATGTTCATTTGTGCTTTTTGAAAGATGGTTTTAATTTTATTTGGAAATGAAATCTCCATTCAATAAATTTGGGTATATTGAATGAGAATTTTCATTTTTGCTTCTTGAAAGATGTTTTTTATTTTATTTGGAAATGAAATCTTCATTCAATAAATTTGGGTATATTGAATGAGAATGCTCATTTGTGAATTTTTTTAAAAGATGATTTGGATTTTGTTTGGAAATGAAATTTTCATTCAATAAATTTTGGTATATTTAATGAGGATGTTCATATGTGCTTTTTTTAAAGATGATTTTTATTTTATTTGGAAATGAAATCTTCATTTAATAAATTTAGGTATATTGAATGAGGATGTTCATATGTGCTTTTAAAAGAAGATTTTGATTTTATTTTGAAATGAAATCTTCATTCAGTAAATTTAGGTATATTGAATGAGGATGTTCATATGTGCTTTTTAAAAGATGATTTTGATTTTATTAGAAAATAAACTCTTCATTCAAAAAATTTGGGTATATTGAATGAGGATGAACACATGTGATTTTTGAAAAGATGATTTTTGATTTTGTTTAGAAATGAAATCTTCATTCAAAAAATTGGGTATATTGAATGAGGATGTTCATATGTGATTTTTGAAAGATGATTTTTGATTTTGTTTAAAAAAAATGAAATCTTCATTCAATAAATTTGGGTATATTGAATGAGGATGTTCATTTTTTCTTTTTGAAGGATGGTTTTGATTTTATTTCAAAATGAAATCTTCATTCAATAAATTTGGGTATGTTGAATGAGGATGTTCATTTGTGCTTTTGAAAAGGTGATTTTGATTTTATTTTTGAAAAGAACCTACATATAATAATCATGAGGATTGTTAGATGGAGTTGAGTTATATATATCTTTTGTAAAAATTTTTGCAAAGATTTTATTATGTGCCAACAAAAAAGAAGGATAGTCTCGGATTCATATAGAAATACAAATCCACTATTAACACTTGGAGATAAAGATCATTTATTAAAGAAGGAGAGAGGAACCATCCCCAACAGAGTCAGAAAAATTTATGGTGTTTATTTATCAAACTTGAGAATTTTAAAAATAACAATTATGTATATTGTTGGGATACCACGTAGATCCATATATGTACTCATTAGGGTGATCGGGTGTGACATTGAGGAATGATGTACTATCTTGAGAGATAGAAGTCACCATCCTACAATGGACCTAATCACCTAATAAGGACTCCTAAGGATAATGGGTCTTCAAATGTACCAGAGATCTTTTCCCTACTTCACATGGAAAGTTAAAGCATGGTTTATTTTAAATCGGGTTCATTAAGTTCCCTATGGAGGCAAGCCCCTATAGTGAATTACATGTTAAGGAATAGGATTCCTTAAGAATACTCTCGATTAAGGTAAATGATCATTGTCTTCAAATATTTCAAAGATAGGACTATCAACAAATTGGTTATTTTTGGAAAATTAAGTGAGATTGATCAAAAGGAGGGAGTTATTATTGAAACCAAAGGGAGATGAGTAGGGGTTGCTCATGATACTAGGAAACCTAGTGAGCATCCCAAACTATCCTATGGTTGGGCTTTATATTTTTAAAATTTGAAAAGGATTATATGTTTGAGTTGAATTTTTATTGGAAATCATACAATTCCACAAATACAAGAGTGGAAATGCCAGAGGTGAGATGTTTATAGCTTGCAAGAGAACTACAACCTCAAAGAACTTTGGTGAGGTAAAATCTAAGGGTTAGCTATATGGTTTATCTCACAAGAGAGAATAAACACCTAATTAACTTATACAACCATAAATACAACATCCATAGGCAAGAAATTTTTAAAGATTAAAATTGAAATTTATTTTTCCTAAGAGTCAATCTGTGCCATTCAACAATTATCAAGCAATTAAAAACTAAGAAAATCATGTCATCCTAATTGTTCAATCATAAACAAAACATCAATCAATTTATAAAATTAGCAAAAAAGAATAAATGGTTGATGTGGTCGGGCTCCACTACATAAACCCGAAAGGAAAAGGGGTAGTTGAGCTCTACCCTTATACAACCCTTTACAAATGAATAACTACAATTTAGAAGGAATTCAAGTTATGGGGGTCCTCATTCTTCATTTCATCATTTCTTCATTTTTTTTCTTCATTTCTTTCTTCTTTTTTATTTGAATTGGGATGTAGTTTGCTTCAAGGATCCACTTGGTACATAAGACATGGCCTTATGACCAAGGTTCACCTTAATCCCCCATATCATTCATTCTAAATATTAATTGAAAATTTTACATTAAAATGAGAAAGATAGATCTAACTAAACTAACAAAATAGAGATTAACTAAACATACCACACATCCCAAGCAGTTATATGAATAATTTGAACTTAGCACCACACACACGGGTAACCAAGTCCACCTGTCCTAGTTTGGATCATGCTTACGGGTATAAGCAACCTTCACAACAAAAGCATTTATTTTTTTATTACAATACCCCTTAAGCACAACCCCATGAAGAAATGATTAGGCTAAGATCATCCTATCATTTAGTCTACACGCATGCCTAACATTCAGCCTAAAAATATTACATCACAAAACAAAATCTGGCATCAAACCATGCACTTCCCTAGCATAGAACTAGAAATGGTGACCTAGCCTAAAGTGTGTGCCATTTAAGGCTTGTGTGTAGTAAGCTTTAAGGTTGACATTTCCTAAGTGTGAGAGGTTTAATTTAGAAGGTGGTTTTAGTTTAAATAATTTAGTTGAATTGTCAATTTTAGTTGGTGATTTGATTTGGTTTGAATGAACCTACACTTAGTTATTAAATGTTGTAAAGAGAAGAAAAGAGAAGAGAACTTCTCTTTCGTCTCTACCTTAAGAAATTTATATGGTAGATTCATTAATGAATTTTATTTAATGAATGTTTTATTATGTGTTTTAATTAACCCTAAGTTTAGATTTCTCTAGGTAGCCCTATTCAATAAGAAAGACATCTTAAGATTAATTAAGGTGAATTACTATCACATAACACACAACCCTTTATTTCTTTCCACCAAGTATACCATGCATATGAATAAATCCTAAGCATACCTATACATGCAATGCAAATTTTAGTATACCTTGATGATCAATGCTAAGACATATGACTTGGAAACTTGGATATTCTATGAATATATATTTTTTTATTATGTAGAAAGGAGGGATTCTTTATCCATTAACATAATGCAAATCCACATGTATAAAAGATCTAAATGAGTACGGTGCCATTGTTTTCTACAGCAGGGCCGTAAGGTACAAGACTTACTTGGGGATACTTAAAGCCTCGCATCCCCAAGATTTCCAAACTAATATACCACTTTTCTTAAATACATGTAGATGTACAAAAGAAACAAATGGATGAAAAATCATGCAATAGATCTTGTTTGTTTGATTTGTTTGCATAATTTACATGTGTAATGTGAGGATCCTTTTGTATCATAAGTTAGGATTACATATGAATAGATTTATGCAAGTGCTTTGTTCTTTTCAAAAGAACTATACACTTTGCAAATCCTATTCAAATCCATGTTAAGAGAAGATAAGAAAGCAACATAAAACACATCTCATGCTAATCACATGCAAGCTTATAAGTACTTATAAGTAGTATCACTTCATTCATAATCTTTAATTTATAAGTTTTGGAAAATAATTTTTGGTTTAATAGTGATAATAGCCACTTATATTCTTAATTTAGCCAAAACATGCAATTTGACATAAAAGGAAACATTTTATTTAATAGATTATTTTAAAAGATATGAATGCATGATTTGATATGGCAAACAACATTTAGCATGCTTGGAAAGAAATAAAGTGATGTAAGTATATGACTTCATTCACCTTAATTAATTCCTAAAGACAATCCTAAATAAGATCATTTAAAGTGAATCAAAAATACTTTGAGATTTTTTTTTTGAATTTGATTTGACTTAGGAAATGTGAAAAGAGTTTGTTGGTCTTAACCCATCTCCCTTATGTGTAAATTGGTTTATTTTAATTTTAAAATAATTATGTTTATTTTATGTTTTTTTAGGTTAAGTTATGAGTTAAATCCATCAATTACCCCTTACGTACACCACCTCAACATAAATAAACAAGTAATTTTGAGCCAACATATGATATGCAACCACATGGAATTTAAATCAATAATACACCTAAGAAATAAAGGGGCATAATGCAATTACTCATAATTATTGATTAACTAAGCTAAAGGGTTTAATTAAATACTTTCATAACCATGCTACACATGTAGGTTGATTATAATTTTCTTTGAAGCCTCTTAGGTTATTGAACACCTAAAAATCTACCCAAGATTGAAATGATTAAGTTCTAGAATAATTTGGCTTTTAGTTTATTTAATTAAGCCATTTAATGAAGTGATTAAATCATTAATTAATTTGCAAATTAATTAAGTCTTTATCCAAATGAAATAAACTTAGGAAAAAGATGTGGAAAAAAATCCTAATCTCATGCCCTAAGTCCATTCACTATTTCTTAATGATTAACAAACTTAATTAATGAATTTAAATATTTAATAGGTTAATTAATCATTTATTTAGTTAATATAGGGATTAAGGATGAAATAAGCAATTCCCCTAATTAATCCAACAATAAATTCCAAGAAAATCATGTGAGACAGAGGTCATCCCCTTAATTAACCCTAAGAAGTTTGGAATTAATTATTAAAGTAATTAAGGAGTAATTAGTCAAATTACATTTCTAATAAAACCAAAATTAAGTGAAGGTTACTTTTCAAAATAAATTAACCTTAATTTTTTATTATTCCTCACTGAATTATCTATAAAATGAACTTGAGTATGTATTTTTTGGATTTTTCTATAATTAGTTATAAATTTTGAAAGTTTCAGCATTAAAAATAACTTAATTAGAGCTAATTAACCCCCTAATCCCATCGGGCCATGTGACGGCTGATGCGCGCTTTCCATGTGGCATGAAGAGATAGGTTATTTAAGTTACCACATTTGTGGCTGAGTCAGTCGACGATGGATTTGCTTTCTCCACCGTGATCTAAGATTGGATGATCGTGATTAATCCCATGATTTTAGCTTTAATTAAAGGGATATCTATCATGATTTAATCAGAACCGCCCATTCTAATCAAGCGAAATAGACAGTGTGTGATCTATCTCCTCCTGAGCAGTGAGAGACGGATGTCATCCGTCGATCATCGCTCAATCCGAGCTCACCCGAGCACGGATGGAGTTCAAACTCATCCCACACCTTCAGAGGAGCACAAGCAAGGTATCCAATGGTCAAGATTCAATGGGATTACAATTCCTTTAGATCTATTTTGAGCAATACCTTGCCGGAGGCTATCACCAGCACTTTCAATGAAGGAGGTATCTTCATCTAATAGAGAGGAAGCCTAGTTAAAGTTAGCAAGCTTTAATTTAGAGTGGATGGCTTGGTTGATCAAGCTCCCCTTTAATGGAAATTAGCATTGATCAAAGTCCTCTTTCATGTGGCTTGGTGACTTGGGAAACAACTTGATTGAGCTCGACGAGGTCCCTTGATGGTTCTTGCAAGATTAATTTGGGTTTGGTGGATAATTGGATCAATTAGATATTCACTTCACCTCCCCTATTTTGGATTTGAGCAAAACTAAGAAGGAGAAATTAAGGAAGCTTGGAAATGACTTTGGGAAGCTTAGGAATGTTTGGTTTTGATTCCTAGAGCATAGTCAAATTCAATGCTTGTGGTTTGAGTGAGAATGAGGGGGAGTATATCTCCCCCTCCTTGGATCAGATGGCAAAGATTAGAAATACTATTTTAGATCAATTTTTGAGATTGATTGATCAATTTTTGCTATTAGGAACTCCATGCAGTTTTAAGGAAGGGAGGGATGAGTGCATGATTCCAAGTGCTCAATTCCATTTGGAGAATTGAGGTCATCAAGGTGATTGTTCACCACCTCTTATGACCATTAGGAGGATGTTAGAGAAATAATATGATCAAATTCCAAGTGAATTTATGTACTTTATTGGTCATTTGGCCTTGATTTGATTAGATTTGAAAATATTAATTTCTAATTTCAAGTGATTTTGAGTTCATTTAGTTTGAATTGGTTCAATTTGACCCAATTAGGTCAAGTTAGGTTAATTTGGGTTAGGTTGACCAATTGGTCAAATTGGGTCAAACCATTGGTCACGTCAAGTTCAAATGATCATGTGGAGCCTATGGGTATCATTGGTTTGGTTCAATTTGATTTATATTTAGCTTTGGTTCATTTAGGTTCATTTTGTTCAAATGGGTCAAGTTGACCAATTTGACCCATTTGTCCCAATTGGGTTAGGTCATGGGTTGGTTTAGGCTTGGTTGATCATTTGAAATGTATTGCAAGCTTTGGTTTCAATAAATTTTGGTTTGGTTTAATTTCAAGTTGATTTGATCTTTTAGGTCAAGTTGGGTTTGGTCAATTGACTAGGTTGAGTCCAATTGACCAATTGAAGCTTTGGTCAAGTTCAACAATCAATTTAGAATGAATTTGACCCGTTGGTGGCAATCAATTTGGCTTAGCTAAAGATTTGACCCATTTTGACTTTTCATGCAACTTGGGTCAACTTAGGTCAAGTGGCCAATTAGGCTTGATTTTGCTCAATTGATAGCTTGGTCAAGTTCAATCATTGATTATGAACTAGTTTACATCAATGGTTTCAATCAATTTAGCATATGATGGATTTAGGCTTTAGGTTTTTATTTGGGCTAGTGTTGACTTGGTCAAAGGCAAGGTTTGACTTGATTTGACCTAATTTGAGTGATTGATCATCCTAGGATGATTGTTGATCATAATGTGAGGCTTAGATGGGCTTAGTTCAATCCAATTTAGGTTGGATTAGAAGTAGGCTCAAAAAGGTCCTTTAGGTCACTTTGGATCATGTGAGCCTAAGTGGGTCAATTGGCTTGTTCAAGGCTTGATTCAAGTTTGGTTGAACTCACATATAGACTTTTGATTGAAATATAAATCCAATTATAGGTGATTTAGAGTCAAAGGGATTTTGATTCATTTGACAATTCTAGGTTCAAAGGATGAACATGGGTTTGATTTGGGTTAGTTTTATTTTGATTGGATGATTGTAGTTTATGTTTATATTTGGGCATGTGATTGAAGGAATGATTGTTTGAAGAGAAAATCCAAAGGTTTGGATTGATTTGAGAATGATTTGGTTAAGTTCAAGAATTTTACTTGAAAGGGTATAGGTTGGATTTAGGATAAATTTTGACTTGAGTTTTGAATTTAGTTTTGGTTATTTGAATTTATTTTATTTATATTTGTGAATATAAATGAGAATATAAATGGGTTATGAAAAATATTTTGAGTTTGGAGTTATTTGTATTTGATTTGGGCTAAGTCCATAAGATAATATCAAATGGGTTCAAGAAAGATTTTGGAATTGGAATTAATAATGGGTTTCAATTATTTGGAATTGATTCATGATTTGAGTTTTGGAATTGATTCATGATTTGAGTTTTGGAATTGATTTATGATTTCAAAAAATCAACTGAGATGGAATTGATTTAAGATTTGAGTTTGAAGTTGATTCATGATTTGAGAAAATGAAATGAGTTGGAATTTATTTAAGATTTGATTTGAAACTAATTCAATATTTAAGAAAATAAATTGAGTTGGAATTGGAATTGATTTAAGATTTGATTTGGAATTGATTTATGATTTGTTAAAATCAATTAAGTTGGAATTGATTTAAGATTTGATTTGGAATTGATTCATGATTTGAGAAAATAAATTGTGTTGGAATTGATTTGAGATTTGAATTTGATGTTTGGTTTGAAAGAAGGAAGCAAGGATTGGGTTTAAGCTATAGGGTAGGAAAATCTTTCTAATACTCCTAAGGCACAACCTATTCCTATGGCTAACTCTTCTAAGTTTCTAGGGTTAGGTTAAGTGTTTTCCTAATCACTAGAAGTATCCTAAGACTAAGGAACTCTTAGTGTTTAGAAGTGTCCTTATGTCTAGGATGGAGAAGTTGAAAGCTCACTCCAAAAGTGATGTCAACAGACCGTTATCGTAGTGGTGGTGGGAGATCTGTAGGTGCTAGTTGATATGGAGGTGGTGGTTGGAGTAGCGGTGGTTGTGGGGGTGGGAGAAGCGACAGAAGTTACAACCACGGTGATGGCAGAGGGAGAGATCAGGGATATGATGAAAGATCCTGCTACTCAAGAGGTAGGGGTGATTCTGATGGGAACTAGAGAAACTGAAGTATGGCCCCGATCTACTGCTTATGGAACTATGTCTTTACAGTAGTGTGGTGAACATTTATCTTCATCTAAATAAATTAGATGAAAACTAAAAATTAACTCTTTGTTGGACACCATGCAGATTTGAAGATGTTCTTATTAGGGTGATTGGGTACAACATTGAGGAATGATGTACTATCTTGAGAGACAGAAGTCACCATATAATGGACCTAATCACCTAATAAGGACTCCTAAGGATGATAGGGCCTTAGGATGTACCAGAGATTCTTCCCCAACTTTACATGGAAAAGTAAAGTAGGGCTTATTTTTAACCGGGTTCGTTAAGTTCTCTATGGAGGCAAGCTCCCATATTTAATTACACCTGAAGGAATGAGATTCCTTAAGAATACTCTTAGTTAAGGTAAATGATCATTGTCTCCAAATATTTCAAAGATATGACTATCAATCAATTGGTTATTTTTGAAAGAACAAATGGGATTGATAAAAAGGAGGGAGTTATTATCAAATCTAAAAGAAGATAAGTAGGGGATGCTTATAATTCTAGGAAGCCTAGTAAGCATCCCAAACTAACCTATAATTGGGCTTCATATTTTTGAAATTTGAATAGAGTTAATTATTTGAGTTGAATTTTTATTAGAAATCTAGGGCTTACAATTCTACAACATAAGATCATGAAAATACCTAAGAGGTGAGGATTTATGCTTGCTGGCCGCAAAGGGAAGCAGCAACTTTTGAACCTAAATCTAGGTAGCTTTAGCGAGAGCCAAGGCAAGACCTAAATCTAAGCTGAAAAATGAGTATATGGTTTTTCTCCATAAGAGAGGATAAACCACCCGACTGTTGGACTTACGCCTGGGGGTGGCCCCAACTAACACCTCCTATGATTTTAAATACATGTAGGAAATTCATATGCTTTTGTAAGATAGCTAAGCTGTTGTTTATTTAGAAAGAGATTAAGTCCTTAACACACTCCCTAAGAGACTAGATCATGTAGGGCATTATTAATGACTTAAATCTAATGCAAATTTTGTTTATTTTTTATTTTTATTTTTGGACAATTCATTTGGCACATGCTATGGGATTCATATGCCTAATGCATGAGAAATTGGTTATGGGCTAAAATCAGCAAGAAGGAGATGTGTTTCCACCATAGATCTCAAAGGTCAAACCAAATTCTCTGGCAAAGGTGGAAGCCCACCATATGCAAGAGTGAAGCAAGATGCTTTTTATGCATGATGTGAGACATACAACATCTAGCTAAGGGGTTGTTAAATCTTATTTCTTGACTTATAACCTAAGCTTTATGTGAGGTTATGAGTAGTTAATTTTTAATTTTTAATTGATTAATTAGATAGAAAATTTATTTTCCTAAGAGTCTAAATTGCATCCAGGCCATTCATTAATCAATAAAGAAACTAGAAAAACATGCCATCTCAATGCACAAGCTAAAAAAATCAAGCAAATTTATAAATCTAACACAAAAGAATAAGAAGCCTTTATGGTCGGGCTCCACCACATAAACCTAAAAATAAATGGGTGGTCGAGCTCTACCCTTATACAACCCAAATTACAAATGAATTAATTACAATAAAAAAGGAATTCATGTTATGGGGTCTTCATTCTTCATTTCTTCATTCTTCATTTCCCTCTTTCCTTTTTCCTTTTTTTCTTTCTTTCTTTTCTTCTTTTGGTTGGTTGGGATGTAGTTTCTCCAAGGCTTCACATGGTGCATAAGACAAAGTCTTATGACCAATGTTCATCCTAATCCTCTATAACATTCATTCCAAATCTTAATTCCAAATTTACATGAAAATGGGGAAGTAAATCTAACTAAAGCTATAAAACAAAGATTAGCTAAACATACCACACAATCCTGGAAAATTATTGGAATATATTAGACTTAGCACCCCACACATGGGTAACCAAGTCCACCTATTCTAATTTGGATTATGCTTAAGGGTATAAGCAACTTGCACAGTAAAAGTATTTATTATTTTTATTATAGGGCCCCTTAAGCACAATCCCCTCTAGAAGACAATGATTAGACTAAGATCATCTTATCATCTAGACTATGCATATACACCCTAAAATCAAGACTAAAACATTACATCACAAAATAAAATCAGGCATCAATCCATCCACCACCCTAACATAAAGCTAGAAATTGTGACTTAGCCTAATGTGTGTGCCATTTAAGGCTTGTGTGACATGTCTTAGCTAGTCTTTAATATTATAATTTTCTAATTGTGAAGGATTCAACTTAGAATGTCATTTCATTTTAGTGATTTAGTTAATTTGTTAATTTTATTTGATTTTTTGATTTGGTTTGAATGAACCTACACTTAATTACTAAGTGTTGTAATGAGAGGGAAAGAGAAGAGAACTTCTCTTTCCTACCTACCTTAAGTAACTTTTACAGTAGATTCATTAGTGATTTTTTTAGTGAATATTTTATTATGTATTTTAATTAATTCTAAGTTTATATTTGCTCTAAATAAACCTATTCAATAAGAAAGGAATTTTATGATTAATTAAAGTGAATTACTATCATGAAACACACAACCCTTATTTCTTTCCAACATGTGTATCATGCATATGAATAAATCCTAAGCATATATATACATTCAAATGCAAACATTGGCACACCTTAATGATGAATGAAAGAGATGTTGTTTATGAAAATTTTGGATATTTCATGATGCATGATTTTATTAAGGTAGAAAAGAGAGGATTCTTTTATCCATTAATCAAATGCACATTTACATATATGAAAGACAAAAGTGAGTACGGTGCCATTATTTTCTATACCAAGGGTATAAGGTACAGGATCTTCTTAGGGCTCTTAAAGCATCACAATCCCGGGATGTCCAGACTAATATACCACTTTTCTTAAATACATGTGCATGTACAAAAAGAAAATAAATGGATGAAGAATCATGAAAAAGATTTTTGTTTATTTGTTTGATTTTGGTTGTTTAATTTATATGTAATGTGGCAATCCTTCTTAAGTCATAACATAGGAGTGAATATGAATATATTTAAGCAAGTGTTATGTTCTTTTCAAATGAACTATACACTTTTTAAATCCTATACAAATCCATGTTAAGAAAAGAGAAGAAAATCACATAACACATTTTAAACTATAACCACATGCAAGCTTATAAGTATTTATAACTAGCATACCTTCATTTATGATATTTTATTTATAGATTTTGAAAACAATTTGTGATTTAGTAGTGATAATAGCCATTCATATTCTTACTTTAACCAAAACATGCAATTTGACATAAAGAAAATATGTCATTTATGTTTGATTATTTTTAAAGATACAAATGCATGATTTTCATATGGCACACAACATTTAGCATGCTTGGAAAGGAATAAAGTGATGTAAGCATGTAACTTCATTCACTCTAAGTAATTCCTAAAGACAATCTTATGAAATAAGATCATTTAAGGAGAATCAACATTTCTTAAAAAGATTTTTTGTTTTATTTTGAATTTGATTTAGAAAATGTGAAAAGAGATTGCTGGTCCTAACCCATTTCCCTATATGTGAATTGATTTAGTTTAATTTTAGAACAATTAAGTTGATTTTATATTTTAGTTAGGTTAAGGTGTAAGTTAAGTCCATTAATTACCCCTTACCTACACTACTTTTACATAATTAACCTAACAATTATGAGCCAACATATGATATGCAACTACATGGAATTTAAATTAGCAATGCACCTAGGAAATAAAGGGACCTAATATAATTGGCTCACAATTATTGATTAATTAGGCTAATGAGTTTAATTAAGTACTTTCATAACCTTCCAAGATATGTGAGTTAGAAATAGTTTCCTTAAATTTACCTTAGTTTTTTGAACACCTAAGGATTTACCCAGAAAGCAATTGATCAAGTTCATATTGATTTTGAAAATTTTATTAAGCTAATTAAGTAGATCATTTGTGGATTAATCCTTAATTAGGTTTGAATTAAGGAAGAAAGGGGGTTTAGGGAATAACTTAGGGAAAATACCCAAACCCATTTTATAAACTTCTTGTTCACTTAAATAATGCTTAATTATCTTAATTTAGTGATTAAACCACTATTCACATGCTTAATTACACTTAATTACATTAAGAGGGTGATTAGGGATGCTATAATAGATTTCCTTAATTAACTCATTAATAAATTCCAAAAAAATTAAGGGAGGCAGAAGTCATCCCACTAAACATGCCTAAGAAGTTTAGAATTAATTAATGAAATGATTAGGGAGTAATTAGGGTTATTAATTTTTTAATTAAATCCTAATTAAGGAAAATTCACCATTTAAAATCAATTAGAAATAATTTAATATTATTTCACATTGAATTATATTTCAAATGAGCCCTCATTTATAATTTTCTGATTTTCTACATTTAATTATAAATTTAGGAAGCTTCACTAATTAAGGGATAATTAGATAGCCCTAATTAATTAACTAATCCCATCGGCACCATATGGACCACTCAAATAGTGTGCACTTTCTATGTGGCACAATGAGATTTATTATTTAAGTTATCAAATCATAAGCTTCATTAGCTATGCACTTTCTCCTCAGTCGTCCGATCAAGGATCAGACTGTCAGGATAAAACCCGCGGCTCTAAAGGAAATATTCAATGAATCTAGCACGTTTAATCAGGACCGCCCATCCAAAACACGCGGGATGGATGGTCCATGATTCTTCCCTGCCTTTGCTTGTGGGAAACGGAGATCATCCATCTCCATGGCTTGATCTGAGCTCACTTGAGCTCAGATAAAGCTAGGATTCAACCCACACCATCTAAGAGTAGAGAGAAAAAGATATAACAGTGGAAATTCAATGAGATTACAATTTCCCTCACAAAGGACCAAAGAATTTTCAACCTAAGCTCAGTTTTGATTCATACATTGGAGGCTATCAGTGCTTCCAACCATTGATGTAGCTTCATCTAGTGGAGACGAAGCCCTGTTGAAGGTTTAAAGGTTTAATTTGCAATGGATCTTCCAATTGACCAAAGCTTGCTTCAATGGCTTATAGCTTTGGTCTAGGTGAGGCTTCCCATGGCTTGGAGACTTGGGAGAAGATTTGGATGAGCTCGACTTTCCTCCCTGATGGTGCTTGCAAGAGCAATTGGACTTTGGTGGAGTGATGAGTGAGTTGGAAATTTCTCTTACCTCCCTTATTTTTGGCTTAAGTAAAATTGAGAAGAGAGAAATGGAATGAGCTCTAGAATCATTAGGGAAGCTTATGGATGCTTGCCTTTGATCCTTTAAGCTTAATCAAATGAAAGAGCCATCAATTGAATTGGAATGAGGGGGAGTATATCTCCCCCTACTTGAATCAGACAGCTGAGAGATTTCTTGCCATTTTGATCAAATTAATCAGATTGAATTAGTTTTTTAGGTTGTTAGGGGTCCCATATGGTTTAGTTTTGGTAGAGGAGTGGAAGTGTGTAGGTGTACATGGGTTAAAATGAATGAGGGAGGTGATCCATATGGAGAAATTTGAGTGGGATGGTTAGTTTTGGCCTTGGGTTGGGTTTGGCTGACCCAAACCCATTGGGTCATGTACACCACCTCCCTTGGTGTCTAAATAGTCCACTAGAAGGATGCCAAGTGGCCATGAAAAAATTGACCAATTTCCAAGTGGATTTGGCAATAGGTTACCCTTTGACCTAGGGATAAAATGGTCATTTGGCTTTATTTTGACTTGGACAGATATGGTACAAATGAAAAATGGGTTGTTCCAATTTTCATTAAATTTGGAGTTTATTTGATATGATTTGGCTCAAGTTTACCATTTAGGTCAAAATGGGTCAACTTGGGTCAAGTTGACCAATTGAACAAATTGGGTCAAACCATGGGTTAGGTCAGGTTCATATGACCATTTGAAGTGTTTTGGTATCTTTGATTTGGTTCAATTTGGTTAAGATTTGGTTTTGGTTCATTTGAATTCATTTAGGTCAAATGGGTGAAGTTGACCAATTTGACCTATTTTCCTAATTAGGTTAGGTCATGGGCTGATTTAGGCTTGGTTAATCATTTAAAATGATTTGCAAGCTTTAGTTTCATTCAATTTTGGTTTGGTTTGATTTTAAGTTGATTTTACCTTTTAGGTAAAGTTAGGTTCATGGTCAATTAGGCTAGGTTGGGTCTAGTTGGAAAATTGAGGGTTTGGTCAAGTTGCCAAGTGATTTAGAATGAATTTGACCCATTGGTTGTAACCAATTTGGCTTAGATCAAGTTTTGACACATTTTTATTTTTTAGGTCAACTTAGGTGAACTTAAGTCATGTGGCCAATTTGACTAGGTTTGGCTCAAATGATGACTTGGTCAAGTCCAATCATTGATCATGAATTGATTTAGATCAATGGTTTCAATCAATTTGGCCTATGGTGGATTTTGGCTAGTTTAAGTTTCCTTTGAGCTAAGTGTTGACTTGGTCAAAGGTTAAGTTTGACTTGGTTTGACCCAATTTGAGTGATTGATCATCCTATGATGATTGTTGCTCAATGTGAGTCTTAGGTGGGCTTAGTTCAATCTAATTTGGGTAGGATTAGAATTTGGCTCAAAAAGATAGTTTAGGTCACTTTGGGTCAAGTGAGCCTAAATGGGTCAATTGACTTGATCAAGGCTTGATTAACTCACATATGGACTTATGATTGAAATATAAACCCAATTGCAAGTGATTTGGATTAATGGGTTTTGATTCATTTGATAATTTCTAGTTCAAAGGATGAACATGGGTTTGAATTTTGAATTTAGTTTTGGTTTAATGATTGAAGTTTATAATTGAATTTGGTTTGTGATTGAAAGATTTATTATTTGAAGAGAAAATCCAAAGGTTTTTATTGAATTGAGTTGGATTTTGCTAAGTTCAAGAATTTAACTTGAAAGAGTTTAGGTTCAATTTTAGTTAGATTTGGGCTTGAGTTTTGAATTTGGTTTTGGTCATTTAAATTTATATTTCATTTATATTTGTGAATATAAATAAGAATATAGATGGGCTATGAGAAAATCTTTTGAATTTGAAGTGATTTGGATTTGATTTAGGTTTAAGTCCATAAGATGAAATCAAAATGGCTTAGGAATGATTTTGAATTTAGAATTGATCATGGATTTCAATCATTTGGAATTGATTCATGATTTGAGTTTTGGAATTGATTTGGATTTGAGAAAATCAATTAGATTGGAATTGATTTAAGGTTTGATTTAGAATTGATTTGAATTTGAAGTTGATTTGAATTAGAAATTTATTTGAATTTGAAGTTGATTTGGATTTGAAGTTGATTTGAATTTGAAGTTGATTTGAATTTGAAGTTGGTTTAAATTTGGAGCTGGTTTAAATTTGAAGTTGGTTTAAATTTTAAGTTTGTTTGAATTTGAAGTTGGTTTGAATTTGAGGCTTGACTTGAAAGAAGGAACTAAGGATTTAGTTCAAGCTATAGGGTAGGAAAATTTTTCTAATACCCCTAAGGCATAACCTATTCCTATGGCTAACTCTTCTAAGTCTCTAGGGTTAGATTAAGTGTTCACCTAATCACTAGAAGTGCCTTAAGACTAAGGAACTCTTAATGTCTAAGAGGAGTCCTATGTCTAAGATAAAGAAGTTGAGAGCTCACTACAAAAATAAGGTCAATAAAGGGCACCCAATAGGTGTGGTGTGATTGACAAGGTACACCACATGTATTGGTGTTGACCAAGATGATCAACAACACAAATGATCATAAGCACTAATAGAAACAATCTACTCCCAACTCAAAGTGTAGAAGGAATCAAGAGCTTAGTGCAATGTGAATCTACTTATGCAAACAACATAAGATAGTGAAGGAGAAATCCACTAGGGGTAGTATGTGAACCTTCCGTTAGGGAAAAGGTTCAAGTCATCCACTAGGGGGGGAAAGTTTGATTTTATTTTGTCTCACTGGGGAGAAATTTGATTTGATTTATTTATTTGTGATTTTTTGTTCCACTAGGGATGAAAATGTGAACTCTCCACTAGGGGAGCAAGTTCAAGTTGGATTGAACTGGTTCCACTAGGGGAACTGGAAGGATTTGCATCTCACTGAGGGGAAGTGAACCAATTTGATTGATTTGATTATTTTGACTGGACTCCACTAGGGAGGTTGATTAGATTTGCTTTATTTATTTAGTTTGACTCTGCCTAGGGAAGAGGGATAAATTTGTTTTAGATTTTATATTTTTAGACTTTGAGATGGGCCTTGTTGGTTTACGATGGATCACACTAAGAGGGGGCCATGTTGGCCTTGATCTAGCTCAGATTTACCAATCCAAAGGGGTAGTCTACCAATCACATGGTAGGGCAAACCAACCAAAGGGGTTGCCTTTTGCGGTGCACTATGAAGAAAGCATAGTAGACTTACATTCTCCAAAGTAGGGATCAATTGTTGGGGTGATCCATTGCCGAGGCAATGATAGAACCCAACCTTAGGCTAACTATTGAGTGAATGCCATTGGGGAACTTAAATCAGCTCAAAGATAGTTAAGATTAATTTTATTTTTAATTATTTTTGCTGGATTCCATCAGTTTGTGATGGACTGCACTGAGTAGGGGTCTTGTTGGCCTTGGTCTACTTCAAATTTACCAATCCAAAAGGGTAGTCTACTGACCACATAGTAGGAATATGCAACCAAAGGGATTGCCTTTCGGTGTGCAGCAGCTATACTAGGAAGAAAGCATAGTAGGCTTACATCCTCCAAAGTAGGGATCAGTTTCTGGGGTGATCCATTGGTGAGGCAATGGATTGAACCCAACGTAGGCTAACTATTGAGTGAATGCCACTGGGGGATTTAAATCAACTCAAAGATAGTGAAGATTAATTTTTTTTTAGTTATTTTTGATGGATCCCATTGGTTTGCGATGGATTGCACTGAGTAGAGGCCATGTTGGCCTTGGTCTATTTAAGATTACCAATCCAAAGGGAGTAGCTTCTCGACCGAGGGGAGAACTATCCAACCAAAGGGGTGTCTTTCATTTTGTAGTGTCTAATTCAGGGAAGAAAGCATGGGGACTCACATCTTTCTTGAATAAAAATTGTTGGGGAGATATATTAGCGAGGTAACATGTCAACCCGATCTAGGGCTGCCGTTGATTTGAGATAGTCATGCTAGAAAGAATGTATACTAAACTTACATCTTCCAAAGCAAAATGACCGTCAAGTAACCTATTTATGGTAATACAGATTGAATCTGACCTAAGGGTGACTACGGAGTGCCAATGACTCATAGTAGTCAATTCTATAGAGTTCTCACGCCTAAGGATAGGATGACTGCTTGGGAAAAGGGTCACTGGGGGCTTGAATTCCTAATCCAGAAGCAAATAAATTTGTTTATTTATTTTGTTTGTTTATCATGGAACCTGTTTTGAGGGATCATACTGAGAAATAGCTTAGACCTATCTCAGATTTACTAAACCAAAGGAGAATTTATGCATCCGTTGAACAAATTCTCCAACCACAGGGGTGGCTTTTAGAAAAGAGGGACTGTCCAATCCAAGAGTAACCCAGGTATTGTCTAAATGGGGTTGCAAAAGACGTGATCCAAGTAGAGTGCCCGTAGGGAGAGGGGCCACTAAGGGCTTTATCCAAAACCCTGGAGAAAGATTGCATAGGTATTCGGTGGCCAACTCGAGGAGAAAGCACAAAGACTCACGTCTGCCAAGAGTGATGTATCCACCGAGTGAGTCATTGTCAGTATAGCAAACATCAACCAATCTAAGGAGCCTATCCATTTAAAATAATTATCTTAGGAAGAAAGCATCAGGGATGCACATCCTCCAATAGCAGAACTAATTATCGTGATAGTCTATCTTCAGCTCGACAGGTGCTATCCGACCTAGGGGTGACTGAGTGAATGCCACTCAGGGACCTAAATCAACTCTAGAGTAGTCAAGAAGAAAGGAGCCTCTAGGGGAGTTATCCTAAACCTTAAATATACTCAACCTAGTCAGTGCATGATGGTTAGTTCAAGAAGAAAGCAGGGACTCATATTTTCTTAAATAAAATCAACATGAGGTAGCTTACTTGCTAGGCAGTGAAGCCTATCAAACTAACAAGGTGCTCATTAGTTTGAAATGGTCCTGTCAGGAAGAAAACATGGGGACTCACATCTATTGGATAAGTGACCAATGGGGTGACATACTAGTAAGGTAGCATATCTGCCCGACCTAGAGCGGCTAATGAGTGAGTGTCATAGGGGGCTTGTTCCCACTTCAAAATAGCTCCAGACAAAAGATTTGTGTTTATTTTTTTGTGTTTTGTTAGAAGGAAAAACATGCATATCGGGTTCTATTATACCTATCCTAAAAACACACTGGGCAATTGATGAAATGGTGCCATGAATGGCAGTTGTGATCCCACCAAGAAATGATGTCTCTTGGGTTCTCTTACACCTAACTTAGTTGTGCTAGTCAAAATAGGATGCCTCTTGGGTTTTCTCTCACCTATTCTAGTAGCACTAGGGAATTATGTTTGATTATATTTTTGTTGTGAAAGATGGATAGGATGCCTCTTAGGTTCTCTTACACCTATCCTAAACAAGTGTGGAGAATTCGTAAGATAAGGAAACAACGTTTCAAATGAAGAGAAGATTTTGATGAATCAGAATAGAAATTTTTTTTGTTCTTTTAATGAAAATTATTTCAAACATGATTTTATGGGTAATATTTCTTCAAATAGAGCCCATTAATTAGAAGCATCAGGTGTTCCCCTTTATAATCAATAAACTAATAAGATCCTCCTTGGTAAGCCTTCTCTATGATAAAATGGCCTTCCCAAGTGGGTTCAAACTTGCCTCCCATCTTTTGACGGGCAACAATTAGTCTCCTTAGAACCAGAACAAGCTCTCCTGCTTGAAAAGTTATAGGGTGGTCTAGCTTGTTATGAGCTTGAATCATTTTGTCTTTGTATAACTCAAGGTTCTGGTATACCTGAAAGCATCTCCCCTCTAAACCTTCAAGCTCTTCTAACCATAACTTTGCATTCTACTTTGTAGTGATCTTGCTATCCATTGCTATTCTTAGTGATGAGAGTTAAACTTCTAAGGGTAGAACGACTTCAGATCCATACACTAAGGAGAACGAGGTAGATTGAGTTGGAATTCTATATATATGGTACAAGTGGGCCCCACAAATCAACATTGTGCTTGTCATCAAGTGTCTTCTTTAGTATATGGATGAGAGTTTTGTTGAATGCTTCTGATTATTCATTTACCCTGAGATAGTAGATGTTGGAATATCTCCAATCTATATCGTGTCTTATGGCGAAGCTATTGATCTTGGTGCTCTTGAATGTAGTACCATTATCGAATATAATTCGTTGTGGCACCTCGAACCTATATACAATATGGTTCCTGAAAAATTGAAGCACATGCTGAGCTATGACTTCTCTGAGTGGGATTGCCTCTACCCACTTGGAAAAATAGTCAGTGGTAGCTAGGATGAATCGATGACCCTTAGAAGAAGAAGGATCGATCGGACCCTCTATATAGATAGCCGAACACCCAAATGGCTATGAGGCCAATATAGGATGTAGAACATTGGGTGGTTGATGTAGGACCACACCATGTACCAGACATTGATGGCATCTCCTAGCTACATCCATGAAATCTATAATCATTAAAGGCCAATAGTATATTAGTCTCTTGATCTTTGCTTTCATTTTTGGACCAGATTGATGTGCTCCTAAACCTGAATGTACCTCGGTCATGATCATATGGTCTTTATGTTTGTCCAAATAGTGTGACCACATTTGATCAAAAGATCGTCAGTACAAGGTTCCATCCATGAGAGCATAGGAGAGAGCTCTCTGCTTCATCTGATGGGCTTGTGATGTCTCTTGAGGTAGTTTTCCGGTGTTCAAGGAATCTATGAGCTGTTTCCTCCAATCTAGCTCCTCATGTTTATTGGCAACAACCTCTCATTCTAGAGAAAGTCTCTCGATGAGTTTAACATCAATAAGGGATAGGACTGGCCTATTTTGGACCCTTATTGGAATGAACTCATCTCCCGGTCATGCCAATTCCTTGCCAAGTTTGGCCAAAATATCTGCAACTGCATTCTTTCCTCAAGGGATTGTAGATGGTGACTTCAGATATTTGGGCATAGCTACATGGTATACTCGTGGTAGTAAGAAAGCTTAGGTTTTAGAACCATGTAAGACCCGACATTCTGGTTGATGACCAACTGAGAATCTCTGTAGATGTTGATATCTTGACACACACTGTAATGGCTAACTCCAGACCAACAATCAAAGCCTCATACTTGGCTTCACTATTGGTGTAGGGATTGGAGAGATAGTATGAGAATCTCATCACATCACGATCTAGAGTTAAGAGAACTATTCCAACTATTGTCTTTCCTGGAAGAGTAGATCGTGGTTCTTCTCTTTTGTGAAATGAAGCCACACCATCAAAATGCATCTCCCAACGGTGATTGTTAACCTCCCCTAATTTCATGATTTGTTCATCAGGGAGATCATCACTAAGCGAGGAATCAATAGGAAGTGGATGTGCTACTAAGAAATCTGCAAGGGCTAGTCCTTTCACCACATAGAGGGGAATGAATGTAATATCAAGCTATGATAGAATCATGGACCAACATGCCAAATGTCCATATAGCATCGGATGCCATGAGATACTACAGTGGATTGGTTTTTGAAATCAAGTTCACCTTATGAGAAACCATATAATGTTATAGCATTTGGGATGCAAAGATTAAAGCTAGGCAATGTTTCTCAATAGGTGGGTAGTTCGCTTTAGAAAGGATCAAGCAACGACTGAGGTAGTAGAAAGCACTCTCCATCCCTTCGTCATTGGCTTGAGCCAACAAAGCACCGAGGGTCGTCCAATGCAATAGTGTAGATGATGAGTCACCTTTTGAGGATAGGGTTGTTAGAACTAGCGACTTCACCAAATATTGTTTGATATCTTCAAAGACATGCTGGCACTTGTCATCCCAATTGAACTTGGTGTCTTTTTTGATAAGTGTTGAAAATGGTTTACATCTTCCCAATAGATTAGAGATAAAGCATCTTAGATATGCAAACTACCCTTAGAAAGATCTGAGCTGAGTTAAACTTTTGGATGTTGGCATTTCTAATATAGCCTTGATCTTTTCTGGATTTATCTCTATTCCTTGATGTCGGACAACAAACCCAAGGAACTTCTTGAACCTACTCGAATACACACTTCAAGGATTCATTTTGAGGTTATCTTAACTATTCAAAAACTACTCTTAAGTCAAAGAGATGGTCTTCCTTTTCTTTGCTCTTGACTACTAGATCATCAACATAGCATTCAACTTGATGATGAATGAGTTCATTGAAGATCTGATTCATGGCCTACTAGTATGTGGCACCGACATTTTTAACGCTAAAAGGCATGACCTTATAACAATAGATTCTAATTGAGATTTGAAAAGCAGTGTTTCTTTCATCCTCGGGGGCCATCTTAATTTGGTTGTAGCCGGATGACCCATCCATGAAAAAGATAACTGCATGAGATGAGGCGATGTCCACCATTAACTCTGGTATAGGGAGACAAAACTTTTCCTTAGGACATGCCTTATTTAAGTCCCTAAAATTGACGCATATACAAATTTGGCCATTCCTTTTCTTAACTAGGATGACACTGGCTAACCATGTAGGGTATTTTTCTTCCCTAATGAAATCGGCATTGATAAGTTTCTTGACTTCAGAAATGACCTATTTTTTGATTTCTAATTGCATGCACCTAGGAGCTTCCTTGATAGGGTTAGCGTTAAGGTCTATTACTAGTTTGTGGACTGCTACATCAGGAGATAATCTGGGCATCTCTTCATAACTCTATGGAAAGCAATCCTTAAACTCAATCAATAGCCTAACTAAGTCATTGGTTTCTTCTTCACTCAATAATGAACTGATGTATGTTAGGAGTGGATTTTCTTCTATCCGGAGGTTAATTTATTTGAGCTTGACAATTGTTGAATGGATCTCCTCTTCAAATTCTAGAGGTGTATCTTTGATTTGGAGATCATCTAGATCATATGAAGTTTCTAAACACACTTCCTCATAAGAGTTAGTATGGTTTGAAAAGAATCTATTAGATTCCAAATGATTGGTGAAAACTAAGCAGTGATCATCATCATTGACTGGACCCACTATACTGAATCCTAGTCATGATCTTGATTATGCATCCCTACCTCTGTTGTTCCATAGCTTCTCAAAGTACTCTGACCTGTGCTTAGACCATGTATAAGGAATCAAACCTTTCTTTGCAAGATTATGAACACAACACGAGTACCAATCAAATGGTAATTCGATTAATTATTTCTATGAATTATCCTTAAGTTCTACATCAGCTTCTAGACTTGATAATGATGATCATAATAGGAATCTCTTTGGCTTACCATTCATGGAAGACTTAGGGGCTTTCTTAACTACTAAACTTTTAACTTTTTGAGAGGAAAGTGAGGTTAGAGCTAGGGTTTCTAACTGCTTCCTGATAGTTTCACATAAACCTGATTCAATTACATTCATGCTTTACTTGGAATCCTGGTCTTCATCATTGTCCGGGTCGAGTGTCACCTCCAATGAAACCCAAGAGGGGTTGGTTGGTAAGCTAGTCACATTAGACTCATCCTCTGAGCTGGATTTCAAGTCTATGTGAATAGTAGGAGTACTCTTATGAACTGGAACATAACCCTTATTGGCTAGCTACCAACCAGGGGGTCTTCCACTATAAAACTACCTCTATATCTGCCTCTGCCTCTTCCTGGTGGAGGTCTAGTCCTCCTACCCATTTGTCCGTATGGTGGAATGAACTGTGGGTGAAATGTGACATGCGACTCTACTTCTTCCTTGATGTCTTTTTCTCGTTCACTTGTACTTTCATTTTTTTCTTTTTTCTTTTTCTCTTTTTTTTTCTTCTTTTTTTTTTTTTTTGTATTTGAATTTTGACCAAGTTCAAGAGAATAGGTATTTTAAGGAAGATAGTAGGTCGCATCCTCATATATCTTGACCTCTCTAACTGGAAATTGCTTTTCATCTTCTTTGACACAGTACTAATTCCATCCCTTCAAAACTTGATGCACTGATAAAGGGAAGATGGAATCATCTTGTTCTGATGTATCCAATGCCTACTGAGCAAAGCGGTGAATGAAGTATTTGAAACAATGATATAGAACTTAGGTTCAGTCTTCCAATCACCTATTTTCAATGGTAACACTATGGAACCTAAAGCCCTCTTGCCTTGTTCATTAAATCCTCTCAACATCATCAGATCTCCTCGGAGTGAAGAGATGAATCCTCAAGTAGGCAAAGGTCGTTAGACTCATAATATTCACTGATGCACCTGGATCAAAAAGAACCCTAGAAAGTTTGAATCTGCCCATATCCATTATGATGTAGAGGGGATGGTTTTGCTCTATGTCCCCAAGAACAAGGTCTCCATCTATGAAAGTGACTCCTTAGGCTTCTCTAGAATAATGAGCCTCCTCTCTAACAACGGTCAGTTGAGCTAAGCATATCTCTAGATAAAGGAGAGCCTTGATTAATGATTCTCTCATCTCTTTGGATAAGACAAGGGTATCGTATATGCTTAACTTAGATGGCAACTTTCTTAGGTGAGCAAGGATATTGTAATCCACCTTAGGCTAATCCTCCACAAGCATATCCAAGGGTGGAGCATCCTGTGGAGGGGCTTTTCGATCAACAGAACCAATGACTTGTTTCCCTTTATTTTGAGGTACTGCCACCTAGGAGGTAAAACCTTGCCACTATGAAGGTTGACTTAGTGATCTCTTGTGGTAGATTAGTGAAAGATTATACCTGCTCATCAGGCTCACCTATAGCTTCTTTTATAGGACCCTCAAAATCAGATGATTCCAAGTCTATCTCAAGAGGTGCATATTATTCAGAGAAGGAAAGTCCATCTCTAATTTAGAAAGAGGATGATCAAAGTTGTTATAATTATTATAGTTGGAGAGTTTTATATAAGAGTAGAGTTAGATAACCCATCAAAAGTTACACAGATGTAATTCAAACTAGCTTTATTCCTCAATTTCTTAGATTTAGAAGGCGATATATAGTAGAAATCTAGTAAAGTAAGAGGGTGAGGGATTTGATGCCCTCATCGATATAAGATGTCTACTAGAAGAAGAGCTAGTTGAAGTAGAAGTGTCGGTTGAAGTAGTAGCTGCAACGGAGGAATGGAGACTCGGCTCGATTGGTGGTTGTGCTACTTGGCTATCCTGGCCAAGCGTGGTCTACTGCTACTGCTGATCACCCACTTTCCCCAAGTTGTCTTTGGCAATTTGTGAACCTTCCTTGATTTTGGAGGTTCGAGCTGCCTCAGGCACCTATAAGGAAAGTTTTTTTTATTTTTAAAATAATCTTTTTAGAGGTTCGGGATAAGGAGATATCTCAACCTTCTTTGGTTTTGAGAGGATCGCATGTATTCCCAAGTATTATCCTAATAGAACTGGATGGTTATTCCAATAGATATTCTTTTGGGATAACTATGGTTCCTATCTTGTAGCTATGCTCAAGCAGTCCTTGAATATAAAGAAATCCTCCAAAACATGGCCTAGCATGCGATGGTAGGGGAAAAAGTTAGGATGCTCACGCCCATTCCTCCGATTTCTAGGCTCGGTAGGTAAATAAGTTTCTTTAAGAGGTTCTTAAAGATTTTCTTGACTACCTCCCTTTTAAATGAATAAGGTTTATTTAGTTTATCCAAAAGAGTAGGTGGATGGTAGCTACATGGTAGCTGGTATGTGTATCACTATTATGAATATGGCTGAGGAGGAGGTGGCGAAAGTCGTGGAAGCTGCTGTGGCGGATAATAGGATGGCCTAGGTGGTGGTAAAGGAGGTGGAATGATGGCTGTGGAGCACAAGGTCTCTCATGCTGATCTCTGGCTGATTGCTTCCCTTTGTTTAACACTGATGCTACCCCTTGCTTCTTCTCATAAGCTTTCTATAGCCTTGGCTTTCTTGATTGATCTTGAAAAGGTAATTGTTTGGCCTCTCCTTGTAGACTACCTTGTTGATTAGCTTCTCAAATGTCTTGATGGTAAAACCTTTGAGCATGAAGGCGATTGGGCCATGAATATTCTTTAAGATATTTCAATGGCATGATATTCAGATAGTTGTGGTTTGCATTTCATACTCAAATTGTCCATCTAAGAATATAATCAATGAGGGACTCACTAGGGTGTTGTTGAGCCACAACGAGATCGCCTATAGTCACCCTTTGCTGAGCTCCAGCAAACCTCTTAATGAAAAGTTGCTCCAACTAAGAAAAAGTCTTCACTAAACTATTGGGGAGTTCAACATACTAATCAATGGCTATTCCTGCTAAGCTACTGACAAAAAGATGGAATAATAATGCATCGCTGTCACCAGTGTTGCAACAGTTGGCCTTGAAGTGCACTATGTGCTGTCATGGGTTCCCACTATCATCAAAGCTCTTGAAAGAATGTGGCACAAAACCCTTAGGATACTAGATGGCATCAAATTCATCTAGGTAGGGACTACCCTTTGGAACCGACGATCCTCCTTGGACTTGCACCAATGCTTCTCTCACTTGCTGCTCAACCATGAGTTTAATATCCTTTTATATGGGTACTATCCACTACCTTCATATAAAAGCTAATGCTACCCTGCTCTGCTGGAGGTGAAGTCTTGGCTTGATCCAAGACATCAACAACTTAAGTTGACCGGTCTCTGTAATAATAGGATGCACTACTAGGGCTTGGTTTTTGAAGTTCCATAACTAGTTAACAAGTCTTCAAGCCTCTTTCCCATACTATCTATCTGTTCATCCTTTTGTTTTAGTTGCTGAAGGAGGAGTTGGGTCAAGTAGGCTGTATCATCTTGCTCAGCTGTGACACTTTCCAAAGTCTATTGATCCCAAAGAAGGGAACTCCTGTCTACCATGTGCACCTCGACTGAATCTTCCAACAAATCATCATTGTTGGGATCAAAACTATCCTTCTCCTCCTTCAAATTAGACCAGTCATATCCTAGAATTTCCTTCTTTTCCATAAGATATGGTAATACAATATCATCTATGGAACGGTCCAACTACATGGGCACAAATGATCATGGCTGACTGGTGGTGGGATCACTATCATGTACATAGATACATCTAACCTCCCTTACTACTGGAGAGCTAATCTTGTGAGGACTACTCTCACTGGAGGATAGATGCTCCAGAATTTTACTAGATATGGGTGGAGTTGTACTCCTGGGAGGATCTATGGTGATAGGGACAATGGTACTATCTCCTTGTCCCTTTGTTGCTGCTATCTCCAAGGCCTATTATGATGTGGTGGTGATGGCACAGCTACAGTGCTCCAAGGTTGCCATTCCCTCTTCACCATAACTGGAGCAAGAGGTCGAGCAGGAGAGCTTGGCCTCACCTCAATTAATGGTGTAGATGGAATGAGATCTCTTGGCCATAGTTGGATCACCAATGGGGCTCTCTTTTCCTTGGATGTTGCCTTGGCTTTTACTAGAACTATGGATGATGGAACTGTACTGGAGATGGTGGGCGTAGAGTAAAGCGGTGTGGCAGAGGCACCACTGACTCTCTCTGAGCAAGAATTCCAATCTTGTGGTGGGTAGTACCCATCAATAGAATGCTATCGGTATGACTGACACGGGTACCATGCGAATGGGAAAGTCCAGTTTGGCTCTAGCATACATCTTTCTCTAGTAGCTTGACATAGGCCTCTCTAGTCCTCTCCTATCTGATGTACTCACCAGCACTGTGAGGGATGACAAATAGTAAATCAAATTAAACCCCAGACTGATTGTTCATAAGCCTTGCCTACTTGGTGCAAAAGCCAGCATGCAACATCCTCTTATCTCTGATAGGAGCCTCAAAGTGAACTGCAAGTGGAGGTAAAACTGAGATCCTCCTAATATCTTCCTCTCCATTAGATCCAGAGAGGGGGTGAAACTTATTCTCTGTGATCAGAGGGGAGACTATCCTGGGTAACTACTCTACTGCAGACTGAGCAGCTGCCTCCATCTCTTTGGCTATGTGCACATGATGTTGCTTGATCTTGTGGCATCTGTTGTGGCACTAGGTCATGCTGGGAGGAGAAGTATGGGAACTAGACCCTACCTCATAGGCAGGGGAGACTATCCTTTGAGCTAGGGAGCCTTCCCCTTGGAAGAAGCCAACGGGTGCTAACCCGTACTAGGATAGAAACGGGAACCATTGACTACACTGGCACTAAAACTGCAATTGCTGTGGGAACTGACACATCCTTCCTCTTCAATGGGGAAAACTCTAAATCTAATAGCATCTCAACATGGATGACCGGCTTCTGCCCGGTCACCACACTCTTGCTGATGGTTATGAGGGTGGTCCCATCACAAGTGATCCTAGCCCTCTCAAAACTTTGACCAAAATGAATGAGGTGGACAAAGTCAATTTGTTGGAGGCTCACCCGATCTAAGGCCAAATCCATCCCAAAAGGAAAAGTAAACACGTACTTCTGAGCTTCTATTTAAATTGAACTAAACTAAACTGAAAGCTGATTAAAACCGAGTTTAATTTCCACAATTTTTGAAAATAAACTCAAATTAGATTTCTACTTTAATTTGTTTTTAGAATTTAAACCCACACTCAACAATTTGAATATGTTAAGTGGGGCTCTTTGATTTTAGGAGAGATTTTTGAATTGATTGGAAAGGAGATATTTTTAAATTTAGAATCCATTTTTATCAAATTTGTGTATGTTGGAAATGGATTCAAATATTTTTTGAAGATATTGATGCTTCCATTGGTTCATATTTGAATTTGATTTTTGTGTTTTGGGGACCCTTTATTTAACAAATTTGGGTATGTTAAAGTAAAGGGTCAATTAATTTTGTTTGGAATTTCTCAATTAGAGAATTTGTGTATGCTAAATGAGTTATTTGAAAATAATTTTTTTTCTTTTGTTTGCTTATTTGTGAATTATGTGTGAATTTGAAAGTGGAATCTTTACTTAGCAAATTTGGGTATGCTAAATGAAGAATCCAAATGTGTTCTTTTGTTTTGGATTTTGAAAATTGGATCTTTACTTAGCAAATTTGGGTATGCTAAATAAAGTCCAAATGTGTTTTACATTTTGTTTTTGTTTTTGAAAGATAAGATCTTTACTTAGAAAATTTTGGTATGCTAAATAAAAGAATCCAAATGTGTTTTGTGTTTGGTGATTTTGAAAAGAGGATCTTTACTTCACAAATTTGGGTATGCTAAATAAAAGAATCCAAATGTGTTTTGTGTTTGGTGATTTTGAAAAGAGGATCTTTACTAAGAAAATTTAGGCATGCTAAATAAAAGATCCAAATGTGTTCAGTTTTGATTTTTGAAAAGCAGATTCTTTACTTAGCAAATTTAGTTATGCTAAATAAAAGAAATCTAAATGTGTTCTTAAATTTTTGAGATTTGATTTTGAAAAGAGAATCTTTACTTAGCAAATTTGGGTATCCTAAATAAAGGATCAAAGTGTGTTTTTATTTTTGATTTTGAACTTTGAAAATGAGAACTTTACTTAGCAAATTTGTTTATGATAAATAAGGTTCAAAAGTATTTTTGATTTTGATGTTATGATTTTTGAAAAGGAGGATCTTTGCTTAACAAGTTTGGGTATGCTAAATAAAGTCCAAATGTATTTTAGTTTTGATGTTTTGATTTTGAAAGAGGGATCTTTACTTAGCAAATTTGGGTATGCTAAATAAAAGATCTAAATTTATTTTGAAAAATGAAACTATCACTTGGAAAATTTGGGTATGTCAAATAGGAGTGAGTTATATTTTATTTTTCAAAGATGAAATTTTGTGTGTGATTTATCACTTTTTGAAAAGATGGAAATTCCAACTTAACACTTGTGGAATGTGTTGAGTGGAATTTCCAATAGTGTGATTTTGTTTTGGAAATGAAACCTCCATTTAACATATTTGGATGTATTAAGTGGAGAAGTTTATTTTCAAATTTGTATTTATGTATATATATTTTTTTAAAAAGAAAGAAATTTTAACTTCAACATATGTGGGATATGTTGAAATGGAATTTCAATGTTATGATATGATTTTATTTGGAAAGGTAATCTTCTTTCAATAAATTTGGGTATATTGAAAGAGGATGTTCATTTGTGCTTTTTTTGAAAAGATGATTTTGGATTTTTATTTGGAAATGAAATCTTCATTAAATAAATTTGGGTATATTGAATGAAGATGTTCATTTGTGATTTTTGAAAATATGATTTTTGATTTTGTTTAGGAATGAAATTTTCATTCAATAAATTATGTGAGGATGTTTATTTATGCTTTTGAAAATGTGATTGTGATTTTGTTTTTGAAAAGATGATTGTTGATTTTTATTTGAAAATAAAATCTTCATTCAATAAATTGAATGAGGATGTTCATTTGTGCTTTTTAAAAATATTATTTTTGATTTTTTTTATTTAAAAATGAGATCTTCATTCAATAAATTGAATGAGGATGTTCATTTGTGCTTTTTTGGAAAAGATGATTTTTGGATTTTATTTGTGAAAATGATCCTACATGTAGCAATATTGAAGATTGTTAGATGAGGGTGGAATATTTTATTATGTGCATTTTGGAAAAGTGTTTTTTCAAAATTATTGTTTTATATAAGGGATTTATTTTTCTTTATTTTTGGAATGAACCTTTTCTTACCATAGAAATGGTAAAGAGGAAGTCATTAGTTATTTCTTTTTATTAAATTTTTATTTTTACTTATTAGGAAACCCAATAGGGGTTTTAAGACCTACATGGAGTGAGGTCCTAAAACCTAAAGGATGTTGGCTAGCTTAGCTTAAGAATGAAAGAAACTAAGTTCCAATGGAAAAGAAGGATAGTATCGGACTCATACAAAGTACAAACCCACTATCGATATTTAGAGACAATGATTATTTGCCAAAGATGGAGAGAGGAACCATCCCTAGATGGGTTAATATGGATTGGAGGCAAATGTTCATATATTACTTGAACACTGACAAACTACCTCAAGAAAAATCACAAGCACATCAGATGAAATAGAGAGCTCTCTCCTATGCTCTCATGAATGGAACCTTGTACTAACGATCTTTCTATCAAATGTGGTTACACTGTTTCATAAAACTATAGGATCATTGATCATGTATATGCGAGTGCATCAATCGGTCTAAAGATGACGAAAGATCAAGACTAGGATACTCGGCCGATGATTATGTGCATGGATGTAGCTAGGAGATGCCATCAATGTCAGGTACATGGTGTGGTCCTACATCAACCACCCAACTTTCTACATCCTACATTAGCCTCATGGCCATTTGAGTGTTGGGGTACCAACATAGTGAGTTCAATCGATCCTCCTTCCAAGGGTCATCGATTCATCCTAGCTATACCGACTACTTTTCCAAGTGGGCAGAGGCAATCCCACTCAGAGAGGTCACAATTCAGCATGTGCTTCAATTTTTTAGGAACCATATCATATATAGGTTCAGGGTGCCTCAATGAAGTATATCCGATAATGATACTGCTTTCAAGAGCACCAAGATCAATAGCTTCGCTAGTAGACATGGTATATATTGGAAATATTCCACCATCTACTATCCCAGAGCAAAGCATTCAAGAAAACTCTCATCTAAATACTAAAGAAGACACTTGACAATAAATAATAGTAGCATGAGCAGTTGGTTGAAGCCTTGTGAGCCTACCACACCACAGAACTCCAACTCAATCTACCCTATTTTCCTTAGTGTATGGTCTGAAGCCATTCTACCCTTAGAAGTTGAACTCCTATCACTAAGGATAGCAATGGGTAGCATGATCACTACATAGTAGAATGCAAAGTTACAGTTATAAGAGCTCGAAGGTTTGGAGGAGAGATGCCTAAAGGCGTGCTAGAATCTCGAGTTATACAAAGCCAAAATGATTCAAGCTCATAACAAGCTGGTCCACCCTAGAACTTTTCAAGTATGAGATCTTGTTCTAGTTTTAAGGAGACTAATTTTTGCCCGTTGAAAGATGGGAGGCAAGTTTGAACCCACTTGGGAAGGCCCTATCTCATAGAGAAGCCCTACCAAGGAGGATCTTATCAACTTATTGATTGTAAAGGGTAACACCCGATGCTGATAATTAATCGGCTCTATTTGAAGAAATATTACCCATAAAATTAAGTTTGAAAACAATTATCATAAAAAGAATAAAAAAAATTTCTATTTCGATTCATCAAAAATATTCTATTCATTCAAAGCATTGTTTGCTTGTCTTGCGAATCTACCACCATGTGTTTAGGATATGTGTAAGAGAGCCCAAGAGGCATCCTATCCCGCTTTCACAATAGGAACACAATCAAATACAATTCCCCAATGCTACTAGAATAGGTGTGAGAGAACTTAAGAGGCATCCTATTTCAACTAACACAACTAACTTAGGTGTAATAGAACAAAAGCATCCTTTCTTGGTGGGATCACAACTGCCATTCATGGCACCATTTCATCAATTCTCTACGTGTTTTTAGGATAGGTATAAGGGAACCTGAGAGGCATCTTTTTTCCTTTTGACACAAACATAAACAAAAAAAAACACAAATATTTTTTTAGAGCTATTTTAATATGGGAGCAGGCTCCCAATGGCACTCACTCATTAGCTACTCTAGGTCGGGTCGATATGCTACCTTGCTAGTATGTCACCCTAGTGGTCACTTGTCTGACTGATGTGAGTCCCCATGCTTTCTTCTTAACTTGACCATTGCAAACCAATGAGCACCTTGCTAGTTTGGTAGGCTTCACTGCCCAGCCAGTAAGCTACCTCATGTTGATTGTGTTTATGAAGATGTGAGTCCATGTGTTTTCTTCTTGAACTAACCATCATGCACTGATTAGGTCAAGTATATTTGAGGTTTAGGATAAGTCCCCTAGAGGCTCCTTCCTTCTTGATTACTCTTGAGTTGATTTAAATCCCCTTAGTGGCATTCACTAAGTAGTTGCCCTAGGTCAAATAGCACCTATCGAGCTAGAGATAAACCATCCCGATAATTAGTTCTGCTATAAGAGGATGTGAGTCCTCAATGCTTTCTTCCTAGGTTGATTATTGCAAATTGACAGACACCTTAGGTTTGTTGATTTTCACTATGTTGACAGTGACTCACCTAGTGGATACACCACTCTTGGCAGATGTGAGTCCCCACACTTTCTCCTTGAGTTGGCCATCGAATACCTACGTAAACTTTCTTCTCCAAGGTTTTGGATAAAGCCCTTAGTAGCCCCTCTCCCTGCAGGCACTCTACTTGGATCACATCCTTTGTGACCCCATTTAGACACTACCCAGGTTACTCTTGGATTGGATTGTCCCCCTTTCCTAGTAGCCACCCCTATGGTCGAAGAATTTGTTCAGCAGATGCATAGATTCTTCTTGGTTCAGTAAATCTGAGATAGTTCAAGGATAATATAAGATCCTTCTTAGTATGATCCCTTGCAAACCAACATAGGGTCCATGATAAATAAATAAAATAAAATAAATAAATTTATTTTCTTGTGGATTAAGAATTCAAGCTCCTAGTGGCCCCTTTCCCAAGCAGGCATCCTATCTTTAGGGCATTTCAGCATAACTCCCTATAGGAATTGTCTGACTATGCTTGAGTTGAGATAAGTTGCTGGGTCATCAATCTCTCCATAGTCACCCTTTAGGTCAGGTTCAATTCAAGAGTAACTCGAGTAGTGTTTAAATGGGGTCACAAAGGACATGATCCAAGTAGAGTGCACGTAGAGAGAGGGGCCACTAAGGGCTTTTTCCAAAATACTGGAGAAGAAAGTTTGCATAGGTATTCGGTGGCCAACACAAGGAGAAAGCACGGGGACTCACATCTTCCAAGAGTGGTGTATCCACCGAGTGAGTCATTGTACGCATAGAGAATATCAACCAACCTAAGGTGCCCATCCATTTAAAATAATCCGAGGAAGAAAGCATTGGGGAATTACATCCTCCTATAGCAGAACTGATTGTCGGGATAGGTTGTCTTTGGCTCAATAGGTGCTATCCGATCTAGGGAGACTACTAAGTGAATACCACTAGGGAACTTAAATCAACTTTAGTGTAGTCAAGAGGAAAGGAGCCTATGGGGACTTATCCTAAACCTCAAATATACTTGACCTAGTCAGTGCATAATGGTTAGTTTAAGAAGAAAGTATGAGGACTCACATCTTCTTAAACAAAATCAACATGAGCTAGCTTACTGGCTAGGCAATGAATCCTACCAAACTAACAAGGAACTCGTTAGTTTGCAATGGTCAAGTCAGGAAGAAAGCGTGGGGACTCACATCTATAAGACAAGTGACCACTAGGTGACATACTAGCAAGGCAAAGATATCACTGACCTAGTAATAATGAATGAGTGCCATAGGGGGCTAGCTCCCACATCAAAATAGCTTAAGATAAAAGATTTATGTTTGCTTTTATTTATGTTTATATTAGAAGGAAAATGATGCCTCTTGGTTGTTTTCATCAATTTCCCAGTAGAGTCACCAGAAAAATCTATAATGAATTTTTATCTTCATCTAAATGAATTAGATGAAAATAAAAATTAACTCTTTGATGAACACCACACAGATACGCAGATGTTCTTACTAGGCTAATCAGGTACGACCTTGAGGAATGATATACTATCTCAAGAGGCAGAAGTCACCAACCTGTAATGGACATAATCACCTAATAAGGACTCTTAAGGATGATGAGTCTTTGGATGTACCAGAGATTCTTCCCCTACTTTACATGGACAAGTAAAGTAGGGTTTATTTTAAACCGGGTTCATTAAGTTCCCGATGGAGGCAAGCTCCCATAGTTTATTACATCTTAAGGAATGAGATTGCTTAAGAATACTCTCGATTAATGTAAATGATCATTTTCTCCAAAGATTTCAAAGATAGGTCTATCAATCAATTGGTTATTTTTGGAAGATCAAATGGTATTTATCAAAGGGAGGGAGTTATTATCAAATCCAAAAGAAGATAAGTAGGGGATGCTTATGATACTCGAAAGCCTAGTAAGTATCTCAAACTATATTATTTTTGGGCTTTATATTTTTAAAATTTAAAGAGAGTTAATTGTTTGAGTTGAATTTTTAGAAATCTAGGGCTAGAATTCCACAACACAAGATCATGAAAATGCCTATGAGGTGAGGATTTATGCTTGTAGCCCGCAAAAGGAAGTAGCAACCTCTGAACTTAAATCTAGGTAGCTTTGGCAAGAGCCAATGCATGACCTAAATCTAAGGAAAAAATGGGTATATGGTTTACCTCCACAACAGAGAATAAACCACCTAACTGTTGGACTTACAACCGTCTGGGAGTGGCCACCAACTAACTCCTCCTACGATTTTAAATACATGTAGGAAAGTCATATGTTTTTGCAAGATAGCTAGGCTATTATTTATTTAGAAAAAGACTAAGTCCTTAAGCACACTCCCTAAGAGACTACATCATGTAGGGCATGATTAATGACTTAAATCTAATGAAAATTTTATTTATGTTTTATTTTTATTTTTTGATAATTCATTTGACACAAGCTATTGGATTCATATGCTTAATGCACGAGAAATTGGTTATAAGACAAAATCAGCA
Organism: Cymbidium sinense; assembly: GCA_021442155.1. Lineage (NCBI taxonomy): Eukaryota > Viridiplantae > Streptophyta > Magnoliopsida > Asparagales > Orchidaceae > Cymbidium > Cymbidium sinense. The sequence continues at coordinate 1,946,939 of CM038220.1, read as the reverse complement.
AGAAGGAGGTGTGTTTCCACCATGGCTCTCAAATGTCAAGCTATATTCTCTGGCAAAGGTGGAATCCCTCCATAAGCAAGAGTGAAGCAAGATGCTTTTTATGCATGATGCGAGACATATAACATCCAACTAAGGGGGTGTTAAATCTTTTATCTTGATTTATAACCTAGGCTTTAGGTGAGGTTATAAGTAGTTAATTTTTTCTTTTGAATTGATTAATTAGATATAAAATTTATTTTCCTAAGAGCCCAAATGGCTTCCAAGCCATTCATCAATAAATGAAGAAACTTGGAAAAATATGCCATCTTAATGCACAAGCTAAACAAACATCAATCAATTTCATAAAGCTATGTAAAAGAATAAAAGGCCTTTGTGGTCGAGCTCCACTTCACAAACCCAAAAAACAATGGGTAGCCGAGCTCTACCCTTATACAACTCAGATTATAAATGAATTAATTAGAATAAAAAAGGAATTCATGTTATGGGTGTCTTCATTCTTCATTTCTTCATTCTTCATTTATGTCTTTCTTTCTATCCTTATTTTTCTTTCTTTCTTTCCTTCTTTTGGTTGGTTGGGATGTAGTTGCTCCAAGGCTTCAAATGGTGCATAAGACATAGTCTTATGACCAATGTTCATCCTAATCCCCCATAACATTCAATCCAAATCTTAATCATAAAATTACATGAAAATGGAAAAGTAAATTTAACTAAACTTACAAAATAGAGATTTGCTAAACATACCACACAATCCCATGTAGTTATAAGATTAAATTGGACTTAATACCCCACACATGGGTAACCAAGTACACATGTCCTAATTTCAATTATGCTTAGGGGTATAAGCAACCGGCACAACAAAAGAATTGATTAGTTTTATTACAACGCCCCTTAAGCACAATCCCTTATAGAAGACAATAATTAGACTAAGATCATCCTATCATCTAGTCTACATACATACACCCTAACATCTAGATTAAAACCTTACATCACAAAATAAAATCAGGCATTAAACCATGCATCACTCTAACATAGAGCTTGAAATGGTGACTTAGCCTAATGTGTGTGCTATTTAAGGCTTGTGTGGCATATCTTAGCTAGGCTTTAAGGTTAGAATTTTCTATGTGTGAAGGATTCAACTTAGAAGGTGGTTTCATTTAATAGATTTTTTTGATTTGTTAATTTAATTTGATGATTTTATTTGGTTTAAATGAACCTACACTTAATTAGTAAGTGTTGTAACAAGAGGGAAAGAGAAGAGAATTTCTCTTTCCTCCTTACCTTAAGTAACTTCTACGATAGATTCATTAGTGATTTTTCTTGAGTTAATATTTTATCATGTGTTTTAATTAATCCTAATTTTAGATTAGCTCTAAATAAACCTATTCAATAAGAAAGGCATTTTAGGATTAATTAAAGTGAATTACTATCACAAAACACGCAACCCTTATTTCTTTCCAACATGTGTATCATGCATATGACTAAATCCTAAGCATATTGTACATTCAAATGCAAACTTTAGAACACCTTAATGATGAATGCAAAAAGATATTATTTAGAAAAAAAATGGATATTTCATGATGCATGATTTTGTTAAGTAGAAAAGAGAGGGATTCTTTTATCCATTAATCAAATGCACCTTTACATGTATGAAAGACATAAGTGAGTACCACACCATTGTTTTCTACATGAAGGGTATAATATACAAGACCTTCTTAGGGCTACTTAAATCCTCGTAACCTCAAGATATCCAGACTAATATACCACTTTTCTTAAATACATGTGCATGTACAAAAGATAACAAATGGATGAAGAATCATGCAAAAGATTTTTGTTTGTTTGTTTGATTTTGGCTGTTTAATTTAAATTTGTAATGTTAGGATCCTTCTTAAGTCATAACATAATAGTGCATAGGAATAGATTTAAGCAAGTGTTATGTTCTTTTCAAATGAACTATACACTTTATAAATCCAATACAAACCCATGTTAAGAAACGAGAAGAAAATCACATAACACATTTTAAATTATAACCACATGCAAGCTTATAAGTTTTTATAAGTAGCATACCTTCATTTATGATCTTTTATTTATAGATTTTGAAATTAATTTTTAATTTAGTAGTGATAATAGCCATTCATATTCTTACTTTAACCAAAACATGCCATTTGACATAAAGGAAACATTTCATTTATTTTTTATTTTTTTAAAAGATATGAATGCATGATTTTCATATGGCACAAAATATTTAGCATGCTTGGAAAGAAATAAAGTGATGTAAGAAAGTAACTTCATTCACCCTAAGTAATTCCTAAAGACAATCTTATAAAATAAGACCATTTAAAGAGAATCATCATTTCTTAAAGAGATTTTTTTATTTTGTTTTGAATTTGATTTAAAAAATGCGAAAAAAAGTTTGCTGGTCCTAACCCATTTCCTCATATGTGAATTAACTTAGTTTAATTTTAGAACTATTTGTTGACCTCATGTTTGGATGAGGTTAATTTAGTAATTAGGAGATCCTAATCTCAAATAGGATTTTCTTAATTCAATGCTTAGGGAACTATGCTTAGTGACTTAAGAAATTTACCTTGGGTTGGATCTAACCTATTTGGCTTAGGTAAGACCAACTCAAGCATCCAATATGAATCAATTCAGACAAATCAACAATCAAGTGGTCATCAATCCAAGATGATTAAAATTCATATTACATTTAATTTCAAAAATACCCTTGAATTAATTTTGAATTAGATCAAGCTTGAATCAATGCACTTGATTTGGATTCAAAATCTAACCCAAATCAAATGTATTCTAACATAAACTAAAAATAAGTAGCATACATTAGTCTAGGGCTATGTGGTGATGCCATAATCATAAAAAATAAAATAAAATAAGAAGAGAAAATGGGATGAAGAAAAATGCAAAATTCCTTCTTCCCATGTCATCCCACAACACCTCTTCTTGATATCAAGACAAATTCCACCTCTTGAAAAAGGTAGCTACCTTCAAGTGAAGGTAGGTAATTAGTAATCAAGATGAAACTTCCAAGGTCTTTCCATGACTCTAGCCAACCAAGGGAAGAGAAGAAAAAGAGAAGAATAAGAAGAAGAGAAGGTGGGGATCGGCCAAGAGTAGAAACCAACCAAAGGATGTTCAACGCTTTTCTCAGTTGACCCCAAAACACTCCCTAAAGCTAGTGAAGAAGTTTCAACTCCTCCCCTCGATGAATTGACCACCAAAAGGGTGGTGAATACTGTAAAACCGAGCTATCTAATGGTGAAATCCAAAGGAGGGGATTTTATCCCAAATTGAAGGAACACACACATTATATGGCTTAAGGCGATCCAAATTGGGCCCTTACTTGAATCATTTGGCATGGGGAAGCCCAAGAACCATAAAGGCCAATGCCTAGGCTAGGAAGCTCGGTCAAGGGGGCAAACCATATGGAAACAAGCCACCAAACTCTGGCCATGAGCTCATTGCACTGATCTAAAGCTAATGGAATCGACCTCGCCGTCGGAGATCGCTGGAGTCCAGGTTCTCCATTAACGTACCTTTATTTTCTCCTATGCTTTTTGGTTTTGGAGCTTTTTGAAGGATGTTGGATCACCAAGTTGATTCAATAGTATAGAATCATAGGATTTCCTTTAACGATTGTGTAGAAACTAAAATTGTGTGATTTCCTTTCCTAGATAAAAACATATTAGCAAAACAAGATGGATGGTTCTTGGTTCCTGTAGGAAATGAAGGAGATGAGCTCTCCACCATTGATCCATGTATTAGGATCGGAATGTATAGATCTAGGCAGACTGGAAGATTTTCACCCTTTAAGAACCACGAGATCAATCTAGACCATCCAATCTTTGATCGGACGGCCCAGGATCATCTTGCTTAATTGCATGGGCAGACGTGGCACCACGTGGACCACTGACACAGTGCCACACGTACAGACATGCCATGTAGGCACGTGACACGTGGCCTGCATTTTTGCGTGGACCCTGCGTGGCTTAAAAACCATTAAGTAATGATTTAAAATAATTAAAAAATTACAAAAACTTCTAAAAATCATAAAAAGGTAAATACAAATTAAAAAATACAAATGAGGGCTTTATGGATTCATCTTGATGAGAGGAATCCATAGAAATTAAAATCCCCAATTATTATTGGATATTTTAGCCTTAATTTGAGTTTAATTAAAATTATTAAACCCTAATTACTCTTAAATTAATAATCCAATTAACTTGAAACTTTGGAGAAATGAAATTAATCATGCAACACACCATAGGTGAATTTTTCAGGATTTAATTCACTAGATTTAATAGAAATTGTAATTTCACATGATTAATTAATACATTAATTAAATTAATTAATCTTTAATGAAATAATTAGGGAATTATAATGAAATAACCTTAAATCACCCTAATAAACTTAAGTGAACATTAAAATATCACTTAAACTCAATTAAACCTAATAATCTTTAAATTGACCTAACTAGACAATTAAATAAATTAAATAATTCAATTAAATAACTTGAAATTATTTATCATAATAAACCAACTAGTTAGCCAAAATTTTTGAATAAACCCTCATTAGAAAGGTATTTTAGTGAGGAATATATGAATAATAAAACCCTTAACGAAATCTCATTGTATTAGGGCTAATTTAGGTTTTCATAAAAAAATTAAAACTCTAATTACTCCTTAATTACAAATCTTATCAACATAAAACTTTAGAGACATAAAATTGGCCTGTAACCCCACTTGCTATAATTATCTCAAACCCAATTGATCTATAGATTTGGAATTCTTTATTTTCCAAATTTCTTGGTCAATGTGAATTAAATAATAATTAAGAAGAATCACTAATCCATTGAATCATCAAATAAATTGAAATAATCTGAAATAAGCATCAGAAATATTTAGGGTAATTCATCAAAACTTCCTAAGTTAAAGAATTTAATCAAACTTAAAGATTAGTTAAATTAAAACCTTAAGTTAATCAAATATCAAATTTTAAGAAAATCAATACTTAATGAACTTCAAACATAATTAAACAACTTAAGTTAATTTGAATGAAATCAAACTTTAATCTAAACTCTTTAAATTAACGTGAACCAAATCAAAGGAAATCTGCATAGCTTAATTCAAAACAAAACAAATCAAATAAATTAAATCAAACAAAGTAATTTAAACAAATGAAATAACTCAAATCAAATCTAAAATTCAAAAGAAAAAGAATAAAAAAACCACAAAATATTAATTAAGATACTTAAGATCTTAGTTAGATTCTTTTTTTGGAAACTTCATTTAGAATTAGGATGTTGAATGGAAAGGGCTCCACCAAAAAAAAGAATCATTCCATTCTTTATTCTTGAAAACTTATACAAAATAAAATGGATTAAAAATGAAATTTAATCATCAAGTCATTTAAATTAAAACCACCCAAAGGTAAAAATTAAACAAAATCAAATGTTGAATTAAAACTTGAACTAAGAAGGCCTTACCACACAAGCCCAACTTCTACATGCACTAAATTACTTAGGTCATAGACTTTAGATCTAGGTTAGATTATTATGTAATTTTCTTTTAATCTCCTGTGATATGTTGTGCTATTCTTCACATGTCTGTGTGGTGTATTTCTTTAGATTGGATGCCTAGGCTTGTTTGTTCATTTGACTGGATGTTAAGGCGTTCTTTCTAGACTAACACTATTTTCTATAGGGGACTATTTTAAAGGGATCACTATAATAAATAAATCATAAAATTATTATTTGCTTGCAGGTGCTAAAATTCCTTAACATAGTCCATAGGATAGGTGGGCTTGGCAAGCAACTAATGCTAAGCCCATATGTTTGAGAAATATAAACTACTTTGTGTGTTGTGTTTATTTCCTAACATCAATTTTATAGGGTTTATAATTTCTTTTAGACTTTTAAAATATAAATTTGAGCTTAGAATTAAGTTAGGATCTATGGGGTCTAAGATTAACAGGCACTGACCCTACCAGGAGATATTGTAGTGATCCCCTATGGAGCTCGATGCATGTCCCTAGAAAAGGAGACTTTCTTAACATGAAGACCCATAGATCTAAACTTGTAGTTCTAGGCCAGGTTGTATATGGGCAAAACTCAGCTGCCCATTTTTCTTTCTTTTGGGGTGTATAGCAGTACCCAGCCGAATTGGCCAATTTTTTTTAATTTAATCTAGCTTGATTTATTTTGTGTGCGTGGTAGAAACAACTTGCTTTTTTTAGGTTTCCTTCTATGTTATATTTGTGTTGTGATGAATGCTTGGGCATAGGCTCATAGGATAAACTAAATTTTCTACCCAATTAAATCAATAGAAACATAAAAATAAATACAACTCATAATCTTCATATGAAAGCCTAGGTATTAAAGCAAGAAAAATTATGTAGCAACCCCTTGTTGGATGTTTTAATATCATGCATAAATCATCTTGTTTCACTCTTATTAAGGGAGGACTTCCATCATTGCCAGAGAACTTGGGCTTGACCTTTGAGAGCATATGATGGAAGATCACCTTCTTCTATTCTGATTTGGCCCATAACCTTTTTCTAATTGCATGCTTTATGTATAAATTGCATTCCTATGACCTAAAATGATTCTTGAATCAAAAATCATAAAATCAAAAAAAAAATATGCATTAGTTAGATGCATCCTCATGCCCTACATAATCCTAAGAATTAAGGAGTGAGTATAGGTTCATAGATTTCTTTCCTAAATATAAAACAGCCCAGACCATCTTGCATTCATGTGACTTGACTTCATGAATTTAAAATATGCTTAGGTGGTGTTAGTTGGTAGCCTTCTCTAGGGAGGTTGTAAATCCAGATAAGTCAGGGATAGGCTAGTTCCCTCAAGTGAGGAGAATGGCCAATGATTCCAAGGATAGAATTAGGTCAAACATCTGACATGTGTTAGAAGCGCATGTAGACTAGGTTCTGAAGCATTATTTTTAGGAATAAGTTTTCAACCATATGCATTTCTGTAGTCTTGTGCTACTAGAATCTAAGCCCTAGATTTTTGAAAACATGACAACCTAAAATATAAAATCAAATCACAAATTTGAAGTCCAATCATAGGATATTTGAAATGTCTACTGGGTATCTCAGTATCAATAGACATTTCCTACTTTTTCCCATTTGAATCTTGAAAATAACTCTCTCTAATTTGGACCTCTCCCAATTAAATTTCCAAAAATCAATCCTTTGAAAGCTACCTTAGCAGTCTTTAAAAGTAACCACTTATTTCTTTGATCGAGAGTATTCTTAAGAAGAGATGCTTCCTAAGATGTAATTAGCTATAGAGGCTTGCCTTTATGAGGAACCATGATCCTAGGATATAATAAACCTTGTTCTACTTTTCCATGTAGTTCAGGGGAAAATACTCTGGTACATGAAAAACCCATTAGCCTTAGGAGTCTTTTATTGAAATGATCAAATCCATTATAGGAGAGCATGTTTATCTTTCGAGATAATATGTTTATTCTTTAATATTGTATTTTATCATCTAAATAAAATATTCCTAAACTCTATGTGGAGTCATTTCTTTCATCTATTCTAGAGAACACACCAACATATTTTTTGGTGACTCCACTAGGGAGTGGTTCCTCTCTCCATCTTTATAAATAAATGGTTATTTCTATATATCGATAGTTTACTAGTGCCACTCAATGGTCAGGACTGCCTTTCTTTTTATTGGATACCTCTCCATTTCATTCTAGGTTGAGCCTATCCAACATCTTGAATAAAGGTTCTAGAACTCTTCGTTTGTCATAGTTAAATGATTCAGTCAAAGAGCCAAATCCCAAAATAAAATGAAAGGAGAGAGAAAAATATGAAAAATAAGTCATTTCTATTAAGACCTAAATCTGGTCAAGACAGATTTGAAACTATTCTAATATGAATAAAATATGTTAAATTTAAAGAAGTATGAAAAGTACTTCAAAATTTGAGATGAAAATCTCCAACAATAAAGTCTCAAAGCTAAACTTATCCTTGATCTTAATTTGGCTTTATATTAAAGTTAAAGAAAATAAGGACTGGATCCTTGAATGGATACCCTTTGATTTATGATATTCAAAAGTGGTGAATACCTAAGGATAGATTGAAATGAAGGTGTTCCTTCAAATCTTGAGAAAATCCAAATTAAAAGGTGGCATAGTTGTGACTATTGCCCCTTTACCACCATGATTGAAGTTTGAATTGCATTTAAAAAGTGGGATAAAAAATCATCCCAAAAGAGAATGCCTTATTGACCTTAGGCAGAGGTTGATTAAGGAACTAAATGTAAATCTTCTATCCTTATAAAAGAAAATTTTACATAAATGCAAATAAGATTTAATCTTAATTCATTTCCACAAGTCCACTAGAATATTGGGAAATTAGTTGTTCAAATTGATTGGCCAAGTCTAAGGAGTGACTTGCAGGTAACCCTCTTTTAGACCTTTCCAAAACCTTAAATTCTTAAGATTTTAAGAGAGAGTCAAAAGAGGAAGATGTCATGACATAAATAAAAAAATTGACAAGATTCACTTTTGCTCCTAATCAATAAAAGAAGAGGGTAGAGAAAGAGAATTCTAATTCTCCTGATAAAGTTGAAACGAATAAAATCTAAACCAATAAATTTAAATCAACTTCCTTAATGAGTTTCCTCTCATTAAATGCAATGATATTTCATTAATGGCCTTAATTAATTTGATGGCTAAATCATGAAGAGAAAATAAATGAAGATTCAATCCATCTAAAGAAATCATGACCTTAGGATTGGGTCCTAAGGATGATATTTTTATCTCTTAGAGTAAAAATATAAAACTTTTATCTCTAGTTAGTTGATAGATAAATCACTTAGGACTTTGTCAATCCAAATGAATGAAGAAAGCCCTAGTTTTCTCTGTTCAAAAACTAAGGTATTATATGCTTTCAATATAAAGTGAATCTAAGGAGAATCCTTTGCAATGTATTATGACCTATTTGACATTATCTTAATGTATGGTTGTCAAAGATTCCATTGGAAGTTGAGATTACCTTTAATCTTGTATGTGCTATAAAAATAAAATAAATAATACAACTCAAACTTGACTTTCTAATATTATATCATCTACCCTAGAGGGTCCTCTTTTAAATGATGATCCTTTAAATGAATAGATCATGAGGTCTATTGATTTATTGAAGATAGAGTTAGACCTACCATCCCTCCATATTAAAAGGTAAATTCCTAAAATCAAATTCAAAATGGTAGAGTCATACCTCCTCAAATAACATTAAAAAGAAATGGCAAATAAGTCATCTTCAAAATGTGATGTTTTCCCATCTTAGAGAAGTTGCTTGCAAAATCAAGCATCATAATGCTCTTTTAAAAATAAAATGAAATATGAAATAAAATAAAAAAATGAAAAAGAACTAAAAGTAAAGCAAGACATTACATAATCATGTAATTTGCCTTCTAAATTATAAGAGACTTCTTGATGTGGCATTCCACTATGAAAAAGTTCTATGGTTATCTCCTATGATGAAGATAGACTACTAAGAACTTATTGACATTTTCATCGATGTGGAAAATTCAAAAGATGAAAATCTCCAAAACACTTGTTGATCCGGGTGCATCGGTCAAAATCAAATATAAACATGAGAGTGAATTTATATAGGCTCAATTATAAACAAGCTTTGATAAGATGGTTCCATATAAATTCAATCATATAAAGAAAAGTTTTCAGCTTCATGAAAATTCAATCTTCAATACTCAACCTAGAAAAAGAACTTAGTCTCAATCACATCATTGATTGAATACAAAAATTCAAACTTGAAAAAGAGTATCTAAGGAATTCATGAAACATCTTTAAATGCTCTTAGATGGTCATATTCTGCCCCAAATAAAAAAAGAATCAAATGGAAAGAAAAAGAAGAAACATATTGATTATTGAAGGATGTTCATATTCACCCTAAAGTGTTGAGACTTTAGAATATCATTCAACTACTCCTAAATGACCTCACTAAATATTTGATTCCAATAAAAAAAATTCTGATTTAAGTGTAAAGTTTTCAAGAAAGTCATTATGCCAATCTTAAATGACTCACTCCACTAAATAATTTTGAATTTAGAAGTGTAAATCTTTTGAAAGTCATTTTTACTAATCTTCAATGGCTTTACTAGATTTGTTGTTCCATAAAAAGATGAATAAGAAATAGAAATGTTGGATCATTTTATATAATCAATCAAGAAAAGACTTGAATCATATCGAAATGTCAATCAATAAAATGTTGTATTTTGATAAAAAGTCAAATGCATCAAATTTACTAGCAAATCATTCAGTGGAGTCATTTCAAAAAGAGTGAAATGTTATGGAAATGAGTCAAATACATCTATCTTCTTAGTGAATTTTGTAACTAAGAAAATTACCAAGTGCAAGCTTTCATAAAGAAATGAAATCAAAATATTACCAAAAGAAAGAAAGAAAGAAAAGTAAAGGGATGGAAGGACTATATCCAAGAGCAAAAGGATGAAGTCTAAAATTTCTAAGCATGTTGACATTTTAACTTTAAACTTCTCCACATCAAAATAAAGTGGTAGGGTTAGAAGTCAAAAATTGTCCCTAGCTAAACAAAAATAATCAGATATTTCATTCTTTGTCATCTTAGCCTTTGCCATGATTGGGTGAGCTCACTTGGTTGGTTAAATAGAAAGATAACGAGTCTTCTTTTAGGAGTTTATATCTTTTGAATGGCAGAGATTCTATTGAGTATACTCTGATTCCATTACAAATGAAGCAAAAATACCCAATGTAAATGGACATTTTAACTTCAAACTTGTCCACATCAAAATAAAGTGGTAAGGTTAGAAGTAAAAAAATTGTCCCTAGCTGAACAAAAATAAGCAAATATCTCATGCTTTGTCATTTTAGGCTTTGTCATGATTGGGTGAGCTTCTTGGCAAGTTAAAAGAAAAGATAGCAGATCTTCTTTTCCAGGGGTCCATATCATTTGTATGGAAAAGGTCCCACTGAGTATACTTTGATTCCATTGCAAGTGTCCTATAACCATAAATAAGAAAAGTTATGGAATCATAGAGCCATTGCAAGATTCAAAGTTTAAGTAGTTTGGGTCCTAACTTTCTTTTCAAAGGGCACTCTAGCTCAATGTATGAATGTTTTTAGATATGTCTGGAGATTTATATTGTCTTCAAGTTGGGGATGCACCTTAGAATTTGAAGAAAAATCCAATTCCACAATTGACAAGTTGATATCAATGATCTAACTCTTTAATGAGTTAGCTATCGATAATTTGATTAAGCTATCTTTTGGGTTTAAAGACTACTTTATCCAAAAATAAATTGAAATGATCTCCAAATATTGCAGTCTATAAACTTAAGCTTGATGTCATTTCCATAAACTAAGTCCCTTGATGACGGTGGTCAAATTCCAAAAGAAAAATAAACTTTGTGCTAAATTAAAAGCTAGAAAATGATGGATGTACATGAGAAGAAAACATTCTTCTTTGTTATCTAACATCATTATATGACCCAAATCTTGGGACTAAGGTAGAATCTTTACCTTGAAAATGGGTTCATTTTACCCATATTTCATTTTAAAATTAAAAGACTTTCATGCATAAGATTATCCATCTTAAGGACAACTTATCTGAAAATTGTTAAAAAAGACAATTCTAGAAAAGAAAAATTGAAAGCATATGATATGACATTCAGAATCTTTACAAGAATATTTTGTTATAGAGTCATATCATTCAGTCTAAATATATTGGGGCAGTTTAACAAAAAGGGTCATGATCAAGATTTCTTATAATCCCCTTTCAATTAGATAGAGGGTTATATTGAAAATCATGCCAAAGAAGAAAATAAAAATAAAAGAAACTCCAATATGATTTGAAGAACAATTCTGCTACTACATATAGAGTCTTGAATTTTACTTTTGAAGTAATTTCAAAGACCTTGTTGTAAAATGTAGAAGGATCAAAAATTCAAAAATAAGAAATTAATCAAAGATAATTATGAAATTTCATTTCATAAAACGTTCAAAAGAGTAATAAAGCGATTGAAGAAATTCAATTTCAAACTTATCAGGAGAATCTTAATTTCTCCAATAAGTTAATCCTTTCAATTCCTTTTTTGATTAGGGATAAAAAATTTGTGTCATGAGAATCCAAAAGATTATCTTGATTATCGTTTACTTTGGAAAGCTTTAAAGAAATCTCTTGATCTTTATTGAATCCAAGAGAAGGCTTTATAAGCTATTGATTCATGTCAACAAAACCAAAATGACATACATTTCCAAAAAAAAATAAAAAAATAAATTCCATTTGAGAAGCATTGGTTGACTTTGGTTCTTACTGCCTAAAGAACTACGTAGTGACATGCAAGCTCAAAAAGATAGAGTTCTCAGGTTAGTACCATATGATGTCTTTCCTTTAGTGAAATAGACATCTAGCATTGTTCTTTGTAACTTTGAGACAAAAAAAATAAAATGAATAGAAAAATAATGAACTTCTATGCTCATGGCATAGTAAAGTATTGGTCTAAAATGTACCCAAGTCTTCCTTCAAATTTAAATTCCAACTCTTTGAAAACTTCTTCACTAAACTTCTTCATGTGTAAGGAGTATTAGTAAAATCAAGAAATGGAAGAAAACTTCCATCACCCTTTCATCAAGTTAGACTAATCAAGTAAGGATTAAGTCAATGAGACTCTTGCTTATTAGTCAAAACTTTTGGGGATTAGGAATAAGTCACTTTGACCCCTTTTCCTCATTCATATCACCCATAGGTTGGGAGAAAGCCCTTTGTGGCACCTTTCTTATACATGACTTGAGATGGGATCAAGCCCTCTATGGCACCTTTCTCATGTCTTTCTAGGTTTGGAATAAGCCTTTGTGCACAATTCCCATGAAAAACTATCTTTGTAGGTTTGGAGCAAGCCCTTCGTGGCACCATTCCTATTGTGTACATGATTAGATCAAGTCATTGTGACCCCTTTCATGTTACATTACTATTCAGATTGGATTAAGCCTTTATGACCCCTTTCAAATAGCCAGAAAGATGTAAGTCCATTAGTCATCAATCTTTCTAAACATCTAAGATTAAATCCCCCAGTCAGCATCCTACTTTTATGTACATGATTGGATCAAGTTATTGTGACCGCTTTCATGTTACATAAGCTATTTAGATTGGATCATGCCTTTATGACCACTTTCTAATAGCTAGAAAGATGTAAGTCCCTTAGTCAACATTCTTTCTAAACATCTAGGAGTAAGTCCCCAGTCAACATCCTACTTTTGTGTACATGATTGGATCAAGTCATTGTGACCCCTTTCATGTTACACAGGCAATTTATATTGGATCAAGTCTTTATGAAACCTTTCTAATATCCAAAAATAAGTAAGTCCCCAATCAACATTCTTTCTAATCGAAAGATGTAAGTCTCTTAGTTGGCATTCTTTCTAAACATCTAGGAGTAAGTCCCCTAGTTGGCATCCTACTTAGGAGTAAGTCCCCTAGTTCATTTCCTATTCAGAGAACTAAGTAATGGAATCAAGCCATTGAAGCCCCCATTTCCTTGGACTACTCAAATAGGATTAAGTCCATGTGACCCCTGTTTAATAGTCAAAGTGTTGCGGATTAGGATTAAGCATCTCAAGCCTCTTCTCCCCAGCATAGTTTTTGAGGATTGGATCATGTTTTTAAAGACCCCTCTCCTCTCCTTAGCTAAGTAGGATGGATCATGCCCTTAATAGTTCCATCTTATTAGCTAATCACATGGATCACCATTATTCTCAATTAAGAGTAAGTCCCTTGTCGGCATCTTCTTTGAGCATAATGATTGGATTAGGATTAGACCATTCTCTGGGTCCACCCCTAATGGCATTCATACTCATCTTAGAACTTAGTTGGTTTAAGTTCCGAAGAATGAGTCAAATTAGGAAAAGTATAGGCATACACATGCATATCTTTGATAATTAAAATAAAATTTTAAACTAAAACTCAAATCAAAAATCAAAATCATGAATTGGAACCTCAAGTTTATGCTTGTATGTTGATCAATCTAGTCAACACCAATATATGTAGTGTATTCTAGCTGATCCACTACACATATTGGGGGTCCATTTGTTGACCTCACTTTTGGATGAGGCTATTTTAGAAATTAGGAGATCCTAATCTCAAATAAGATTTTTTTATTTCAATGCTTAGGGCACTATGCTTAGTGACCTAGAGAATTTACCTTGGGTTGGATCTAACCTATTTGGCTTAGGTAAGATTAACTCAAACATGCAATATAAATCAATTCAAACAAATAAAAATCCATTGATCATCAATCCAAGATGATTAAAATTCAAATTACATTTAATTTTAGAAATACCCTTGAATTGATTTTGAATTGGATCAATCTTGAATTAATGCACTTGATTTGGACTCAAAGTTCAACCCAAATCAAATATATTCCAACATAAACACAAAATGGGTAGCACATATTAGTCTAAGGCTATGTGGTGAGCCATAATCATAAAAAAATGGAGAAAATGGGAAGAAGAAAAAAATGTAAACTCCCTTTTTCCCACCTCATCCACAACACCTCTTCTTGATATCAAGCCAAATTCCATCTCTTGAAAAAGGTTGATGCCTTCCAGTGAAGGCAGACAATTAGGAATCAAGAGGAAAATTCCAAGGGCTTACCATGACACTAGCCAACTAATGGACGAGAAGAAAAATAGAAGAAGAAGCAGAGAAGGTGGGGATCAGCCAAGAGTGGAAACCAAGTAAAGGATGTTCAACTCTTTTCCCAATTGATCCCAAACACTCCCTAAAGCTAGAGAAGAAGTTTCAACTCCTCCCTCGATGAATTGACCACCAAAAGGGTGGTGAATAGTGCAAAACTGAGCTCCTCTAATGGTGAATCCAAATGAGGGGATTTAATCCCAAATGAAGGCACACACATGTTCTAGGGCTCGAGGTGATCCAAATCGAGCCCTTACTCGAATCATTTACCATCGGAAGCCTAAGAACCATCAAGGTTGATGGCTAGGCTAGGAAGCTCGGCCAAGGGGGAAAATAACCTGGAAACAAGTTGCCAAACTCTGGCCATGAGCTCATTGCATTGATCTAAAGCTAATGGAATCAACCTCACCGTCGGAGATCACCAAAATCTAGGTTCGCCATTAACGTACATTCATATTCTCTTATGCTTTCAATTTTGGAGCTTTTTCAAGGAAGTTGGATCCCCAAGTTGATCCAAATATATAGAATCATAGGATTTCCTTCAACAATCATGTAGTAATTGAATTCCTGTGATTTCATTGCCTAAATCAAAAGATATTAACAAAATAAGATGGACAGTTCTTGGCCTCGCAAGAAATGAAGGAGATGAGCTCTCCACCATTCAATTCATGTATTTGGATTGTATGGTTTAGATCTAGGTGAATCAGATGATTTTTCACCCTTTAGGAACCTCAGGATCGATTCGGACTGTTCGATCTTCGATCATATGGTCTAGGATCATCCCGCGTAATCGCTCAGGCTGATGCAGCACCACTTGGGATCCGCATCGATCATTGACACGGCGCCATGCATATAGATGTGCCACGTATCACGAGACACGTGGCTCACATTTTTGCATGGACCCCATGCCACTTAAAAACTATTAAGTAAGGGTTTAAAAATAATTAAAAAATTACATAAACTTCTATAAATCATAAAAAATAAATAAATAAGAATTACAAAATTACAAATGAGAGTTCTATGGATTCATCTTAATGAGAGGAATCCATAGAAATTAAAATCCCCAATTGTTATTGGGTATTTTAGCCTTAATTTGAGTTTAATTGAAAAATATTAAACCCTAATTACTCTCAAATTAATAATCCAATTAGTTTGAAACTTTAGGGAAATAAAATTAAGCATGAAACACACCTTAGGTAAATTTTTCAAGATTTAATTCACTAGATTTAATGAAAATTGCAATTTTACATGCTTAATTAATACATTAATTAAATTAATTAATCTTTAATGAAATAATTAGGGAATTATAATCAAACAACCTTAAATCACCCTAATGAACTTTAGTGAACATTAAAACATCACTTAAACTCAATTAAACCTAATAATCCTTAAATTGACCTAATTAGGCAATTAAATGAATTAAATAATTCAATTAAGTAACATGAACTTAATTAAATCATATTAAATCAACTAGTTAGCTAAAAATTATGAATAAACTTCATTGAAAAGGTATTTTAGTGAGGAGTCTATGAAACATAAAACCCTTAATTGAATCTCATTGAATTAGGCCTAATTTAGGTTATAATGAAATAATTAAAACCCTAATTACTCTATTACAAATCTAATCAATATAAAACTTTCAAAAGATAAAACTAGCATGTAACCCCACTTGCCATAATTATCTCAAACCCAATTGATCTATAAATTTTGAATTTTTGATTTTCCAAATTTTTAGGTCAATATGAATTAAATAATAATTAAGAAGAATCATTAATCCATTGAATCATCAAATAAATTGAACTAATCTAAAATAAACATCAGGAATACATAGGGTAATTCATCAAAACTTCCTAAGTTAAAGAATTTAATCAAACTTAAAGATTAGTGAAATTAAAACCTTAAGTTAATGAAATATCAAATTTTAAGAAAATAAATACTTAATGAAATTCAAACATAATTAAATAACTTAAGTTAAATTGAATGAAATATCTAAACTCTATAAATTAATGTGAACCAAATCAAATTAAACCCACATAGATTAATTCAAAATGAAACAAATCAAATAAATTAAATCAAACAAAGCAATGAAATAACTCAAATCAAATCTAAAATTCAAAAGGAAAAGAATAAAAAAAATAATCTAAATGATTAATTAAGATACTTAAGGATCTTGGTTAGACTTTTTTTTTGGAAACTTCATTAGGAATTAGGATGTTGAATGGAAAGAGCTCCATCCAAAAATGGAATCATTCCATTCTTCATTCTTTAAAACCTATACAACTTTAACCAAATTAAATGGAATAAAAATAAAATTAAATCATTAAGTCATTTGAATTGAAACCACCTAGAGGTAAAAATTAAACAAAATTAAACATTGAATTAAAACTTGAACTAAAAAGTCCTAGCAAAGATTTACCACTAGATTACTTAGGTCACGGACTCTAGATCTAGGATAGATTGTTATGTGATTTCCTTTTAATCTCCTGTGATATGTTGTGCAATTCTACACATGTTTGTGTGGTGTATTACTTTATACTAGACACCTAGGCTTGTTTGTTTGTTAGACTGGATGTTAAGGCATTCTTTCTAGATTTAACACTATTTTCTATAGGGGACTATGTTAAAAGGATCGTTGTTATAAATAAATAAATAAAAATTATTGTTACCTTGTAGGTATTGAAAATCCCTTAACATAGTCCATATGATAGGTGGGCTTGGCCAACAACTAATGCTAAGACCATATGTTTAAGAAATATAAACTACTTTGTGTGTTGTGTGTATTTTCTAACATCTATTTTTCAGGGCTTATGATTTCTTTTAGACTTTTAAAATATAAATTTTAGCTTAGAATTAGGTTAGGATCTATGAGGTCTAGGATTAATAGGATCTGACCCTACCAGGTGATGGTGCAGGGATTCCCTATGGTGCCCTATGGATGTCCCTAAAGAAGGAGACATTCTTGAAAGAAGACCCATATATCTAAACTTGTAGTTTTAAAAGGTTGTATAAGGCGTATGGGCTGCCCATTTTTTCTTCTTTTGGTGTACAACGATTTTCTGCATTGGCCTATTTTATTAATTTAATCTAGCTTAATTTTATTTAGGTGTGTAGTAGAAATAACATGCTTTTTTAAGTTTCTTTTTGTGCTATATTTGTGCTGTGATGAATGCCTTGACATAGGCTCATAGGATAAACTAGATTTTCTACCTAATTAAATCAATTAAAATATTAAAAAATACAACTCATAATCTTCATATGAAAGCCTAGGTATTAAAGCAAGATAAAATATGTAGCAACCCCTTAGCAGGATGTTTTAACATCATGCATAAATCATCTTGTTTGACTCTTATTAAGGAAGTCCATCTTTATTAGAGAACTTGGGCTTGACCTTTGGGAGACTATGATGGAAGAACACCTTCTTCTATTTTGATTTGGCCCATAACCTTTTTCTAATTGCATGCATTAGGCATAAATTTCATTCTTATGAACCTAAAATGAATCTTGAATAAAAAATCATAAAATCTAAAAAATATGCATTAGTTAAATGCATCCTGATGCCCTACATGATCCTAAGAATTAAGGAGTGAGTATAAGTTCATAGATTTCTTTCCTAAAAATGAAACAGCCAAGCAATATTGCATTCATGTGACTTAACTTCATGAATTTAAAATACGCTGGTGTTAGTTGGAAACCTTCTCTAGCCAGGTTGTAAGTCTAGAAGAGTCAAGGATAAGCTAGTTCCCTCAAGTGTGGAGAATTACCAATGATTGCCAAGGATAGAATTAGGTCGAGCATTTGACATGTGTCATAAGTGACTATATATTAGGTTTTGAAGCATCTTTTTAAGGAATAAGTTTTCAACCCTAGGTATTTTTGTAGTCTTGTGCTGCTAGAATCTAATCCCTATATTTCTAAAAAAATGATAACTCAAAATATAAAATTAAATCCCAAATTTAAAGCCCAATCATAGGATACTTGAAATCTCTACTAGGTATCCTAGTATCAATAGACATTTTCTATTTTTTCCCATTTGGCTCTTGAAAATAAATCTCTCCAATTTGGATCACTCCCAAATGAATTTCTAAAAATCAATCCTTTGAAAGCTACCTTAGCAATTTAAGAATAATTACTTATTTCTTTAATCGATAGTATTCTTAAAAAAGAGACTTTTTCTAAGATGTAGTTAACTATAAAGGCTTTCCTTCATGGAGAACCATGATCCCAGGATAAAATAAACCTTGTTCTACTTTTCCATGTAGTTTAGGAGAAAATACTCTGGTATATGAAAGACCCATTAGCCTTAGGAGTCTTTTATTGAAATGATCGAATCCATTATAGGAGAACATGTTTATCTTTCAAGATAATATGTTTATTCCTTAATGTTGTATTTCATCATCTAAATAAAATATTCCTAAACTCTATGTGGTGTCAATTCTTTCCTCTATTCTAGAGAAAACACCAACACCATTTAGTTGATATTATGTTTTGTTTAGGTTACGGTGTAAGTTAAGTCCATTAATTACCCCTTACCTACACCACTTTGACATAATTAAGCTGACATTATGAGCTAACATATGATATGCAATCACATGGAATTTAAATCAGTAATGCACCTAGAAAAGAAAGGGGCCTAATGCAATTGGCTCACAATTATTGATTAATTAACCTAAAGGGTTTAATTAAGTACTTCCATAACCTTTCCACACATGTGAGTTGGAAATGGTTTCCTTAAATTTACCTTAGGTTTTTGAACACCTAAGGATCTACCCAAAAAGGGATTGATTAAGTTTAAATTGAGTTTGAAATTTTGATTAAGCTAATTAAGTAGATCATTAGTGGATTAATCCTTAATTAGGTTTGGATTAAGGAAGAAGGGGAGGGGGGTTTAGGGAATAACTTAAGGAAAATACCCCCAAACCCATTCCATAAACCTCCTATTCACTTAAATAATGCTTAATTATCTTAACTCAATGATTAAACTACTGTTCACATGCTTAATTACTCTTAATTAAATTAAGAGTGTGATTAGGGATTCATTAATTGATTTTCTAATAAACTCAATAATAAATTCCAAGAAAATTAAGGGAGGTAGAAGTCATCCCACTAAACATGCCTCAAAAGTTTAGGAATTAATTAAGGAAATTATTAGGGAGTAATTAGGGTTATAAGTTTTAATTAAACTCTAATTAAGATAAATTCACTATTTAAAATCATTTAGAAATAATTTTATATTATTCATCACTGAATTATTTTTAAAATGACCTCTCATTTATATTTTTTGTATTTTCTACATTTAATTATGAATTAATAAAGTTTTAGTGATTAAGGGATAATTAAATAGCCTTAATTAATTAACTAATCTCATCAGCACAACGTGGTCCACTAACATGGTGTACGCTTTCCATGTGGCATGACGGGTTTTGTAATTTAAGTTGTCCAATCATATGCAATGTTAGTCGGTGATGCTACGTGCTTTCTCCTTGGCCATCTAATCAAGGATCGGATGGTCAAGATAAAACCTGTGGGCCCAAAAAAAAATAATCAACAGATCTATTGCATTTAATCAGGACTGTCCATCCAAAACAAATGAGATGGACGGTCCATGATTCATCCCTGCCTTTTCCTGCAAGAGATGGAGACCATCCATCTTCCATGGCTTGAGCCAAGTTCACCTGAGCTCAGATAAGGCTAGGATTCAATCCACGCCATCTAGGAGCATAGAGAAGATCTAATGGTGGAGGTTCAATGGGATTAAAATTCCCTTCACAAAGGACCAAAGAATTTATAACCTAAGCTCAGTTTTTATTCATACCTCACCGTAGCCTATCATCGGCGCTTCCAACTGTTGAGGTAGCTTCGTCTAGTGGAGACAAAGCCTTGTTAAAGGAATGAAGGTTCAATTTGTAGTGGATCTTCCAATTGACCAAAGCTTGCTTCAATGGCTTGCAGCTTTAGTCAAGGTGAGGCTTCCCGTGGCTTGGAGACTTGGGAGAGACTTTGGATGAGCTTGATTTGCCTCCCTAATGGTGCTTGCAAGAGTAATTGGACTTTGGTGGAGTGATGAGTGAGTTGGAAATTTCTCATACCTCCCCTACACTTAAGCAAAATTGAGAAGAGAGAAATGGAATGAGCTATAGAATCTTTAGGGAAGTTTATGGATGCTTGCCTTTGATCCTCTAAACTCAATCGAATGCAAGTGTCATCAATTGAATTGGAATAAGGGGGGGTATATCTCCCCTTACTTGAATCAGATGATCGAGAGCCTTCTTGCCATTTTGATCAAATTGATCAGATTAAATTGTATTTGTTTAGGTTGTTAGGGATCCCTTGTGGTTTGATTTTGGCAGAAGAGTGGAAGTGTGGAGGTGCACATGGGTTAAAATGAGTGTGGGAGATGATCCATGTGTAAATTTTTAAGTGGGATGGTTGATTTTTGGCCTTGGGTTGGGTTTGGCTCACCTAAACCCATTGGTTCATGTCCACCACCTCCCTTGGTGTCCAAATGGTCCACTAGGAGGATGTCAAGTGGCCATGAAAAGGAATTGACCAAATTCCAAGTGGATTTGGCCATAGGCTACCATTTGACCTAGGGGTAAAATGGTCATTTGGCTTTGATTTTGATTTGGGAAGATTTGGTATGATTGAAAAATGGGTTGTGCCAATTTTCAATGAAGTTGGAGATTATTTGATATGATTTGGCTCAAGTTGACCCATTTAGGTCAAAATGGGTCAACTTGGGTGAAGTTAAACAATTGGTCAAATAGGATCAAACCATAGGGTTAGACTAAGTTTATATGACCATTTGAAGTGTTTTTGTATCTTTGACTTGATTCAATTTGGGTTAGATTCAGTTTTAGTTCATTTGAATTCATTTAGGTCAAATGGGTCAAGTTGACCAATTTGACCCATTTAACTAATTGGGTTAGGTCATGGTTGGTTTAGGCTTGGTTAATCATTTGAAATGATTTGCAAGGTTTGGTTTCATTCAATTTTATTTTGGTTTGATTTCAAGTTGATTTGACCTTTTAGGTCAAGTTAGGGTCAAGTTAGGTTCATGGTCAATTAGGCTAAGTTGGGTCTATTGGCCAATTAAGGCTTTGGTCAAGTTCAATAAGTGATTTAGAATGAATTTGAACCATTGGTTGCAATCAATTTGGCTTAGATCAAGTTTTGACACATTTTGACTTTTTAGGTCAACTTGGGTCAACCTAGGTCAAGTGGCCAATTGGGCTAAGTTTGGCTCAAATGGTGACTTAGTCAAGTCCAATCGTTGATCATGAATTGGTTTAGATCAATTTGGGTTTTTGGGTGGTGGATTTAGGTTAGTTTAGTTCAATCCAATTTGGGTAGAATTAGAATTTGGCTCAAAAAAGTATTTTTGGTCACTTTGGGTCAAGTGAGACTAAATGGGTCAATTGACTTGATCAAGGCTTGATTCAAGTTTGGTTGAACTCACATATGGACTTATGATTGAAATATAAACCCAAGTGCAAGTGATTTGGAGTCAAATGGGTTTTAATTCATTTGACAATTTCAAGTTCAAAGGATGAACATTGGTTTGATTTGGGTTTGAGTTTTGAATTTAGTTTTGGTTTGTTGATTGAAGTTTATGATTGAATTTAGTTTGTGATTGAAGTATTGATTTGAAGAGAAAATCCAAAGGTGTGGATTGATTTGAGTTGGATTTGGCTAAGTTCAAGAATTTCACTTGAAAGAGTTTAGGTTGAAATTTGGTTAGATTTGGGTTTGAGTTTTGAATTTGGTTTAGGTCATTTGAATTTATATTTGTGAATATAAATGAGAATATAAATGGGTTATGAGAAAATATTTTTAATTTGAAGTGATTTAGATTTGATTTAGGCTAAGTCCATAAGATGAAATCAAAATGGCTTAGGAAAGATTTTGGATTTAGAATTGATCATGGATTTCAATCATTTGGAATTGATTCATGATTTGAGTTTTGGAATTGATTTTGATTTAAGAAAATCAATTAGGTTGGAGTTGATTTAAAGTTTGATTTGGAATTAATTTGAATTTGAAGTTGATTTGAATTTAAAATTGATTTGACTTTGAAGTTGGTTTGGATTTGAAGTTGATTTGAATTTGAAGTTTGTTTGAATTTGAAGTTGGTTTAAATTTGAAGTTGGTTTGAATTTGAGGCTTAACTTGAAAGAAGGAAGTATGGATTTGGTTCAAGCTATAGGGTAGGCATAGTTATCTAATACCCCTATGTCATAACCTATTTCTATGGCTAACTCTTCTAAGTCTCTAGGGTTAGATTAAGTGTTCACCTAATCACTAGAAGTGTCTTAAAACTAAGGAACTCTTAATGTCTAAGAGGAGTCCTATGTCTAAGATGAAGAAGTTGAGAGCTCACTCCAAAAATGAGGTCAACAAGTAGAGACGATTCTACTTATCTAAGGTTTTTGATTTGCTCTATGGGTGCTCATTTTTTGAACTATGTCGTCACTTGTGTCTTAGAAAACTTGGGATGTTACTTGGTTGATGAAATCAAAAAGAAGAAATGTTGAATCTGAATTTGTTCTCTCTTAAAAAAAACCTTAAACCCTAAACTAAATATTGAACCCTAAAGCTAAAACCTAAACCCTAAACCTTAAACCTTATAACCTAATCCTTAAACCCTAAACCCTAAACCATAAAAAGCAAAAAACCTAAACCTAAAAATAAATAAAATTAAAAAAACCTAAACCAAAACTAACACTATACCCTAAACCCAAAAAATCTTAAACCCTAAGCCCTAAACTAACCTATAAAGTAACCATGGCCTCAACCCTAGACCCTAAACCATAAACCCTAACCCTAAAACCCTAAACCACAAACCTAAACCTAAAATCTAAACCTAAACTACCCTCCTAAAATCTAAACCTAAACCTAAATAAAACCTAATAATAAATAAATAAATAAACCTAAATTGAAAAAAATAAAAAAATAAAAAAAATAAAATCCTAAACTAAAACCTAAACATAAACATAAAAAGAAAAGAAAATAAAAATAAAAATAAACTAAAATAATATAAATAAAAACCTAAACTAAACTAAAAAAATAAAATAACCTAAGAATTAAAAACCTAAATAAAATAAAAATTAAACATAACATAAACCTAAAATAAAATAAAATAAAAACTAAATAAAAACCTAAACCTAAAAAATAAACTTAAAAATAAATAAAAAATAAAACATAAACCCTAAACAAAAAAAACCTAAATTAAAATAAAAATAAAATAAACAAGATAAAATAAACTTAAACCTAAACTAAAATAAACTAAACTAAAATAAATAAAAGCTAAACCGAAACCTAAAATAAACTCAACATAAACCTAAACATAAACTAAATAAAATAATATAAACTATAAATAAACCTAAACTTAAACTAAAAAATAAAATAAACCTAGTCCTAAACCAAAAAAAATAAATTAAAATATATAAATAAAAAATTAAAATAAACCTAAAAAATAAAATAAACTAAAATAAATAAAATAAACCTAAACCTAACTAAAAAACTATACCACTAAACCTGACTAAAACTAAACACTACTTCCACCTTACTACTAAACTAAACTCCCCTAAATACCTTCTAACCAAAACTAAACCACCATAATCCTGACTCACTAATGACCTGATTCATAAAACCACAAAATCTGAGTTAAAGCCTAAACTGGGCCTAGGCTGACCTGACCTGGCTGGGCCCTGGGCCCTCAGTCTAACCACAAAGATAATACTTAAACCACATGACCCTGCCTGACCCTACACCCAGGCCCAAAACCAAGGCTCTGAAACCTAACCACATCTGGGCAAACTCCAGGCCCTTAAACCAAAGGCTAAACCTAAACTGAGGCTATAAACCCTAAATAAAACCTAACTAAATAGTTAAATAGATAAATAAACTAAACCTAATAAAAAAAATAACTATAAATAGATAAAATAAAACTAGGCTAAAGAAATAAAAACCTATAAAACCTAAATAAATAATAAATAAATAAAAACTAAACTAAAAAATAAACCTAAATAAAATAAACTAAATAAATAAATAAAACCTAAACTATACAATAAATAAATCTAAACCTACTAAAAAAATATAAAAAACAAAAATACCACAAACTAATCCAACTAAACTCTAATAAAATAAACCACCTAAAAACCTAAACTAAATAAAACCTAATAAAAATAAAATAAACCTAAATTAAAATAAAATAAAAATAAAATAAAAAAAAAAATAAACTAAACCTAAAATCTAAACAAAAGAAAATCAAATAAAATAAAATAAAACTAAAATAAAATAAATAAAAACCTAAACTAAATAAAATAAAATAAACCTAAAAATTAAAATCATAAATAAAATAACTAAACATAAAATAAACCTAAAATAAAATAAAATAAAACTAAATAAAAATATAAACCTAAAAAATAAATAAAAATAAATAAAAAATAAAATGTAAAATAAACAAAAAAATTAAACTAAAATAAAATAAAATAAACTAGACCTAAACTAAAATAAATAAGTTAAAGAACCTAAAATAAATAAACATAAACAAAAACATAAACTAAATAAAAAGAATATAAACTAAAAATAAACCTAAACCTAAACTAAAAAATAAAAACTTAAAACCAAAACAAATAAATAAATAAAATAAAACCTAAGATAAACTAAAATAAAACATAAAACATAAACCTTAAAAAATAAAATAAAACTCACTAAAACATAAACCTAAACCAAAAAAATAAACTAAAATAAAAAAAAACTAAAATAAATAAAAAAAACTAAATAAAATAAAATAAAAAAAAACTCAAATAAATAATAAATGAGTAAATAAACCTAAACTGATTTTCTTAATTTAATAAAAAAACCATAAACCACAAATCTAATCCCTAAATACAAACCTAAATTAACACAAGCCATAAACCAAACCCTCAATCCTAAACCCTAAAACTGTAGACCCTAAACCCTATAACCCTATAACCCTAAACCCTAAACCCAAAAACCTTAAACCCAAAAATCTATAAGCCTAAACCCTAACCCTAAACCCTAAAATCTACAACCCTAAACCTGAAACCCTAAACCCCAAACCTTACAGCCTAAACCCTAAATTCAAAACAAAAAACTAAAAACCTACACCTAAACTAAATAAAACCTAAAAATAAAATAAATAAAAAACCTAAACCTAAATAAATTAAAAAATAAAATAAAATAAAAACATAAACTAAAACCTAAACTAAAAAAAAAATAACAACTAAACTATAATAAATTAAATAAAAACCTAAACTAAACTAAAAAAAAAAAAGCCTAAATTAAATAAAAACTAAACCTAAAATACAAATAAAATAAAATAAAAACTAAATAAAAACCTAAACTAAATTAAAAAATAAAAAGCCTAAATAAAATAAAAACTAAACCTAAAATACAAATAAAATAAAATAAAAACTAAATAAAAACCTAAACCTAAACTATAAACCTTAAAATAAATAATAACAAAAAATCAAAACCCTAAACTAAAAAAAAAAACTAAACCTAAACCCTAAACCCTAAAATCGTAAACCCTAAAATCTTAAACCCTAAAACCCTAAATCCTAAACCCTAAACTCTAAACCCTAAACCCTAAACCATAAACCATAAACCCTAAACCTTAAAAACTTAAAAACCTAAACTAAATAAAACCTAATAATAAAATAAATAAAAAAACCTAAATTTAAATAAAATAAAAAAATAAAAATAAATAAAACCTAAACTAAAACCTAAATCTAAACAAAAAAGAAAATCAAATAAAAATAAAAATAAACTAAAATAAAATAAATAAAAACCTAAACTAAACTAAAAATAAATAAACCTAAGAATTAAAATCATAAATAAAATAGAAACTATACATAAAATAAACCTAAAATAAAATAAAATAAAAACTAAATAAAAATATAAACCTAAAAAATAAACCTAAAAATAAATAAAAATAAAATGTAAATCCTGAACAAAAAAAATTAAACCTAATAAAATAAAATAAACCTAGACCTAAACTAAAATAAATAGAAGTTAAACCGAAACCTAAAATAAACAAAACATAAACAAAAACATAAGCTAAATAAAAGAATATAAACTAAAAATAAACCTAAACCTAAACTAAAAAAATAAAAACTTAAAACCAAAACAAATAAATAAATAAAATAAAAACCTAAAGATAAACCTAAAAATAAAACATAAAACATAAACCTTAAAAATAAAATAAAAATAAAACTCAACTAAAAAATAAACCTAAACCAAAAAATAAACTAAAATAAAAAACCTAAACTAAAATAAATAAACTAAACTAAATAAAAATAAAAAATAAAAATAAACTCAAATAAATAATAAATGAAGTAAATAAACCTAAACCTATCGATTTTCTTAATTTAATAAAAAAACCATAAACCCTAAATCCTAATCCCTAAATCCTAAATCCTAAAACTAACCCTAAGCCATAAACCCTGAACCTACAACCCTAAACCTAAAACCTTACCCTAAACTCTAAACCCTAAACCCTAAACCCTAAACCCTAAACCCTAAACCCTAAACCCTAAAACCCTAAACCTTAATCCCTAAACCCTAAACCCTAAAACCATAAACCCTAAACCCTAAACCCTAAACCCTAAAACCTACAACCCCAAATCCTAAACCCCAAACCCTAATCTAACCTTAAACCCTAAACTAACTATAAACTCCAAGAATAGGAAAAATCTTAATGGTAGGAACATCACCGTTAACTAGGCTTAATCTAGATCTTGACTGTGGAGTGAAGGAGGAGGTGGCGGTTATCACAGTGGTGGTGGGGGATCTGGAGGTGCTAGTGGATATGGAGGTGGTGTTCAGAGCAGTGGTGGTTATGGAGGTGGGAAGAACGATGGAGGTTACAGCCGTGGTGGTGGCAGACGGAAAGATTGGGGATATGATGGTAGATCCTGCTACTTGAGAGGTGGGGGTGGTTCTGATCAAAACTAGAGAAACTGAAGAGTGACCAATCTGATCTACTACTTATGGAACTGTCTTTATAGTAGAGATTCTTTTAGTTATCTAAGGTTTTTGATTTGCTCTATGGGTGCTCATTTTTTGATCTATGTCAATCCTTATGTCATAAAAAACTTGGGGTACTACTTGATTGATGAAATTGAAAAGAAGAAATGTTGAATCTAAATTTATTATCTCTTTAAAAAAATCTTAAACCCTAAACCCTAAATCTTAAACTAAAACTTGAACCCTAAATCTAAAACCTAAACCCTAAACCCTAAACCCCAACCCTAAACCCTAAACCTCAAATAATAAAACCTAAAAACGTAAACAAAAATTAAATAAAACCTAAAAATAAAATAAATAAAAAACCCTAAACTAAAATAAAATAAAAAATAAACAAAATAAAAACATTAACTAAAACCTAAACCTAAACCTCAACCTGAAAAAATAAAAAATAAAAAATAATAAACAAAAATAAAATAAATAAAAACCTAAATAAAATTAAAAAAAATAAAAAACTTAAATAAAATATAAAATAACCTAAAATAAAAATAAAACATACCTAAAATATAATAAAATAAAAACTTAAACCTAGAAAATAAACCTAAAAATAAAACCTATAAAAAAATATAAAATAAATCTTAAACCCTAAACAAAAAAAACCTAAACCTTAGATAAAAATAAAATAAACCTAAACCTAAACCTAAACCCAAACTTAATAAAATAAAATAAGCTAAAAATAAACTTAAATCTAAACTAAAAAATAAAACCCAAAAATAAACCTAAAATAAAAACCTAATACCTAATCCTAAAAAATAAATTAAAAACCTAAACCTAAACCTAAAAATAAAAAATAAAACCTAAACCTAAAAATGAAAATAAAACTCAACTAAAAATTAACCTAAACCTAAAACATAAACTAAAATAAAAACCTAAACTAAAATAAATAAACTTAAAAATAAATAAATTAAACTAAACAAAAATAAAAAACTAACCTAAATAAAAATAAAAATAAAACTACACTCAAATAAATAAAAAATAAACTAAATAAACCAAAACCTAATGGTTTACTTAATTTTAAAAAAACCAAAACCTTAAACCCTAAACCATAAACCCTAAACCTTAAACCTTAAAACTTAAACCGTAAACCCAAAACCCAAAACCCAAAACCCAAAACCATAAACCCTAAAACCTACAACCCTAAACCCTAAACCCCAAACCCTAAATCATAAATCCTAAACTAACCTAAAAGACAAAACCTTAAACTAACCCTAAACCCTACACCCTAATAATGGGCAGAACCTTGACGCAAGAACATTGTCATCAACTAGGCTTAGTCTAGATCTGGTGGAGACGAAGGTGGAGGCGGCAGTTATCACAGTGGTGGTGGGGTATCTGGAGGTGCTGGTGGATATGGAGGTGGTGGTCAGAGCAGTAGTGGTTATGGAGGTGGGAGGAGCAACGGAGGATACAACTGTGGTGGTGGTGGAGGGAGTGATCGAGGATATGATGGTAGATCCCTCTACTCAAGAGGCAGGGGTGGTTCTGATGGGAACTAAAGAAACTGAAGAGCGGCTGATCCGATCTGCTACTTATGGAACTGTGTACTTATACTGGAGACTATTACACTTATCTAGGGTTTTTGATTTGCTCCATGGATGCTCATTTTTTATCTATATTATCGCTTATGTCTTAAAAAACATGGGGTTCTACTTGGTTGATGAAATCGAAAAGAGAAAATGTTGAATATGAATCTTTTCTCTATTAAAAAATCATTAAACCCTAAATCCTAGACTAAAACTTAAACCTTAAACCTAAAATGTAAACCCAAAACCCTAAACTGTAAACCATAAACCCTAAACCTAAACCCTAAAAATAATAAACTCTGAACCATCAACCCTAAACCCTAAACCCTAAACCATAAAAATTACAACCCTACCCTAAACCCTAAACCCTAAACAAAACCTAAACCCTAAACCCTAAACCCTAAGCTAACCTTAAACCCTAAACCTTGAATAAAGTTGTCATTAGGAGTAGATCTAAAGAATGACCTAATCCTAACATTGTTATAGTAGCTAAATAAAATGTGTTCAAGTGACTTTCCCTTGACTATCAAAGATTTGAATACCCTAAACCTTAACCTTAAATCATATTATATTACCATATATTATTGTGTAATGTAACATCATATATTTGAGCATGTAGTGATATATTTTTGGATTTCATAAGATGTTTTGAAATGTTTAAGTATATTATGGTATTGTGCCCTATAGTCTATATTAATAGAGATCATAAAAATATTGACTTAATAAAGTAGATGATGAAATTTGTTAAATTTGAAGTGCGAATTAGGTTGTAGTACCAAAGGTATGCTATGACACTTGTAGTCTTAAAAGTAATATTTTATGTTCAAAATAAATATTATATGTTGTAGCATAGTATATCATCATATATCATAATATGTTGTTTTATGCATTTTAAATCCTTTTAGTATTTTACAACCATGTAGTCGAGCCTACACTAGCATTATTTATAAAAATGTTGATTTAGACTTTAGAATGGTGGAATTTGACCAAATTCATAATTGGTAGAGCATGGCATCATAATATATATTTTTTAATTTAAAATATGTAAGTGATACAACTAAAATATATAGTTTTTTATTATTTAGACTAATTTTATGATTTTTATCTTAGGCAATGCAATATAATATAACATAATATAATATGTTATAGTGCATTATAATATAGGATGCCATAACATAGTGTAGCATCATGCATTATAGCATATTATTGTGTATTACTACTTATTGTTTAGCATATTTTAGTTTGTTATAGTATGATGTAGTAGAATTTGTAATGGTATAATTTATAAAAATATTGACTTATAGGCTGAGATGATGGGATTTGGCCAAATTTAAGGTAAGCTTTAGGGAACATCATTGGGGGTGTGTTATGGTGTGTCATTTAATCAAAAGAATAGAATTTTGCATCCAAAATAAATGTTCATTTTTCAAGCAAATTTTATAGATTTTTTGCTTATAGTGATTCATTTTAAGGTGTAATGTAAGATAATATATTATATGAAAGCATATTAAAACATACTGTAAATAACAATCTAAGTTTACATATATATATGAATGTGGTGGTGTGTTACTAAATGTTATTTTAGATTTTAGTATGTTTTTACTTTTGTTATAACACATTTGGTAAAAACTCACAAAAATGTTAGTTTGAAGGTTAAGATGGAAGAATTTGGTCAAATTCACGACACACACCAAGAAGCAACACCAAAATTATGCTATTTTATGCCATTTATAATAGAAAAATAATAATTTTACATCCGAAATGAACATTATTCATATTTTGAGAAAATTTTGTTATTTATTCCTTTTAGGTGATTCTAATGAGGTGTAATGTTAGACAATATATTATATTATAGCAAATTATGGTATAACATCATATATTATAATATAATATAGTGTGTTAATTCACATTATAATATGTTTAACATGATATTGTATAGTTAGTTTGAGCTTGCACCATCACAAATCATAAAATGTTGATTCCAATGTTAAGATGATGTAATTTGAACAAATACACTGTTAAGCTTTTGGTTAAAGTAATAAAGGTGTGCATAAGAGAAGAAATAAGATTTGATGAGAATTCCATGTTAAGGACACGAAGGGAGATCCACTAGGGGATCACACATGCATTGGACATGACATGTGAGGGGTCTATGTTGAGGGAATAGAAGAAGAAAATATGCTGGGGGTAAGGTTTGAAGTTGATTTGATTATATGATCTGTGGAAAGAAGATCTGCTGGGGATAATAATTTATAATCCATTGAGGATTAAGATCAAATAGACTTTAATTTTTTGTGATGTGGAGGCATGTTTGTTAAAGATATGGGCTCAAGTTAGCTAGGGATTGAGTATATGAACCTTCCACTAGGAAAGAAAGTTAGGTTATCCACTAAGGATTGGGATATGAGTTTGATTTCATTGATTTATTTGGGGATGTATCCACCAGGAATAAGAGTTTGGTTAGATTTCTTTGGTTTAGACTCTACTAGGGAGTTGGTTTAATTCTGCTCCACTAGGGAGGTTGGCTTTTGAATTTGATTTATTTGCTTAACTTGTTTATATATGATTTGGGGCTCCACTAGGGAGAAGGGTGTGATTTAACTCCACTGGGGAAAATCAGATTGCATTTAATTTAGTCTAAGTTAATGTATGGACCCTATTGGTGTGCGATGGACCCACTAAGAAGGGGCTATATCAGCCTTGACCTACCTCAGGTTTATAAATCCAAAGGGATAGTCTACTGGTTGTGGGGTAGAGCTATCTAACCTAAGGGGTTGCATTTCGGTGTGCATTGGATGTGCTAGGAAGAAGACATAAGAGACTTACATCTTTCAAAGCAAGGAACAACCGTAGGGGTAACCTATTGGATGTATAATAAATTGAACTTGACCCAGGGAAACTATTAAGCGAATGCCGCTAGGGACTTATGTCAACTCTAAAGTAGCCAAGATTAATTTTATCTTAATTTCATGTGATTTGATATAGTTTGTTTGGCTTAGTTTGATTTTAATTTAGAGCATATCCATTGGGGATGTGAGATTGGTTAAATTCAATAGATTTAATTTATGGACCATGTCAGAGTGTGATGGACCCACTGAGAAGGGGCTATATCATAGTTGTCCTATCTCAAATTTACAAATCCAAAGAGACAGTCTACTATCCATGGAGTAGAGCAAGCCAACCTAAGGGGTTGCCTTTCAGTGTACAACACTTATGCTAGAAAGAAGGCATACTAGATTTTCATCTTCTATAGAAGGGACAACCACTATGGTGACCTGTTGGTAGCACAACAAATCAAACCTGACTTAGGGGAGACAATTGAGTGAATGTCACTGGGGACTTATATCAACTTAAGAGTAGTCAGGCGATTCCAATAGGGAGTTTTCCTAACACTTCCCTAATGATAGGATGCCTTCTTAAGAAAACGTACCACAAGGGGGTGTCCTCCTATTCACAAGTGAATATATATTTTGTTTATATGTTTGCATAGACCCTATTGGTGTGTGAGGGACAAAGAGATAATCTGCACAAAGAGATAATCTGCACATCCACAAGATGGATTCTCCAACCACAGGTGTGGTTAATAGGAAAGAGGAACTATCCAATTAGATAGAAACTCAGGTTGTGTCTAAATGGGGTCACAAAGGATGACATCCAAATATAGTGGGGGAGTTACAAGGGGCGTTATCCTAAGGCCTGTAAAAGAAACCCTATTGGTGTACGGTGGACAAGTCAAGGAGAAAGTGTAGCAGACTTACATCTGCCATGAGTGGTGTATCCTAAGGTGTAAGAATAAACCAACCTAAGGTGTATCCATCAGCATAAGTGGTGTAATCATTAGCGTAGTGAGAGCAAACCAACCTAAGGTGCCCATCAGTGCTTAATGATCAATCTGGAAAGAAAGCATGTATGCTTACAACTTTCCAAGTGGAACTGATCATTAGGATAATCATCGGTAGGATAAATGCTATCTGACCTAGAGTGACTACTAAGTGGGGAGCCTGAAGGAAGGACTGGACTAAGACTTAACGTAGTTAGAAGGGAAGGAGTCACTACGGGACTTATCCTAAACTACAAATATACTGGACCCAATTAGTGCATGAAGGCTAATCAAAGAAGAAAGCGTAGAAGACTCACATCCTCTTAAACGAAGCTAACATGAGGTAGCTTACATGCCATGCATTAAGACCTACTAAACTAACAAGGTGCTCATTGGTGTGTTGTGGCTAAGTAAGGATGAAAAGCATAGTATACTTACATCATCTAAAGCAAAAAAGACCTCTGGGGTGACACCCTAGCAGGGTAGCATGTCAGCCCAACCTAGAGCAGCTACTGAGTTGCTAGGGGCATTATCTCAACTCAGAGTAGCCCAAAATAAAAGATATTTGTTTATTTTATATGTTTATGTGTATTTTATGTTTGTTTTGTGTAGATGAAGGATATGATGTCGCTCAGGTTCCTTACACCTAACTAAACACACCATGGAGGATTCATAAACAATAACTTTTGATATGGAAAAGATTGAATTCAAAATGGAATTTTCATTGATGATAATTATTTTCAAACATAATTTATAATATTTTTTTAAGTAGATCCCATTGATTGGAAGCATTGGGTGCTCTCCCTTATGATTAATAAACTGATAAGATCTTCATTAGTAGGCCTTCTATATGGAAAAAGGGCCTTCCCAAGTGGGTTCAAACTTGCCTCTAATCTTATGATGGCAACAATTGATCTCCTTAGAACTAAAATAAACTCTCTTACTTGAAAATCTTTTTAGGATGGACCAACTTGTTGTCATCTTGAATCATTTTAACTTTGTGAAACCCAAGGTTTTGGCATGCTCACAGGAGTCTCCCCCTACAAACCTTCGAGCTCTTCTAACCGCAACTTGGCGTTCTTCTCTATTATGATCTTGCTACCCATAGCTATCCTTAGTAATGGGAGTTGGACTTTTAATGGTGGAATAGCTTCAGACCAACAAACTAAGGAGAAAGGAGTAAACTAAGTTTGAGTTCTATATGTTGTGCAGCAGCTTCAACTAACTGCTCATGCCACCATCGCTTATTATAATCGAGTGTTATCTTTAGTATTTAGATGAGAGTTTTATTGAAGGCTTATGCTAAGCCATTTTTCCTGGGGTAGTTCATGGTAGAATATCTCCAATCTATGTTATATCTTCAGACAAAGTTGTTGATCTGATCTCTTGAATTTTATTTCAAATATAATTTATCGAGGCACTTCGAACCTTTATATGACATGGCTCCTAAAAAATTGGAGCACATGCTAAGTTGTGATCCCTCTGAGCTAAATCACCTTCACTCATTTGGAAAAGTAGTCAGTGGAAGCTAAGATGAACCGATGACCCTTGGAAGAAGCAAGATCAATTGGACCCACTATGTCAGTACCCCAACACTCAAATGGCCATGAGGCCAATGTAGGATGTAGAATGTTGGGTGGTTGGTGTAGTTTCACACCGTGTATTTGGCATTAGTGGCATCGCCTACCTGTATCCATGTAATCTTTGATCATTGATGCCTAGTAGTATCCTAGTCTCTTGATCATAGCTTTCATCTTTTGACCTGATTGGTTGGCTCCACATAATCTGAGTGTACCTTGGTCACAATCTTACGAGCTTCGTGCTTGTCTAAAGAACAACCACATTTGATCAAATGACCATATATATAAGACACCATCCACAAGTGCATAAGAAAGTGCTCTCTAGTTCATCTGATGGGCTTGAGACGTCTCTTGAGGTAGTTTATCTTTATTTAAGTAATCCATGAATGGTTTCCTCCAATATTACTCCTCGTCCTTCTTGGCAATGGAAAACTCCCCTTAAAGAGAGTACTTTTTACAGAGTTTAATATCAATAAGGGATAAAACTTGTCTAATTTTGACCTTTAATGATATGGACTCATCCTCTGGACATGCCAACTCCTTGACAAGCTTGGCTAAAGCATACTCTATGGTGTTCTCTCCTCAAAGAATCTTATAAATAGTAACTTTTGGGATTTGGGCCAACAACTCCATGGTGTAATTATGGTAGTGATGGAGCTTGGGATTTATAACCTTATAGGACCTAATGATTGGGTTGATAACTAGTTGAGAATCCTCAAAGATGTTGATGGTTTGGATGGTTAGAGTAATGGCTAACTCTAGACCTGCAATCAAAGCCTCATATTTGGCTTCATTGTTGGTGCAAGGATTGGAAAGATGATATAAGAATCTCATCACATTGCTGTCTAGAGTTAAGAAAATTATTCTTACCCCAGCCTTTCCTGAAATAGTAGATTGGGTTCTTCTCCTCTTTAATGAGAAGCCACACCATCAAAGTACATCTCCTAGCAGTGAATATTAGTATCTTTTATGTTCATGATTTGCACATGAGGAGATCATCTCTAAGTCGAGAGTTGGCCGAAAGTGGGTGTGTTGCTAAGAAATCTATTAGCGCTTGTCCTTTCACCACATGGAGGGGTATGAAGGTAATATCAAACTGTGAGAGGATCATGGTCCTCCACAAGTATATCCATGGGTGGAACATCCTACAGAGGACTATCTACTCATTGGAACCAATTACTTGCTTACCTTTATCCTGAGGTGCTACCCTAGGAGGTAGAACTTTACCACGACGTAGGTTGACTTCAGTGACTTCTTGGAATGATGAGCTTGTGGAAAGTTATGCCTTCTCATCAGGGATACCTACAACTTCTCCAATGGGATCTTCAAAGTCAATTGACTCCAAGTCTATCTCAAGAGGGTTGACCTCATTTTTAGATGGGGTTAATTTGAACCATGAAACCAGTAATTAAGATTTTCTAATTTCAAATAGGAACTTCTTAATTCAATTCTTAGGATGCTACACCTAGTGTCTTAAAAATTTTCATTAGGATGACTCAGGTGGACTCAACCCAAATGATTAATTTGAATTAACTCAAACTAAAATGAATAAAGAAATCCCAACTCATTTCAATTGAATCAAATTGGTCACTTGAATTCAATTGGAACCAAACTTAACCAATTTAGGCCAAATAAGTTAAAATGAAATGAAACCCAAACTTAAATGGATCAATTAAATCAAAACTCAATCAATCATCAATTCAAGATGATTGATTTAAAAATTTTAAAAAGGTATAAACTAAAATCTAATACTTTGAGTTCAACTACTTGGTTTAGATTTCAATTTCCCAATTCAAGTCAAATGGATTTAAAGCTAATCTCAAATCCATTTGAGATTAATTTTGGCAGCCAAACATTAGTCAAACACTATGTGATGATGCCATAAAATAAAATAAAAGAATGGGGAATGGAAATCAAAAGAATACAAAAAAAGAAAATGGAAAGAAGAAAAAAGCAAACTCCCTTCTTCCCACCTCATCCTACTCCACCTTTTAAGCCATCTCTTAAAAGAAAGATGCCTTCAAGTGAAGGAAGACAATCAAATAGCCAAGCAAGCTTCAAAGGATTCCTATCACTCTAGCCAACCAGGGTGAGGAAGAAAAAGAGGAGAGGCTCACAGCCCAAAAAATATTTTGCACTTAGTGACTTCCACAAGCCTAACTAACCTCTCCCTCACCTTCACCATTGCAAACAAAGGAGAAATGAAACTTTCCCCACCTCCCAAGCCGCTGACAAGTGGGTGAACCATCAAAGCTGATGGTTATAAGCCAAATTTAGTCTATGGAGCAATCCAAATGAAGACAACATAATCCCTTGGTGCGTGAGTCCCTTGCATCAATCCGAAGCCATTCAAATCAATTCCACTACTCAAGACTACCGAAATCAAGGTTTGCCATTACCGGTAAGGAATTCATCAACGACCATTCTGTAATTGAAATCATCCAATTTCATTGCTTAGATAGTGAGAAATTAACCAAAAACCATCAATGACTCTCGGTTTATGAAGGTCAGGTAGGAGATGAAATCTCTGCCATCCGTTCCTACTAAAAAGAACAGACGGCTCAGATCTATGTGGACCAATTGATTAATTCCCCTTAAGGATTGCGGATCAATTATGGACCGACAAGTCTTTGATCAGAAGATCCTACAATATTTTGCATTTTCATAGCCTTTTTCACATGGGATCTACGTGGATACATGTGCACCAATAAGCTTTCGGAAGGTGGCACACCTGGCCACATCAGTGCTAACTGGTTTAAAGAAGAAATTAGGATTTTTAGCATTTAGAAAATGCAAAAAATACAAGAACGTCCAAAAATTATAGAAAAATAAATAAAATCATAAAAATATAAATAAAGGCTCTATGGATTTATTTTTATGAGAGGAATCCATAAAAATTAAAATCCCCAATTTATGTTGGGTATTTTTGCCTTAATTAGAGTTTAATTAAAAATAATAAAACCTCAATTACTTTCAAACCATTAATGTAATTAAATTTAAATTTTGGGAAATTAAATTAAGCTTAAAACACACCCTCTAGAAAGTTTTCATAATTTATCTCATTGTCTTTTATGAAAAATGGAATTTTTAGTCATAAACTCCTAATTTAACTAAATAAATTAAATTTAAACAAATTAATTAATGAAAATGATTCAAACCATCTCAAATCAACATATTGAACCCTAACGAACATTAAACCACTAAGGGAAGTTAGTAAAACTTAATAAATCACAATTTGACTTAATTAATCAATTAAAGAATTAATTAAATCAAATAATCAATGAGAACTTAATTATATTATAATAAATCAAATGTCCAAAAATTATGAATGAACCCTCATTGAAAACATATTTCAGTGAGGAATCAATGAAAAATAAATTCCCTAAATGAATTTCATTAAATTAGGCATAATTTAGATTTTAATGAAATAATTAAAACCATAATTACACCCTAATTATAACTCTAACTAAGATGAAACTTTGGAAACATGAAACTGGCATGTAACTCCACTTGCCATAAACATTTCAAACCAATTGATCTCTAAATTGGGAATTAATGAATTTCCAAGTTCCTAAGTCAATATTAATCAAATAATGAATTGATAAAATTCATTAATCCACTAAACCATCAAATAAACTGAACTAATATTAATTAAACTTAGAAACCCTTAAGGAAAGTTTATTAAACAATCCTAAGTCAAAAGAACTTAATACTTGAGGATTAATAAATCTTAATAAATCATACTAAATGAATTGGATTTATAAATGAGTCCTAACATTTATAATTAATCTAATCCAAGAATGAACCTAAACTTTAACTTAAGTACTTTAACATAAACTAAACTAAATAAAATCAACATGACTTAATCCAAAAGATTAATGTAAACCAAATAAACTAATTCAAGTTAAACTAAATGAAATAAATCAAATTAAATCAAGAAAACTAATTCAAGTAAAATTAAATGAAATAATTCAACACACATAAACTTAATCCAATCTTATGTTTACGATTGAATGAAATTAATAGCATATTAATACTAATAGGGATTAGGGATTTAGTCTAGGTTCATAGATTCCTTCCTTAAAAATGCAACAACCCAGCCTTCTTGCATTCATAAGACTCGACTACATAAATTTAAAAAACACTTCCGTGGTGTTAGCTGGCAGCCCTATCCAGGGGGGTTATAAGTTTAGAAGAGTCAGAGATAGGTTAATTCCCTGAAGTGAGAGGAATGATTGATAATTCTTAAAATAGAATTAGGTCAAGCATCTGATATGTATCAAGCACACACAGACTAGGTTACAAGCATCCTTTTAGAATAGGTCTTGACCTAGGCATTTCTGTAGTCTCATGCTGCTAGAATCTAAGTCATAGATTTCTAAGAAAATATCAACTGAAATTTCTAAAGTAAATTCCAAATTTAAAGCCCAATTATAGGATAGTTGAAATGCCTACTAAGCATCCCAATATCAATAGGCATTTCTTACTTCACCTCAATTGACTTTTGAAAAGAACTCTCTCTAATTTGATCATTCCCAATTGAAAATTCCAACAAAATCAAACCCTTAAAAAAACTTAAAATCATTAGAAATAATAACTTATTTCTTTAATCAAGAGTATTCTGAGGAAGTGACCCTTTTTAAGATGTAATTAACTATAGAAGCTTGCCTCTATATGGAACCATGAACCCAGCTGAAAAATAAACTCTATTTCACTTTCCCTATAGTTCAATGGAAAAATATCTAGTATATGAAACACCCATTAGCCTTAGGAGTCTTAATTGAAATGGTTGAATCCATTATCTAAAACCATGTTTACCTTCTGATATAATATGTTTATTCCTTAATGACGTATTTGATAATCTAAATAAGAAAATCCTAAACTCTACGTGGTGTCATAAGTTTTTCCCACAAAGAGGTGAACCCGATTGATTTTTAGAAGGATAGTCAAACTCTAAATCAGAAAGGAAAGGATCAAAACTACTAGAGCTATTATTTTTATTTAGACTCGGAGAGCTTTCACTAGGAGTAAAATCAAGAGAATCAAAAGTATACAATATATATAAGTAGAATAGCTTTCTTCATTAATTTTTTTTGGGTGGAGGTACATGATAGAAATTAAGTAAAGTAAGCAGAGTAAAGGATTTAGTGCTCTTATCTGCAGATACAATTCTTTTGTCAGTAGAAGAGGTGGTAGCTGCAATAATGGAGGGAGTACTAGACTCAGATGGTGGTTATGCTAGTGGACTATCTCGGGCAAGTATGGTGAGCTACTATTGCTATTGGGCTATCACACTCCCTGACTTATCTTTTGCAACTAGAAAATCTTCCTTGGTGTTGGAGGTTTGAACTACTTTAGGCACCTATAAGGAAAGCTTCTTGATCTTAGAAATGATCTTTTTAGAGGTTCAGGATAGGGAGATATCCTAAACTTTTTTTGTTCTAAAGAGGATTGCAAGTATCTCTAAGGATTACTCTAATAGAACTGGATGGTTGTTCTAATAAGTTTTCTTTAGGGATAAATATGGCTATCAACTTGTAACTACGCTCAAGATAGTCCTTAAAAGTGATACAATCCTTTAAGACATGACCTAACATGTGGTGATAGTGCAATAGCTAGGATCATCACTCTTTCGCACTTTCTTCCGGCCTCTTAGGCTCTGGTAACTAAAAGTCATGTTTCAATAAGAAATTCTTAAAGATTTTCCTAATTGCCTCCCTCTTAAATGAATATGGCTTATTCAATCTATTTTTAAGAGTAAGTGGAAAGTAGCTACCTGGCGATGAATACCACTGCTAGGTAAGCTACTGAGGTAGTGGAAATGGTCGTTGTGGCAGCTATGGTTCGATGATGGCCTAGGTGGTGGAAGAGGAGATGGCAAAGAAGACTGCTGAGCTAGTAGTCTTTCATACTGAACTCTTGTTGGCTGCTTCTCTATGTCCATTGACACAACTATCCCTAGCTTCTTCTCAAACACCTTCTGTGACTTGGGCGTAGATGATTGGTCGGGAAAGGGAAGCTGTTTGGCTTCCTCATATAGGCTAGCTGCCATGTTAATTAATTTCTTGAATGTTTTGATGGTAAGCCGTTAAGCATGAAGGTGACCAGGCCATTGATATTCTTGAAAAGAATCTCAATGCCATGATGTTCGGATAGCTATGGTTCACACAGGTTGGACCATTTGAGAATGTAATTAACAAGGGGCTTGTTGAGTTTCTGTTTCTCTACAAGAGATCACCTAAAATCACCCTCTGCTACTCCAGCAAACGTCTTGATAAAGAGGTGTTCCAACTTAGCAAAAGTCTTCATCAAAAGTGTTAGGCAGTTTGACGTACCAATCAAATGCAACACTGAGACAACTAACAAAAAGGTGGAAGAGGAGTGCGATGTTGCCGCCAGTGTTGCCATAGTCGGCTCTAAAGTGTGCAATGTGTTATCGTGGGTTCCCACTACCATCAAAGATCTTGAAGGATGGTGGCACAAAAACCTAAATAAAATAAAACTAAATAAAAACCTAAACTTAAAAAATAAACCTAAAAATAAATAAAAAAACAAAACCTAAACTCTAAACTAAAAAAAATCTAAACCTAAAATAAAAAAATAAAATAAACATAAACATAAACTAAAATAAACTAAACTAAAATAAATAAAACCTAAAACTAATCCTAAATAAACTAAACCTAAACCTTAAACTAAATAAAATAAAATAAACTAAAAATAAACATATACCTAAACTAAAAAAAACTTAAAAAGCCTAAAAAATAGCCTAAAAACTAAACGTAAAAAAATTAAATAAAAACCTAAACATAATCCTAAAAATAAAAAATAAAACCTAAACCTAAAAAATAAAATAAAATTAAACTAAATTAAAAAATAAACATAAACCTAAAAATAAACTAAACTAAAAAACCTTAATTAAAATAAATATAACTAAAATAAATAAACTAAACAAAATATACATAAAAAAAAACCTAAATAAAAATAAAAAAATAAAATAAAATAAATAATAAATGATAAATAAACTTAATAAACTTAAACTTGCTGGATTAATTAATTTTTTTAAAAAACCCTAAACCCTAAACCATAAACCCTAAACCATAAATACTAAACCCTAAACCCTAATCCCTAAACCCTAAACCATAAATCCTAAACCCTAAATCCTAACCCTAACCATAAATCATAAACCGTAAACCCTAAACCCGAAAACCCTAAACCCTAAACTCTAAACCCTAAAACCTTAAACCCTAAAGCCTAAAGCCTAAATCCTAAATCCTTAACCCAAAATTAACCCTAAAGCCTTAAGCCCTAAACCCTAAAAATAAACCCTAAAGCCTAAAACTAAACCCTAAATCCTAAATCCTAAACCATAACCCTAAACCTTAAA
The DNA here is from genome assembly GCA_021442155.1 of Cymbidium sinense. Classification (NCBI taxonomy): domain Eukaryota; kingdom Viridiplantae; phylum Streptophyta; class Magnoliopsida; order Asparagales; family Orchidaceae; genus Cymbidium; species Cymbidium sinense. The sequence continues at coordinate 1,904,846 of CM038220.1, read as the reverse complement.
ACTTAAAGCCATAAATACTAAAACCCTAAACCCTAAACACTAAATCCTAAACCCTAAAAACTAAAAACCTAAAAACCTAAACCTAAACTAATTAAAACCTAAAAAAATAAATAAAAAATATAAACCTAAATAAAATAAAATAATAAAATAAAATAAAAATCTAAACTAAAACCTAAACCTAAACCTAAAAATAAAATAAAATTAACTAATAAAAATAAACTAAAATAAAATAAATAAAAACATAAACTAAAAAATAAAATAAACCTAAAAATAAAAAACCTAACTAAAATAAAAACTAATTGCAAAATAAAAATAAAATAAAATAAAATTGAACAAAAACCTAAACCTAAAAAATAAACCTTAAATAAATCTTAAACATAAATAAAAATAAAATTAAGCCCTAGACTAAAAAAACATAAACCTAAAATAAAAATAAAGTAAACTAAAACCTAAACTAAGATAAACTAAATAAAATAAATAAAACCTAAACCTAAAATAAACTAAACCTCACCCTAAACCTAAACTAAATAAAATAAAATAAAATAAAAATAAACATAAACTAAAAAATAATACCAAAAAATAAACCTAAAATAAAAACCTAAATCCTAAACCTAAAAGATTAAAATAAAAACCTAAACCTAAACCTAAAGATAAAAAATAAAACCTAAACTTAAAAAATAAAATAAAAATGAAACTAAATTAAAAAATAAACCTAAACTAAACCTAAACCTAAAAAATAAACTAAAATAAATAAACATAAAATTAATAAACTAAAAAAATAGAAATAAACCTCAATATAAATAAAAAAATAAAATAAACTAAAATAAATAAAAAAGTAAACTAAATAAACCTAAAACTACCAGTTTACTTAATTTTAAAATAAATAAATAAATAATAAAACACATAAAAAAATCCTAAACCCTAAACACTAAACCTGCAACCCTAAACCGTAAACCCTAAACCCTAAAACCCTAAACCTTGATAAATCCTAAAAACTAAACCCTAAAACCCTAAACCCTAAACCCTAATCCCTAAAATCTACAACTCTAAACCTTAAAAGCCTAAAAACATAAACCTAACATAAATAAAACCTAAAAATAAAATGAACAAATAAAAATAAATAAATAAAACTTAGCTCTAAATCTTAAACCCTAAAATTAATCCTAAACATTAAACCCTGGACCCTAAACCTACAATCGTAAACTAAAAATCCTAAACCTCAAAACCCTAAACCCTAAACACTAAACCCTAAACCTTAAATCTAAGCCATAAAACTTACAACCCTAAACCCAAAACCTTAAATCTTAAAAACCTAAAAACCTAAACCTAAAATAAATAAAAACAAAAAATAAAATAAATAAAAAAACCTTAATGTAAATAAAATAAATAAAATAAAATAAAACAAAAACCTAAACTAAAATTTAAACCTAAACCTAAACCTAAACATAAACCTAAATGTAAAAATGAAATAGAACAAAAAATAAAAAATAAAAAATAAAATAAATTAAAACCTAAACTAAACTAAAAAGAATAAAATAAACCTAAAAATAAAAAACATAAATAAAATCAAAACTAAAAGTAAAATAAAAATAAAAACACTTAAAAATAATAAAATAAAAACTAAATAAAACCAAAACCTTAAAAATTGACCAAAACATAAAAAAAACCTAAACCCTAAGCTTAAAAAAACCTGAACCTAAAATAAACAAAATAAAATAAACCTAAACTAAACTAAAATAAATAAAACCTAAACCTAAAATAAACTAAACCTGAACCCTGAACTAAATAAATTAAAATAAACCAAAACTAAAAAATAAAGCCTAAAAAATAAACCTAAAATAAAAACTTAAAACCTAAACTTAAAAACATAAAATAAAAACCTAAACCTAAACAAAAAAAACTAAACCTACAAAATAAAATAAAAATAAAACTAAACTAAAAAAAACATGAACCTAAACCTAAAAATAAACTAAAATTAAAAAACTAAAATAAAATAAATAAACCTAAAATAAAAAACTAAACAAAATAAAAATAAAAAATAAACCAAAATAAAAAATAAACTAAAATAAATAATAAATAAACTAAATGAACTAAATAAACCTAAACCTACCACTTTACTTAATTTAAAAAAACCTTAAATCAAATCCTAAACTAAACCCTAACTCTACCCCATAACCACAAAACTCTACTCTGAAAATTAACCACCTAGGCCCTAAACCCCAACCTAACTCCCCAGGCCAAACCCCAATCTGACCCTAAACCCTGAGCCAAACCCACTAAACTATACAACCCTGGACCCAAACTAAACCTAAACCATCAATCCTTACCCCAAACCTAAACCTAAACCTAAACTAAACCCAACCAACCTACCCTAACCCTACCCTAACCTAAACTACTAAACCTAAACTCCCTACCCTAAACCTACCCTACCTTACCCTAAACCATAACCCTAAACCATAAAACCTAAACCTAAACCCTAAACCTAAACCTAACAATGTGCAAAGAACAAACCATAAAACCCTAAACCTAAACCCCAAACCATAAATTTAAACCTAAAGTAACTAAATAAATTAAATAAGAATCCTAAACCTTAAAACCTAATAAACCTAAACCCTAAGAATGGGTAGAACCTTGATGGTAGGAACATCACCTTTAACCAGGCTCAGTCTAGATATGGCGGTGGAGGCAAAGGCAGAGGCACTAGTTATCATAATGGTGGTTGGAGAACTAGAGGTGCTAGTGGATATGGAGGTGGTGGTTGGAGTAGTGGAGGTTATGGAGGCAGGAGGAGGGATAGAGGTTACAACTGTGGTGGTGGTGGAGGGAGAGATCAGGGATATGATGGCGATCCCCTACTTGAGAGGCAGTGGTTAAGTGGGCGAAGAATGGTTGATTCGATCTACTGCTTATTGAACTATGTATTTACATTAGAGATGGTTCTACTTATCTAGGGTTTTTGATTTTCCCTATGGGTGCTCATTTTCTATCTATGTCATTGCTTGTGTCTTAGAAAACTTGGTGTGCTACTTGGTTGATGAAATTGAAAAGAAGAAATGTTGAATCTGAATATGTTCTATGTTAAAAAAAGAAAGCATTAAACCCTAAGCTTAAAACCTAAACCTTAAACCCTAAACCATAAACCATAAACCCAAAAACCATAATCCCTAAACACTAAATCCTAAACCCTAAACCCTAAACCCTAAACCTCAAACCCTAAACCCTTAACCATAAACCCTAAACCCTAAACCCTAAACTCTAAACCCTAAACCCTAAACCATAAACTCTAAAACCCTAAACCCTAAACCCTAGAAACCCAAAACCCTAAACATTAAACCGTAAAACCATAAAATCTAAATTCTAAAACCTACAACCTTAAACTCAAAATTCTAAACCCTAAACCCTAATCCTTGAATAAATATGTAGTTAGTAGTAGATCTAAAGAATGACCTAATCCTAACATAGTTATAGTAGATAAAGAAAATGCCTCCAAGAGACTTTCCCTTGATGATTAGAGATTTAAATACCCTGAACCCTAACCCTAAATCATATTATAATACCATATATTATCGTATAATGTAACATTATATATTTGAGCATGTAGTGATGTGTTTTTGGATGTAATAAGATGTTTTGAAATTTTTTAGTATATTATGGTATTGTGCTCTATAGTTTATATTAATATAAATCATAAAATATTGATTTAGTAAATCAGATGATGAAATTTATTAAATTTGAAGTGGGAATTAGGTTGTAGTACCAAAGGTGTGCTATGCCACTTGTAGTCTAAAAAGTAAGATTTTATGTTCAAAATAAATATTATATGTTGTAGCAAACTATAACATCATATATCATAATATATTGCTCTATGGATTTTAAATTATCTTAGTATTTTGCAATCATGCAGTCGAGCCTAAACTAGCATTACATATAAAAACATTGATTTAGACTTTAAAATTATGGAATTTGGCCTAATTTGTAATAGGTAGAGAATTGCATCATAATATATTGTTTTAATTTAAAATATGTAACTGATATGACTAAAATATATAGTTTTTATTATTTAGGTTAATTTTATGATTTTTTATCTTAAGCAATTCCTTGTGATGTTATATAAAATATAATATAATATAATATGTTATAGTGTATTATAATATAGAATTCCATAACTTAATGTAGCATCATGAATTATAGCATACTATTATGTATTATTACTTCTTGTTTAGCATATTTTAGTTTTTATAGTATGATGTAGTAGAATATGTACTGGTATAATTCACAAAACTACTGATTTATAGGCTGAGGTGATGGGAATTGGTCAAATTTTAGTTAATCTTTAAGGAACATCATTGGGGAGTGCTATGGTGTGTCATTTAATGAAAAGAATGGAATTTTGCATCCAAAATAAATGTTCATTTTTAAATCAAATTGTATAATTTTATTGATTAAATTGGTTCATTTTAAGGTGTAATGTAAGTTAATATATTTTATAAAAGCATATTAAAATATAATGTATATAACAATATAACTTCACATATATATGAATGTGGTGGTGTGTTACTAAATATTATTGTACATTTAAGTATGTTTTACTTTTGTTGTAATACATTAGGTTAAAACTCACAAAAATGTTAATTTGAAGGTTGAGATGAATTTGGCCAAAATGCCAAAAAATGCCAAAATTATGCTATTTTGTACCATTTCTAATAGAAAATTAACAATTTTACATCCAAAATGAACATTATTTATATTTTGAGAAAAGTTTGTTATTTGTTCCTTTAAGTTATTCTAATGAGGTGTATTGTTAGATAACATATTATATTACAACAAATTATAATATAACATCATTTATTATAATATAATATAGTGTGCTAATTCACACTATAATATGTTTAGCATGATATTGTATAGTTAGTTTGAACTTGCACCATCATAAATCATAAAATGTTGATTACAATGTTAATATGATGTAATTTGAACGAATACATTATTAGGCTTTTAAGTATTAAAGTTTTGCATGAGAGAAGAAATAAGATTTGATGAGAATTCAATGTCAAGGATGTGGAGGGAGATGCTAGGGGATCACACATGCATTGGACCTGACATGTGAGGGATCTATGTCGAGACATAAAGAAGAAAACTTGCTGGGAATAAGGTTTGGGTTTGATTTGATTATATGATTTATGGAAAGAAGATTTATTGAGGATAAGAATCTATAATCCACCAGGGATTAAGATTAAATTGACTTTAACTTGTTTTGTTTTAATTGATGTAGAGGCATATCGGCTAGAGATATGGGATCGAGTCCACTAGGGATTAGGTATATGAACCTTTCATTAGGGAAGTAGGTTCAAGCTATTCACTAGGGATTAAGATTTGAGTTTGATTTCATAGATTTGTTTGGGGATGTAACCGTTGGGAATAAGAGTTTGGTTGGATTTCTTTGATTTAGACTCTATTGGGGTAGTTGGTTTAATTTGGCTCCACTAGGAAGGTTGATTTTGAATTTGATTTATTTGCTAGAATTATTTATATATGATTTGGGGCTCCACTAAGCAGAAGGGTGTGATTTAACTCCACTAAGAAAAATCATATTAGGTTTAATTTAATCTAAATTAATGTATGGACCTTGTTGGTGTATGATAGACCCATTAAAGTAGTACCACACCTACATCATTAGGGAGCTGGAGGCAGCCATGCAGTCTATTATTGAGGAGTTGCCCAGGTTAGTTTCTCCACTGGTTACAGCAAACTAGTTTCACCCTCTCTCGGTCTGACAAAGAGGATGTCAGGAGGATTTTTGCTTCACCTCTACCAGCAATTCAGTTCCATCCACCAGTCAGTTAGAGGAGGAGGTCATATGCAGCCTTTGATCTATTCTATGCCGAGTAGGAAGAGCCTACAAATGATCTGAGTCTAGGGCTCAGTTTGATATGAGATCTATTATCCTCCACAATGTAGGGAAGCATATTAAATAAGAGAGGGCTAGGGAGGCCCATGCCTCAGTTCACATCACCATTCGAGAGAGGCAGAGGTTTAGTCGACAATCAGCGGCCTCTACACTCATTGATTTTCCTGATTGGTGCACTACCCTCATCGATCATACTGAAATAATTCTGCTCACGGGGACTACACATCATAGGAGAGCAGCTCTTATCCCAAGAGAGTCATTGGTCCCTCCGAGTTCCAGTATATCCAGTTTCTCCAAAGGCCATGAAGGATGCTTTTAGAGAGAAGAGGACCCTGTTGGTGATCTTGCTATGGCCAAGAGATCCCATCTTATTTACACCACCTATTATGGAAAGGCTGAGCTCTCCTGCTAGACCTTCTGCCCTAGTAGTGGTAAAAAAGGAATGGTGACCTCCAAACATAGTGGTCATCCCTTCACCACCACTATCGCAATAGGGCATAGAGATGGTTGCAGCAGTTGTTGAGGGAGAAGGTGACAGCTCAGTTGCACCTATGATGATAGATCCTCCTAAGAGTGTCATCCCATGCATATTCAGTGATAGTTAGTAACATATTTCTTCCAACTAGTATAGGCCTCACAAGTTTAACTCTCTGGCAGCAGGGGAGGTCCGGTGCCTCACAGTACATGATAATAATCCAACTACTGGTCATCTTAAGTCATTTGTGCTAGTTTAGACAAATCATTCTCTAGATGATATAGTAGCCCATTATTTCATGGAGAAGAAAGAGATGCTAGGATGACTGGTCTGATAAGGAGAAGATCAGCTTTGATCCTAATGAAGATGATTTATTGGGAGATTCAACAGGGGTTTGCATTATAGATACCAGGGGTTCCCTCCTTAGGGAGCAATAGACTATGGAAGGTGTTGAGGTTGAGCAATAATTGATTAATTACATTATCAGATGGCATAATTTGAGCATAAAATCTGAACCACAATTTTCTGAACAACACTCCATTGAGATTCTATTTAAAAATATCCATGGCCCGGTGGCCTTCATTCTCAAATATTTCAGCATCAAAATTTTTGAGAAATTAATCAATAAGGTGGCTACCTTGCAAGGAGAAGCCAAACAATTTCCTTCTATAGATCTACCAACAAAGCCAAAGCTGTAGAAGGTATATGAGAAGAAACTAGGGGCATTAATAGTAATAGATAAGGGGAAACAATCAGCTAGAGAGCAGTTTGAGAGACCTCGTGCTCCATATTCGTCACTTACACCTCCTCTACCATCGAGGCTACCGCCATAACGACTGCATTGCCTCCCTTAACAACATCACCCGGTGAGTGATACACATACCTATTTCCGTGTATGGTCCACCTACTCTTTTGTTTAAACTTAATGAGCCTTATTCATTTAAGAGGGAGGTAATCAAGAAAATATTTAAGAAATTCTTAAAGAAGCCTGATTTTTAGCTACCTAAACCTAAGAGACCAGAGGAAGTTGGAAAAATCCATAATCCTAACCTTTTCCCCTATCACCATATGCTAGGTCATGTTGTGGAAGATTTCTTCACATTTAAGGACTAGCTCAAACATGGCTTCAAGATTGGTGCTATATTTATCTCGAAGGAAAACCTTGTGGAACAATCATCCAGTTCTATTAGGGTAATCCTTGGGGATACTTGCGATCCTTCCAAAAACAAAGAAGTTTAGGATATCTCATTATCCGAAACCTCTAAGAAAATTATATCGAAGATCAAGAAACTTTCCTTGCAGCTGCTTGTGTCAACTCAAATGTCGAACATCAAGGAAGGTTTGCAAGTTGCCAGAACCAACTCAGGGAAAGGGGAAGCTTAGCAATAGCATGTTCCATCCCGGGATAGCCTAGTGGCGCAACCACCGACCGAGTCTAGCCTCCAATCCATCATTGTAGCTACCACATCAATGACTACTACTACTTCAGCTAGCTCTTCTTCTTCTAGTAAACATCTTGTATCAGTGGATGAGGGCATCAAATCCCTCACCCTTCTTACTTTACTTGATTTCTACTATATACCTCTTATCAAATCCATGAAAATGAAGAACAAAGCTATCTTGATTTATATTTGTGTCAATCGATGAGTTATCTGAATCTATTCCTAATAACTCTTCAAGTCTAAACAATTACTATAATAATTTTGGTCTTCCTCTTTCTAATTCAGAGTTAGATTTTTCTACTCTAAATACTACGTGTTCACCTCTTGAGATAGACTTGGAATCATCCAATTTTGATGATCCCATAGGAGAAGTTGTAGGTGAGCCTAATGTGTAGGTAGAACCTTCCATTACCCTACCATAAGAGATCACCAAAGTCAACCTCTGTAGTGGAAAGGTTCAACTTCCTAGGGTAGCACCTCTAGATAGAGGGAAACAAGTCATTAGTTTAGGGGATTGAGAAGCCCCTCCATAGAATGCTCCACCCTAAGATATGTTTATGGAGGATCAGGCCAAGGCGGATTACTATGTCTTCTCTCAACTAAGAAAGTTGTCATCTAAGCTAAGCATATACGATGCCCTTGTGTTTATCCAAAGAGATGTGGGAAAATCATTAATCAAGGCTCTCCTTGATCCTGAGAAATGTTTAGCTCAGCTATCCGCAATTGGCGAGGAGGTTCATTACTCCAGAGAAGCTAAGAGAATCACTTTCATAGATGAAGACCTTCAAGGGAATATTGAGCACAACTGTCCCCTCTACATTACAGTGGACATGGGCAGATTCAGACTCACTAAAGTTCTTATTGATCAAGGTGCATCGGTGAACATTATGAGTCTAAAGATCCTTGCCTATTTGAGGATCGACATCTCCACACTCCGAGGAGATCGGATGATGTTGAGAAGATTCAATGAACAAAGAGAGAGGGCTTTAGTTTCCAAAGTGGTACCTTTGGAGATAGGTGATTGAAAGACTAAAGATATATTTTATATCATTGATTTGATTACTTCATTCATCACTTTGCTTGGTAGGCCTTGGATACACCAAAATAAGATGATTCCATCCTCCCTCTATCAGTTCATCAAGTTCAAGAAGGATGGGATTGAGTACTGTGTCAAAGGAGATGAAAAGCTATTTTTCAATTACAGAGGTTCAGATATATGAGAATGCGACCTACTATCCTCTTCAAAACACTCTTTCTAATGAACTTGGATAAAATTGAAATTCAAAAGAAAAAGAAAATGAAGAAAAAGAAAAAGAAAAAGAAAAAGAAAGATAAAAGAAAACTGAAAATCCAAGTGAAAAAGAAAGGGAAATTGAAGAAGAAATAGAGCCGCATATCACATTCTCCCCACAATTCATTCCATCATATGGATAGGTGGGTAGAATGACTCGACCTCCACCAGGGCTAGGTAGAGATAGAAACAGAGGTAGTTCCAGAGGTAGAAATAAAGGCAGTTCTAGAGGTATAAGAACCCTTGGTTGGCCATCAACCAATAGGGGTTATGTTCCAATTCATAGAAGCGCCCTTACTATTCACATACACTTGGAATCCAGCTCAGAGGATGAGTCTAATGTGATTAGCATCCCAGCCAACCCCTCTCAGCAGGTTTCATTGGAGGTGACACTTGAGCCAGATAGTGATGAAGACCGGGCATCCAGACAATGCAAAGTATTCGAATCAAATGTATGTGAAACTATCAAGCAGCAGTTAGGAACCTTAGCTTTAACCTCACTTTCATCTCAAAAAGTTTATGGTTTAGTAGTTAAGAAAGCCCCTAAGTCATCTAGTGATATGAAGCCAAAGAGATTCATTTGAGGATCATCCTCCTCAAGTCCTGAAGTTGGTGTAGAACTAGAGGAGAGTTCAAACAAAGAATTAATTAAATTACCTTTTGATTAGTACTCATCTTGTGTTGTTAATCTTGTAAAGCATGGTTTGATTCTTTATTAAAGATTTAAGAATAGGTTGGTGTACTTCAAAAAGCTATTGAACAACACAGGCAGAGATGCACAATCAAGATCAGGAGTAGGATTTGGTACAGTGGGTCCATTCAATGATGATGATTACTGCTTAGTTGTCACCAACCATTTGGAGTTTGAAATGTTCTTTTTACACCAAACTAACTCTTATGAGGATATGTGTTTAGAAACCTCAGATGATCCAGATTGTCTCCGAATCAAAGATACACTGCCAGAATTTGAAGAGGAGATCTATTCAATAATTAACAAGTTTAAAGAAATTAACCTTAGAGTAGAAGAAAATCCACGCCTGACGTACATCAATTCGTTGCTAATTGAAGAAGAAATTAATAAATTAGTTAGGCTATTTCCTGAGTTTAAGGATTGCTTTGCGTGGAGTTATGAAAAGATGCCTGGATTATCTCCTGACATAGTAGTCCACAAAATAGCAATAGATCCTAGTGCTAACCCTATCAAGTAAGCTCCCAGATGCATCTGATTAGAAATCAAACAACAAGTCATTTCTGAAGTCAAGAAACTAATCGAAGCTAGTTTCATCAAAGAGGAAAAATACCCTACCTAATTAGCGAGTGTCGTACCGATTAAAAAGAAGAATGGCCAAATTTGTATATGCATTAATTTCAGGGACTTAAATAAGGCATGTCCTAAAGATGAGTTTCCTCTTCCTATACAAGAATTAATGCTGGACATTGCCTCATCCTATGTAGTATTCTACTTCATGGATGGGTCATCTGGCTATAACCAAATCAAGATGGCCCCCGAGGATGAAAGAAACACTGCCTTTCGAACCCCGATCAGAGTCTATTGTTATAGGGTCATGCATTTTGGCCTTAAAAATATTGGTGCTACATATCAATGGGCCACGACTTAGATCGTCAATGAACTCATCTATCATTAGGTTGAGTACTACATTGATGATCTAGTAGTCAAGAGCAAAGAAAAGGAAAGCCATCTCTTTGACTTGAGTGTTGCCCCAGCTTATTAGCACCCTCAAAGGGGAAGGCTCCCCTAATCTTAGGGATTGTCTCCCTTGGTTTTGAGGTTGGATCTAGCTCTTACTCTGCTCGCCCTACCTGGACCCAAAAGAAGAACAAGAATCACGAGTAAAGCAGTACCACACCTACATCATTAGGGAGCTGGAGGTAGCCATGCAGTCTGTTGTTGAGGAGTTGTCCAAGTTGGTTTCCCAGTTACAAAGAAACCGCTTTATCCTCACTCTCGACAAGAGGATGTCGAGGATTGCTTCACCTCTACCAAAGCCGGCCACCACCGCTAGTTAGAGGAGGAGGTCATATGCCAGCCTCTGATCATTTCTATGCCGAGTAGGCAGAGCCTATAGATGATCTGAGTCTAGGCCTCAATTTGATATGACATATGTTATCCCCCGTAGTGTAAGGAAGCATATTAGATAGGAGAGGGCCAGGGAGGCCCATGCCTCAGTTCACATCACCATTTAAGAGAGGCAGAGGTGCAGTTGACAATCAGTGGCCTTTGCACTCATTGATTTTCTTGATTGGTGCACTACCCTCATCGATCATACCGAAAGAATTCTGCTCACGGGGACTACACATCATAGGAGAGCGGCTCTTATCCCAAGAGAGTCATTGGTGCCTCCATGTTCCAGCATCTCCAGTTCCACCAAAGGCCATGAAGTATCCTTTAAGGGAGAAGAGGACCTTATTGGTGATCTGGCTATGGCCAAGAGATCCCATCTTATTTACACCACCTATTGTGGCATGGATGAGCTCTCCTGCTCAACCTTCTGCCCTAGTAGTGGTGAAAAAAGAATGGTGACCTCCAAGCATAGTGGTCATCCCTTCACCATCACTACCGCAATAGGGCATAAAGATGGTTGCAGCAGTTGTCGAGGGAGAACGTGACAACTCAGTTGCACCTATGATGATAGATCCTCCTAGGAGTGTCATCCCATGCATATTCAGTGATAGTTAGTAGCATATTTCTTCCAATGAGTATAGTCCTTACAGTTTTAACTCTCTAGTAGCAGGGGAGGTCTGGTGCCTCACAGTACATGATAATAATCCAACCACTGGTCATCTTAAGTCATTTGTGCTAGTTTAGACAAATCATTCTCTAGATGATATAGTAGCCCATTATTTCTTGGAGAAGAAAGAGATACTAGGATATGACTAGTCTGATCAGGAGAAGATCAACTTTGATCCTAACAAAGATGATTTATTGGGAGATTCAAAAGGGGTTTGCATTGTAGATACCAGGGGTTCCCTCCTTAGAGAGCAATAGACTATGGAAGGTGTTGAGGTTGAGCAAGAAGACACAGCCTACTTGACCCAACACCTCATTCAATAGATAAAGCAGAATGATGAAAACATATATATGATGGAAAAAAGGCTCAAAGATCTGCTAGCAGCTATCTTTGTACTTCAAAACCAAGCACTAGCAGTCCATCCTACTATAGCTAAGACTAGTCAACCAGAGTTAGTGCATGTCTTGGATCCAACCAAGACTTTACCTCTAGTAGAGTAAGGTAGCACCAACATGTATAGGAAGGTAGTGGATAGCACATTCATATAAGAAAAAGATATCAAGAGCATGGTTGAGCAACAAGTGAAAGAAGTGTTGGCTCAAGCCCGAAGTAGATCATTAGTTCCAAAGGGTAGGCCCTACCCAGAAGAATTCAATGCAATCTAATATCCTAAGGGTTTTTTGCCTCCTTCCTTCAAGAGTTTTGATGGTAGTGGGAACCCGAGGTAGTACATTACACTTTTTAGATCTAATTATTACAATACTGGTAGCAGTGATGCTTTACTCTTATGACTCTTCGTTGGTAGTTTAGCGAGTATAGAATTTGACTGGTACGTTGAACTTCCCAACACTTTAGTGAATACTTTTGCTGAGTTGGAGCAATTGTATATCAAGAGGTTTACTGGAGCTCAGCAAAGGTTCACTGTTGTCGATCTCATTGTGGCTCAACAAAATCCTGGTGAGTCCTTCATTAATTACATTCTCAGATGGCATAATTTGAGTATGAAATCTGAACCACAACTATCTGAACAACACTCCATTGAGATTCTATTTAAAAATATCCATCGCCTGGTGTCCATCATGCTCAAAGGTTTCATCATCAAAACTTTTGACAAATTAATCAACAAGGTGGCTAGCTTGCAAGGAGAAGCCAAACAGTTGCATTCTATAGATCTATCAACAAAGCCAAAGCTATAGAAGGTATATGAGAAGAAACTAGGGGCATTGATAGTAGCAGATAAGGGGAAACAATCGGCTAGAGAGTAGTTTAAGAGACTTCGTGCTCCATAGTCGTCACTTACACCTCCTCTACCACCATCGAGGTAGCCCTACCAGCTGCCATAACAGCCTACACCGCCTCCTCCTTAACAACATCACCAGCAGCAGTGGTACACATACCTATTTCTAGGTAGCTATGGTCCACCTACTCTTTTGTTTAAACTTAATGAGCCTTATTCATTTAAGAGGGAGGTAATCAAGAAGATATTTAAGAAACTCATAAAAAAGCATAATTTTTAGCAACCTGAACCTAAGAGACCGGAGGAAGTAAGAAAAATCCATGATCCTAACCTTTGCTCCTACCACCGGAGGAAGATTGCTTTACATTTAAGGACTGGCTTGAACATAGCTTTAAGACTGGTGCTATATTTATCCCAAAGGAATACCTTGTAGAATAATCATTCAGTTCCATTAGGGAAATCCTTGGGGATACTTTTGATCCTTCCAAAACCAAAGAATTTTAGGATATCTCCTTATCTGAAACCTCTAAAAAAATTGTATCGAAGATCAAGAAACTTTCCTTGCAGGTGCTTGTGTCAGCTCAAACCTCAAACATCAAGAAGGTTTGCAAGTTGCCAGAACCAACTCAGGAAAAGGGGGAGCTTAGTAGCAGCATGTGCCAGCCCAGGATAGCCTAGTGGCACAACCACCGATCGAGTCTAGCCTCCAGTCCACCATTATAGCTACCACATCAGCGACTATTACTACTTTAGCTAGCTCTTCTTCTTCTAGTAAACATCTTGTATCAGTGGATGAGGGCATCAAATCCCTCACCCTTCTTACTTTACTTGATTTCTACTATATACCTCCTATCAAATCCATGGAAATGAAGAACAAAGCTTTCTTGATTTATTTCTGTGTCACTTCTGATGGGTTATCTGAATCTATTCCTAATAACTCTTCAAGTCTAAATAATTACTATAATAATTTTGATCTTCCTCTTTCAGAGTTAGATTTTCCTACTCTAAATACTACGAGTTCACCTCTTGAGATAGACTTGGAATCATCCAATTCTAATGATCCTATAGGAGAAGTTGTAGGTGAGCCTAATGTGTAGGTAGAACCTTCCATTACCCTACCACAAGAGCTCACCAAAGTCAACCTCTATAGTGGAAAGGTTCTACTTCTTAGGGTAGCACCTCTAAATAGAGGGAAACAAGTCATTAGTTCAGAGGATTGAGAAGCCCCTCCATAGAATGCTCCACCCTTAGATATGTTTATGGAGGATCAGGCCAAGGTGGACTACTATGTCTTCTCTCAACTAAGAAAGTTGTCATCTAAGCTAAGCATATACGATGCCCTTGTGTTTATCCAAAGAGATGAGAGAATCATTAATCAAGGCTCTCCTTGATCTTGAGAAATGCTTAGCTCAGCTATCCGCTATTGGTGAAGAGGTACATTACTCGGAGAAGCTAAGAGAATCACTTTCTAGATGAAGACCTACTTCTCATTGAGCACAACCTCCCTCTATTACAAGTGGACATGGGATTGACTCACTAGAGTTCTCATTGATGAAGGTGCATTGGTGAACATTATGATTCTAAATATCCTTGCCTATTTGAGGATCAACATCTTCGCACTCCAAGGAGAATGGATGATGTCGAGAAGATTCAATGAACAAAGCGATAGGGCTTTAGGTTCCAAAGTAATACCTTTGGAGATAGGTGATTGAAAGACTAAAGATATATTTTATATCATTGATTTGATTACTTCATTCATCACTTTGCTTGGTAGGCCTTGGATACACCAAAATAAGATGATTCCATCCTCCCTCTATCAGCTCATCAAGTTCATGAAGGATGGGATTGAGTACTGTGTCAAAGGAGATGAAAAGCTATTTTTTAGTTAGAGAGGTTCAGATATATGAGGATGTGACCTACTATCCTCCTCAAAACACCCTTTATCATGAACTTGGACAAAATTGAAATTCAAAAGAAAAAGAAAATGAAAAAAAATAAAAAGAAAATGAAAGAGAAAAGAAAACTGAAAATCCAAGTGAACAAGAAAGGAAAATTTAATAAAAAATAGAGCCGCATATCACATTCCACCCACAATTCATTCCATCGTATGGACAGGTGGGTAGAATGACTTGACCACCACCAGGCCTAGGTAGTGGTAGAAATAGAGGAAGTTCCAGAGGTAGAAATAAAGATAGTTCCAGAGGCAGAAGAACCCTTGGTTGGCCATCAGCCAATAGGGGTTATGTTCCAATTCATAGAAGTACCCCTACTATTCACATACACTTGAAATCTAGCTCAGAGGATGAGTCTAATGTGATTAGCATCCCAGCCAACCCCTCTCAATGGGTTTTATTGGAGGTGACTCTTGAGCCAGACAGTGATGAAGATAGGGCCTTTAGACAATACAAAGTATTCAAATCAAATGTATGTGAAACTATCAGTTAGGAACCTTAGCTTTAACCTCACTTTCATCTAAAAAAGTTGATGGTTTAGTAGTTAAGGAAGCCTCTAAGTCTTCTAGTGATATGAAGCCAAAGAGATTCATTTGAGGATCATCCTCCTCAAGTCCTGAAGTTGGAGTAGAACTAGAGGATTGTTCAAACAAAGAATTAATTGAATTACCTTTTGATTAGTACTCATCTTGTATTGTTAATCTTGCAAAGCAGGGTTTGATTCTTTATTAATGGTCTAAGAATAGGTTAGAGTACTTCAAAAAGCTATGGAACAACACAGGAAGAGATACACAATCAAGATCAGGAGTAGGATTTGGTACATTGGGTCCATTCAATGACGATGATTACTTCTTAGTTGTCATCAACCATTTCGAGTTTGAAATGTTCTTTTCACACCAAACTAACTCTTGTGAGGATATGTGTTTAGAAACCTTAGATGATCCAGATTGTCTCCAAATCAAAGATGCACTTCCAGAATTTGAATAGGAGATCCATTCAATAATTAACAAGTTTAAAGAAATCAACCTCAGAGTAGAAGAAAATCCATGCCCAACATACATCAATTCATTGCTAATTGAAGAAGAAACTAATGACATAGTTAGGCTATTGCACGAAGTTAAGGTATAGAGTTATGAAAAGATGCCCAGATCATCTCTTAACATAGCAATCCACAAAATAGCAATAGATCCTAGCGCTAACCCTATCAAGCAAGCTCCCAGATGCATCCGATTAGAAATCAAACAATAGGTCATTTCTGAAGTCAAGAAACTGATCGATGCTAGTTTCATTAACGAGGAAAAATACCCTACTTGATTAGCTAGTGTTGTACCAGTTAAGAAGAAGAATTGCCAAATTTGTATATGTGTCAATTTCATGGACTTAAATAAGGCATGTCCTAAAGATGAGTTTCCTCTTCCTATATAAGAATTAATGATGGACGTCACCTCATCATATGCAGTATTCTCCTTCATGGATGGGTCATCTGGCTATAACCAAATCAAGATGGCCCCCGAGGATAAAAGAAACACTGCCTTTCAAACCCCGATCATAATCTTTTGTTATAGGGTCATGCATTTTGGCCTTAAAAATACTGGTGCTACATATCAATGGGCCACGACTCAGATCATCAATGAACTCATCTATCATTAGGTTGAATGCTACATTGATGATCTAGTAGTCAAGAGCAGAGAAAAGGAAAACCATCTCTTTGACTTGAGAGTATTTTTTGAATGGTTAAGACAATATAACCTCAAAATGTATCCCCTAAAGTATCCATTCAGAGCAGCTTCAAGGAAATTCTTTGGGTTTGTTGTCTGACACTAGGGAATAGAAATAGATCTACAAAAGATCAAAGCTATCTTAGAAATGCAACCTCCTAAGAGTTTAACTCAACTCAGTTCTTTCCAAGGATGGTTGTCGTATCTAAGATGCTTTATTTTTAACTGATTGAGAAGATGCAAGTCATTCTCAACACTTGTCAGAAAGGATGCCAAGTTCAAGTGGGGTTGCAAGTGTTAACATGACTTTGAAGATATCAAGCAATATTTGGTGAAGCCACTAGTTCTAGCAACCCCTATCCCGGGCAGGCCACTCATCCTCTACACTGCTACATTAGATGACTCTCTTTATGCTTTGTTGGCCCAAGTCAATGAAGAAGGGAAGGAGAGTGCTCTCTACTACCCTAGCCATCATTTAATTCTTGCTTAAGCAAACTATCCACCTATTAAGAAACATTTCCTAGCTTTGATCTTTGCCTCCCAAAAGCTACAACACTATATGCTTTCCATAAGGTGAACTTGATTTCCAGAACCAACAATCGTAATCTCATGACATAGCCAATGTTATCCGACATTTGGCATGATGGTCCATGATCCTCTCATAGTTTAATATCATATTCGTACCCCTCTATGCGGTAAAAGGATAAGCACTAGAAGATTTCTTAGCAGCACACTCACTTCCTACTGATTCTTCACTTAGTGATGAACTCCTTGATGAACAAATCATGAACTTAGGAGAGGCTAACAACCACTGATGGGAGATTTATTTTGATGGTGCAGCTTTTTTTCATAAAGGGGAAGCACCACGATCTACTCTTCTAGAAAAGGCAGGGGTAGGAATAGTTCTCTTTGCTCTAGACCATGATGTGATGAGATTCTCATGCTATCTTCCCAATCCCTGCACCAATAATAAAGCTAAGTATGTGGCTTTGATTGATGGTCTGGAGTTATTTATCAATGTGTGAGTCAAGAGCATCAACATCTTTGGGGTTTCTCAATTGGTCATCAATCAGATTGTCGGGTCATGCAAGGTTCTAAAACCCAAGCTTCGTCATTACCATTAGTATACCATGAAGTTTTTGGCCCAAATATTTGAAGTCACCATCTACAAGGTTCCCCGAGTAGAGAACACAGTAGTAGATGCTTTATCCAAACTCACAAAAGAATTAGCATGTCCGAAAGTTGAGTCCATTCTAATAAGGGTCCAAAATAGACAAGTCCTATCCCTTATCGATGATGAATTCATCGAGAGATTTCTCTTGATAGGGAGGTTGTCATTGACTATAAAGACAAGAAGCTAGATTAGAGGCAACTGTTCATAGACTATTTGAACACCGACAAACTACCTTAAAAAAGTCACAAGTCCATTAGTGAAAGAGATCTCTTATGCTCGTGATGGAACCGCACCGATGTCCATTGATCAAATGTGGTTATGTTGTTTAGATAAACATGAAGCTCATTGCTTTATAACTGAGGTACATTCAGGTCTATGTGGAGCACATCAATCCGGTTCAAAGGTGAAGATAAAGATTAGGAGACAAGGATACTACTGGCCTTTGATGATTACAAACATCATGGATGTAGCTAGGAGATGCCATCAGTGTCAGATACACGGTGTGGTCCTACATCAACCATCCAACATTGGTCTCATGGCCATTTGAGTATTGAGGTACCGACATTGTGGATCCAATCGATCCTCCTTCATCTAAGGATCGGTTCATCTTAGCAGCCACCGACTACTTTTCCAAGTGGGCAGAGGCAATCCCACTTAGATAGATTATAGCTCAGCATCTGCATTAATTTTTCAGGAACCACATTGTATATAAATTTGGGGTACTCAATGAATTATATCCAATAATTATATTACATTCAAAAGAACCAAGATCAATAGCTTTGCCAAAAGACATGGTATAGATTGGAGATACTCCACCATCTACTACCCAAGAGTAAATGGTTTAGCAAAAAGCATTCAGCAAAACTCTCATCCAAATATTAAAAAAGACTCTTGATGACAACAAGTGGTAGTGGAATGAGAAATTGGTTGAATCCTTGTGGGCCTACCTCACCACACACCAAACTCTAACTTAATCTACCCAATTTTCCTTAGTGTATGGGTCCGAAATCATTCTACCTTTAGAAGTTCAACTCACATCACTAAGAATAACATTGGGTAGCAAGATCACTATAGAACAGAATGCAAAGTTATGGTTAGAAGAGCTTGAATGTTTAGAGAAGAGTCACCTATGGGTGTGCTAGAACCTTGAGTTGTAGAAGGAAAAAATGATTCAAGCTCACAACAAGCTGGTCCATCCTAAGTCTTTTTAAGTAGGAGAACTTGTGTTAGTCCTAAGGAGACCATTTGTTGCCTGTTTCAAGCTTTCAACAAGCTGGTCTATCCTAGGCCATTTCAAGCAGGAGGACTTGTGTTAGTCTTAAGGAGACCAATTTTTGCCCATCAAAAGATGGGAGGCAAGTTTGAACCCACTTGGGAAGGCCCCTATGTCGTAGAGAAGGCCTACCAAGGAGGATTTGACTAGCTCATTTATTATAAAGTGGAACACTTGATGCTTCCAATTAATTGGCTCTATTTGAAGGAATATTACCCATAAAACATGTTTGAAAATAATTATCAACAAAAGAATAAAAATTTGATTCCATTTCATCAAAATCTTCTCTTCTTTCAAAGCATTATTTTCTTATCTTGCGAATCCTCCATGATGTGTTTAGGGTAGGTGTAAGAGAACCCAAGAGGCATCCTACCCATCTATCATAACACAAATAGAATCAAACACAATCTCTTTATGCTATTAGAATAGGTGTAAAAGAACCCAAGAGCAACCTAGTTTGATTAGCAAAATTAAGTTATGTGTAAGAGAACCTGAGCAACCTCCTTTCTTGGTGGGAATCCTAGCTACCATTATGGCACCACTTCATCAAATATCCCCAATGTGTTTAGGGTAGGTTTAAGAGAACCCAAGTGACATCCTATTCCCTTTAAAACAAATACAACAATAAACACATGTGTTTTGTCTCCAACTATTTTGATGTGGGAGCAAGCCCCGTATAGCACTCACTCATTAGCTACTTTAGGACGGGTTTACATGCTACCTCGTTAGTATGTCACCCTAGTGGGTACTTATTTGGAAGATATAAGTCCCTATTCTTTCTTCTTATCTTAACCATTATAAACCAACGAGTGCCTTGTTAGTATGGTAGACTTCACTGCCCAACCAGTAAGCTACCTCAAGTTGATTTTGTTTAAGAAGATGTGAGTACTTAAGCTTTCTTCTTGAGCTAATCATCATGATATAATTTGGTCGAGTATATTTGAAGTTTAGGATAAGTCCCCCAGAGGCCTCTTTCTTCTTGACTACATTTGAGTCGATGTGAGTCCCCCAGTGGCATTCACTCAGTAGTAGCCATAGGTCAGATAGCACTGTCGAAGGACAGATTATCCGAATCGATTATAGGAGGATGTGAGTCCCAAGCTTTCTTCCTATGATGATTATTGCAAACCAACGCGTGCACCAGGTTAATTGATGTTATGTCGACGGACTCACCCCAGATCCACCACTCTTGACAGATGTGAGTCCTCGTGCTTTCTCCTTGAATTGGCCATTGAATACCAATTTGATATATGGCTAGCCATGTCATCTTCTCCAAGGTTTTGGATCAAGCCCTTAGCAGCCCCTCTCTCTGTAGACATTCTATTTGGATCACGTCCTTTGCGACCCCTTTTAAACACTACTTGGGTTACTCTTGGATTGGATATTCCCTCTTTCATTAGAAGCCACCCATATAGTTGGAGAATTTGTTTAGCTGATGGGAAGAGTCTCCCTTGGGTTAGTAAATTTGAGATAGGTCTAGGCTGATATAAGGTCCTTCTCAGTTTGATTGCTCGCAAACTAATAGGGTCCATGATAAGTAAACTAAATAAATAAACAAATTATTTCTCTTATGGATTGGGAATTCAAGCCCCCAAAGGGCCCCTTTTCCCAAGCAAGCATTCTATCTTTAGGGCAGTATTAGCAAAACTCCTTTTAGGAATTGCCTGACTGCTGAGTTGAGATAAATCCCTAGGTCGGTACTCACTCCATAGTTACCCTTAGGTTTGGTTCAATCTATTTTGCCATAAACTGGTTACTTTGGCAATCATTCCTCTTTGGAAGATGTAAGACTATGACACATTCTTTCTAGCATGATTATGGCAAACTGACGGGCAGCCCTAGTTCGGGATCGATTTGTTTCCCAAATCAACCGATCACCCAAATTGTATTTTGTAGTGGAAGATGTGAGTCCTTGAGATTTCCTCCCTTTAATTGATCATTGTAAACCGAAAGGCACTCCTTTACTAAGATAGTTCTCCCATCGCGGAAGCTACCGCTTTAGTTCAATAAATTTGAGATAGGTCTAGGCTAATAAGATCCTTCTCAGTGATCCATCGCAAAACCAACAAAATCAAAAAATAAATTAAAGAATGAAATTAATCTTTGACTATGTTTGAGCTATTTTAAGTCCCCCAATGGCATTCACTCAATAGTGAGCCCTAGGTCGAGTTTGATTTATTGCCTTACCAACAGATCACCCTAGTGGTTCCTCATACTGGAAGATGTGAGTCCCTATGCTTTCTTCCTAACTTGACCATTGCAAACCGAAGGAAATCCCTTTGGTCGATTAGTCCTACTATGTGGTTGGTAGACTACTCCCTTAGGATTGGTAAGTCTGAGTTTGGTCTAGGCCTCTATGGCCCCTACTCAATGCAGTCTAGCGCAAACTAATGGGATCCATCATAATGAAAACAAATTAAAGAATGAAATTAATCTAGACTATCTTTGAGTTGATTTAAGTCCCCCTAGTGACATTAACAATCGCCCAGTCAAGTCAAGTTTGATCTTGCCTTTCCACCAATCACCTGGTTCCTTGTCTTGGGAGATGTGAGTCCCCATGCTTTCTTCTTAACATGACCATTGCACATAAAGGCATCCCTTTGGTTGGCTAGTCCTACTATGTGTTTGGTAGACTACCTTTGGATTGGTTAATGAGTCTAAGCCTCCATGGCTCCTACTCAGTGTAATCCATCGCAAACCAATAAAGTCCATCTCAAAATCCAAAATCTAAAAATCTAAAATAAATTCAGCCCTCCTCCCTCAATGGAGTCAAATAACAAATAGAATAAATTCAACAAAACAAATCCAATCAATTCTCCCACAGACGCGTCAATCAAATCAAAATAATTAAATATTAAATAAATTAATTCAATTTCTCCCTATTGAGACTCAAATCAAACCACTCATCCCCTTGGGGATGATTTGAACCTATTTCCCTAGTGAAAGGTTCACATACTCTATCCTTAGTGGATTCCTCATTCCATCTCTTATGTTCTTGGCATAACCAGAGTCACATTGCACTAAGCTCTGGATTCCTTCTACACCTTAGGTTAGGAGTAGACCATTTTTGTTAGTGCTTGTGATCATTCAGTATTGTTGATAGTTTCAGTCAACACCAATACGTATAGTGGTTCTTGCCATCCACACCACACCTATTGGGCACCCTTTGTTGACCTCATCTTTAGGATGAGCCCTCAACCCCTCCATCTTAGACATAGTACTTCTCTTAGACTTTAACAGTTCCTTACTCACATCTAATGATTAGGTGTACACTCAACCTAACCTTGGAGGCTTAGAAGAGTTAGCCATAGAAATAGATTATGCCTTAGGGGTGTTAGAAGATTTGCCTACCCTATAGCATGAACCAAATCCTCACTTCCTTCTTTCAAGTCAAAACTCCAAACTCATAACAAATCCAACTCTAACTCAAGCCTTGAACCAATTCAATGGATTTTCTCAAATCATGAATCAATTCCAAATAATTGAAACCTATGATTGATGCCCATGATTGGATTCGAAACTCCAAAATATTTCTTAAGTCCTTTGATTCCCTCTTATGGACTTAGCATAAATCAAATCTAAATCAATTCAAATTCAAGGAATTTTCTCATAACCAATTTATATTCTCATTTATATTCATATGTATAAATGAAATATAAATTCAAATCAATCAAACCAAATTCATCAAATCAAAATCTTTCACACACCATTTTGATTCTATCTTATGGACTTATCCTAAATCAAAGAAAATGAATTACTTAAATGAAATAACCCATCTAAGTTGAGCATATTTCATACTTAGAAGATCTAAACCTTAAAGTTATTGCTAAGCATACCACACAAACCTTAAATAGCACACACATTAGGCTAAGTCACCATTCCTAGCTTTAGGTTAGGGCGATGCATGGTTTGATGTTTGCCTTTATTTTGTGATGCAATGTTTTAGTTTGGATATTAGGGTGAATGTGCGTAGAATGAATGGTAGGATGATTTAGTATAATCATTATCTTTTATAGGAAATTGTGCTTAAGTGGCTGTATAATATAAATATAAAATACTTTTTGTTGTGCATGTGCTTATACCCCTAAACATAATCTAATAGGCTAGGTGGACTTGGCTACCCATGTTTGGGGTGCTAATTCCAATATATGCTCATACATCCTTGGGATTTGTATGGTTTGTTTAGCTAATCTCTATTTTGCAAGTGTTAGTTAGATTTACTTTTCCTTTTTCATGTAATTTTGTAATTAAGATTTTGGAATGATTATTTTGGGGGATTAGGATGAGCATTGGTCATAAGATTTCATCTTATGTATCATGTGAATCTTTTGGAGCAACCACATTCCAACCATTCAAAAAGAAGGAACCAAAAGAAGAAAGAAGAAAAGAAGAAAAGAAAAAAAGAAGAAGTGAAGAATGAAGACCCCATAACATGAATTCCTTGCTTTATTGTAATTTATTCATTTGTAACTCGGGTTGTATAAGGGTAGAGCTCGACTACCCAATTTGTTTTTTTGGGTTTGTGCAGTGGAGCCTGACCACAAAAGGTCTTTTATTCTTTTGCGCTAGCTTTATAAATGATTGATCTTTATTTAGTTTGTGCATTAAGATGGCATATTTTCCTAGTTTCTTCCTTGCTTTGATGTATGGCCTGCATGATGATTAGGCCCTTAGGGGAAATTAAATATTCTACCAAATTAATCAACTCAAAAGTAAAAAAATAATTCATAATCTCATCTAAAGCCTAAGTTAAAATTAAGATTAAAAGAATTAGCAACCCCTTAGCTGGATGTGTACCTTCTTTTCTAACATCGTGCATAAAAAAGTATATTCTTTCACTCTTGATTGGAGGGCTGCCACCTTTGCCAGAGAATTTGGCTTGACCAGTGAGAGCCATGGTGGAAACACACCTCTTTATAGTGCTGATTTTAGCCCATAATTTAATTTCTCATGCATTAGGCATAAAGAATCCTAAAGCCTGTGTCAAATTGATTGTCCAAAAATAAAAAAAAAATATATGAAAATTTTGCATTATATTTAAGTCATTAAAAGCATGCCCCTTACATGATCTAGTCTGTTAGGTAGTGTGTTTAAGGACTTAGTATCTTTCTAAATAAATAATAACCTTGCTATCTTGCATAAAGATATGACTTGACTACATTTTTTTAAAACTGTATGAGGAGTTAGTTTGCGGCCACCCCCAGGAAATTGTAAGTCTAATGTGGTTTATTCCTCTCTTTTGGGAGGTCCAAATACCCATTTTTGCCTTAGATTTTGGTCATGCTTTTTGTCCCTCGCCAAAGCTCCCTAGATTTAGGTTTGAGGTTGCTACTTCCCTTTGTGGGCTCTGAGCATAAAGCATTACCTCTTGGGCATTTTTCATGATCATCCATCATGGAATTATAAGACCTAGCATTCTAATAAAAATTCAACTCAAACACATTAATTCAATTTCAAAAATGTAAAGCCCAACCATAGGTAGGTCGTCTCTATCTTAAGCATCCCCTACTTATTTTCATTTGGCTTCGATAAGAACTCCCTCTTTTTGATCAATCCCACTTGACTTTCTAAACATAAATCAATAGATTTATAGTCCTACCTTTCAATATCTTTGTAGATAATGATCATTTACCTTAATCAAGAGTATTCCTAAGGAATCCTATTCCTTAGGATGTATTTAACTATGGGGGCTTTCCCCATAGAACTTAACAAACCGGTTTAAAATAAACCTTACTTTATTTTTCTATGTAAAGTAGGGGAGGAATCTCTGGTATATTTTGAAGACCCATAGTCCTTAGGAGTCCTTATTGAGGTGATTAGGTCCATTATAGGGTGGTGACTTCTATCTTTCGAAATAGTACACCTTTCCTCAATGCCGTACTCGATCACTCTAATAAGATCATCTATAGATCTGTGTAGCATCCCAACAAGGCATTTTATATTTAGTTTTTATTTATTCTCTCTTCTGAAAGGTGATAGATGACGGCAGAGAAATAAAAGTTTTAACCATAGATATTTTTGGCGACTCCTCTGAGGAAGGTTCCTCCCGCCATCTTTAGTAAATGATCATTATCTCCAAGTATCGATAGTGGGTTTATACTTTTGTTTGAATCCAATCCTATCTTTCTTTTCATTGGCACTTGGCTTATTTCATCCTTAAGTTAAGCTAGCCAACATCTTTAGGTTTTAGAATCTCACCCCGTGTTATTCTTAAAACCCCTGTTGGGTTCGCTAATGGGTGGAATAAAATTTGAAATTCTACTTATTTCACATGTGTTAAGTTGAATTCCTTTAAAAAAAGCACATATGAAACCTCTCCATTCAATATACACACATTTATTGAATTGAGGTTTCATTCAATGAAAATTAAAAAGTTTTTTTTTAAAAAGCACACATGATACCTCTCCATTCAATATACCAATGTTTATTGATTAGAGGTTTCATTTCCAATCAAAATCAAAAATGAATTTTCAAAAAGCACATATGAAACCTCTCCATTCAATATACAAATTTATTGAATGAAGGTTTCATCTCCAATCAAAATAAAAAAACTTTCAAAAATGCGATGAACATATCCATTCAATATACTCAAATTTATTGAATGAAGATTTCATTTCCAAATAAATGACATTTTTTTTGAAAGACCACTTAACATATTCCATATATGATTAGGTTGGAATTTCCTCTTTAAAAATCAATAATCATACATGAAAATACATCTTTGAAAAAAAATGAAACATAATTGATTTTCATCTTACATACCCAAATTTGTTAAGTGTAAATCTCTCTTTTTAAAACCCACAAAACACAACAAAATTTTTCAAAAACACATTTGGAACTTCAGTCTAGCATACCCCATTTGCTAAAGTGAAGTCTCCCTTTTCAAAGCACAAAAATTTGAAACACCCTTTTGGAACTTCATTCTTTAGCATACCACATTTGCTAAAATGAAGTCTCCATTTTCAAAAATAAAAATTTTTCAAAACACATTTGGAACTTCACTCTAGCATACCATGTTTGCTAAAGTCAAGTCTCCAAATCCAAAACAAAAAAAGAAACACATTAGGATTTCTTTAGAATATCCAAATTTGCTAAGAATCCTATTTTTCAAAATCAAAATCTCTAAAAATAAAAGAAAGGCATTAGGATTTCTTTAGCATACCCAAATTTGCTAAGAATCCTATTTTTCAAAATCAAAATCTCTAAAAACAAAAGAAACATATTAGAATTTTCTTAACATACTTAAATTTACTAAAGATCCTATTTTCAAAAAACATTTTAAAAAAAACAAAACACACTTAGAATCATCATTTAGCATACCCAAATCTTTAAAATAAGAATTCCATTTTCAAAACACAAATGATTCACAATACAAAGCAAACAAAGAAAATAAGAAAATTATTTTCAAACACCCCACTTAGCATATCCAAATTTGCTAAGTAGATAGATTCCGAAAATCTCAAATCAAAATCGATTGACCCTTTCTTTAACATATCCAAATTTATTAAATAAAGGGTTCTCAAAATAAAAATCAAAATTCAAATATGAACCTATTGTAGTATCTCTTCAAAAATATTTGAACTCATTTTCAACATATCTAATTTTGTTGAAAGTCGATTCTACATCCAAAAATTCCTCTTTCCAATTAAATCTTAAAATCTACTCTAAATCATTTGAACCTGACTTAACACTTTTAAGATGTTGAGTATGGGTTCAAATTATAAATTCAAATTTAAAATCAATAAAGTAAGAAAATCTAATTCAAGTTTTTTTTGACATTAGTTCTGATCACCTTCAGCTTTTTTTAGTCTCGATTAGCGTTTGATTCAATGGAAGCACCCAAGTATGTGTTCACTTTTTCCATTGGGATGGATCACGGATCGGCTAGCCTTCCTTACTATAACTTACCACGCATCCACTTTGGATGAGGTTTTGAAGGGGTCATC
The DNA here is from genome assembly GCA_021442155.1 of Cymbidium sinense. Taxonomy (NCBI): domain Eukaryota; kingdom Viridiplantae; phylum Streptophyta; class Magnoliopsida; order Asparagales; family Orchidaceae; genus Cymbidium; species Cymbidium sinense. Next base: position 1,877,680 of record CM038220.1, on the reverse strand, counting down.
TTGAGGGACCTCCCTCATGATTGTTAGTAAAGAATAGTGGTGAGGCGATCATCATTATCATGCCATCGATTCTAAGATTTCCTCAATTAAGAGGATTCAGCTCCGGTCTGCACTGTGCCCGTGGTTTCCCATGTTAGCCTCACTTCATTAAAGGGAAGGCTCCCCTAATGGATTGTCTCCCTTGGTTTTGAGGTTGGGTCTAGCTCTTACTCTCACCCTAGGACCCAAAGGAGAAACAAGAATCATGATAAAGTGGTACCATACCACATCACATCAAGCGGCCATTGAGTCAGTTTCCCAGTTGGTTTCCCTGAGAAACGATCCTCTCTCAGTCTAGAGGATGTCATGAGATTTATGCTTCACCTCTACCAGAGGTTCAGTTCCAACCTCCGATCTATTCTACGTTGAGTAGGTGGAGCCTGGACAATCTAGTCAGCTGAGATCTATCCCCACGGTGGGGAAGCATATTAGATAGAAGAGGGCTAGGGAGGCCCATACCTCAGTTCACATCACCATTCAAGAGAGAGGTCTTGGTGTCAGCCCTCACACTCATTGATTTTTTGATTGGCGCCGCATTGATCATTCAAAATAACTCATGGGGGACACATCATGGGAGCGCTCTTATCCCAAGAGAGTCGGTGGTGCCTCCATGTTCCAGCATCTCCAGTTCCACCAAAGGCCATGAAGGCTGCTTTTGGGGAGAAGAGGACCCTCGGTGATGGCCAGATCCATCCCATCTATTTACACCACCTATTGTGGCAAGGTCGAGCTCTCTGTTTGAACTTCTTCCCAGTAGTGGTTAAAAGGAATTGTGACATCCAAGCATAGTGTTCATCCCTTCACCACCACTCACGCAACAAGGCATGAGATGGTTGCATCAAGGTGTCACAGTTGCACCTATGATGATGGATCCTCCTAGGAGTATCATCCCATGCATATTTAGTGATAGTTAGGAGCATATTTCTTCCAACGAGTATAGGCCTCACAAGGTTAACTCTCTGGTAGCAGGGGAGGTCCAGTGCCTCACAGTACATGATAGTGCTCCAACCATCAATCAACCTAAGTCATTTGTGCCAGTTTAGATAGATCATTCTCTAGATGATATAGTAGCCCATTATTTCATGGAGAAGAAAGAGATACTAAGATATGACTGGTTTGATCAAGAGAAGATCAGCTTTGATCCCAATGAAGATGATTTATTGGGAGATTCAATAAGGGTTTGCATGGAAGATAATAAGGGATCCCTCCTTAGAGAGCAGTAGACTATGGAAGGTGTTGAGGCTGAGCAAGAAGACACAACCTACTTGACCGAACACCTCCTTCAATAGATTAAATAGAAAGATGAAAAAATATATATAATGGAAAAGTGACTTGAAGATCTACTAGCATCTATCTTAGTACTTCAAAACCAAGCATTAGTAGTCCATCATACTATAGCTGAGACCAATCAGCCAGAGTTAATGCATGTCTTGGATCCAACCAAGACTTTAACTCTAGTAGAGTAAGGTAGCACCAATATGTATAGGAAGGTAGTAGATAGTACCTCCATATAAGAAAAAGATATCATGAGCATGGTTGAGCAGCAAGTGAAAGAAGCATTGGCTCAAGCCTGAAGAGGATCATCAGTTCCAAGGGTAGACCCTACCTGGAGGACTTCAGTGCAATCCAATATCCTAAGAGTTTTGTGCCTCCTTCTTTCAAGAGTTTTGATGGCAATGGGAACGAGCACATTGCACTTTTTTAAGTTTTCACAACATTGGTGGCATGATGCTTTACTCTCTTCTTGAGCTTAGTGAGTATAGCATTTGACTGGCACGTTGAACTTTCTAATAGCTTAGTGAATACTTTTGCTGAGTTGGAGCAATTGTATATCAAGTGGTTTGTTGGAGCTCAGTAAAGGGTCACTGTTGGTGATCTCATTGTGGCTCAACAAAATCCTGGTGAGTCCCTCATTGATTACATTCTCAAATGGCATAATTTGAGTATGAAATATGAACCACAACTGTCTGAATAGCATTCCAAAGAGATTCTATTTAAGAATATCTATGGTCCGATGGCCTTCATGCTCAAAGGTTTCACCATCAAAACTTTTGAGAAATTAATCAACAAGGCGACTAGCTTGCAAGGAAAGCCAAACATTTGCCTTCTCTAGATCTACCAATAAATCCAAAGTCAGAAGGTATATGAGAAAGAAACTAGGCTGATAAGTAAATGGAAACAATTGACAAGAGAGGTTTGAGAGACTCATGCTCCACAATCATCACTTACACCTCCTCTACCACCATCAAGGCAGCCCTACTGGCCACCATAACAGCCTCCACAACCTGCACCGCCTCCTCCTTAACAACATCACCGTGACACATACACACATATTTCCGGTAGCTATGGTCCACCTACTAGATAAACTTAATAAGCCTTATTCATTTAACGGTAATCAAGAAGATCTTTAAGAATCTCTTAAAGAAGCCTAATTTTAGCTACCCAAACCTAGAGGCGGAGGAAGTGGGCAAAAGCCATGATCCTAACTTTTGCCCTTATCTTTAGGTCATATTTTGAAAGATTGCTTCACATTTATGGGCTTGAACATAGCTTCAGGACTGGTGCTATTATTATCCTGAAAGAATACCTTGTGGAACAACCATCCAGTTCCATTAGGGTAATTCTTGGGGATACTTGCGATCCTTCCAAAACCAAAGAAGTTTGGGATATCTCCTTATCCAAAACCTCTGTATCAAAGATCAAGAAACTTTTTCCTGAGTCGAAAACCTCAAATATCAAGGAAGGTTTGCAAGTTGCTTGAGCTAACTCAGGGAAAGGGGGAGCTTAGCAACAGTATGTGCCAGCCCGGGATAGCCCAGTAGTGCAACCACCGATCGAGTCTAGCCTCCAGTCCACAATTGTAGCTACCACATTAGCGACTACTACTACTTTAGCTAGCTCTTCTTCTTCTAGTAAACATCTTGTATCGGCGGATGAGGGCATCAAATCCCACACCACTCTTGCTATACCTGATTTCAGCTATGTACCTCCTATCAAATCCAAGAAAATGAAGAACAAAGCAAGCTTGAGTTATATATGTGTCACTTCTAATGGGTTATCTGAATCTATTCCAAATAACTCTTCAAGTCTAAACAACTACTATAAAATTTTGATCTTCCTCTTTTTTAATTGAGTTAGATTTTCCTACTCTAAATACTATGAGTTTACTTCTTGAGATAGACTTGGAATCATCTAATTTTGATGATCCCATAGGGAGAAGTTGTAGGTTAGCGATGTGATGCGAACCTTCCATTATTACCACAAGAGCTTACCAAGGTCAACCTCTAGTGAAAGGTTCTACTTCCAAGTGTAGCACCTCTAGTTAGAGGGAAACAAGTCATTGGTTCAGGGGATTGAGAAGTCCCTCCACAAGATGCTCCACCCTTGGATATGTTTGTGGACGATCAGGCCAATGTGGACTATAATGTCTTATCTCAACTAAGAAAGTTGCCATTTAAGCTAAGCATATACGATGCCCTTGTCTTATCCAAAGAGATGAGGGAATCATTAAACAAGGCTCTCCTTGATGCTGAGACATGCTTAGCTCAACTATCAACTATTGGTGAGGAGGTACATTACTCTAGAGAAGCTAAGAGAATCAGTTTCACAAATGAAGACCTACTTCTAGGGAAAATGGAGCACAACCATCCCCTCTACATTACAGTGGACATGGGCAGATTTAGACTCACTAGAGTTCTCATTGATCTAGGTGCATCGATGAACATTATGAGTCTAAAGATACTTACCTATTTTAGGATCGACATCTCCACACTCCGAGGAGATCGGATGATGTTGAAAGAATTCAATGAACAAGGCGGGAAGGCTTTAGGTTCCAAAGTGGTACCTTTGGAGATAGGTGATTGAAAGACTAAAGATATATTTTATATCATTAATTTGAATACTTCATTCACCACTTTGCTTGGTAGGCCTTGGATACACAGACAATATGATTCCATCCTCCTCCATCATCAAGTTCAAGAAGGATGGGATTGAGTACTATGTCAAAGGAGATGAAAAGCTATTTTTAAGTTAGAGAGGTTGAGATATATGAGGATGCAACCTACTATCTTCCTCAAAACACCCTTTCACATGAACTTGGCCAAATTGAAATTCAAAAGTAAAAGAAAATGAAGAAAAAGAAAAGAAAACGAAAGAGAAAAGAAAATTGAAAATCCAAGTGAACAATAAAGGAAAATTAAAGAAGAAATAGAGCCGCATATCACATTCTGCCCATAGTTCATTTCATCATATGGACATGTGGGTATAATGACTCGACCTCCACCAGGCAGATGTAGAGGTAGAAATAGAGGCAGTTCCAGAGGTAAAATTGAGGTAGTTTCAGAGGTAGAAGACCCCCTGGTTGGCCTTCAGCCAACAAGGGTTATGCTCCAGTTCATAGGAGTACCCCTACTATTCAAATAGACTTAGAATCTAGCTCAGAGGATGAGTCTAATGTGATTAGCATACCAGCCAATCCCTCTCAGTGGGTTTCATTGGAGGTGACACTCGAGCTAGACAATGATGAAGACTGGCCTAGATAAAGCAAAGTATTTGAATCAAATGTATGTGAAACTATCAAGAAGTAGTTAGGAACCTTATCTAACCTCACTTTCATCTCAAAAAGTCAATGGTTTAGAAGTTAAGGAAGCCCCTAAGTCTTCCAGTGATATGAAGCAAGAGATTCTTTTTAGGATCATCCTCCTCAAGTCCTGAAGTTGGTGTAGAACTTGAGGAGAGTTCAAACAAAGAATTAATGGAATTACTTTTTAATTGGTACTCACCTTGTGTTCTTAATCTTTCAAAGCAGGGTTTGATTCTTTATTCATGGTTTAAGCACAGGTTGGACTACTTCAAAAAACTATGGAACAACGCAGGTAGAGATGCACAATCAAGATCAGAACTAGGATTTTGTATAGTGGGTCCATTCAATGATGACGATTACTGCTTAGTTTCACCAACCATTTGGAGTCTAATATGTTCTTTTCACACCAAACTAACTCTTGTAAGGAGTGTGTTTAGAATCCTCAAATGATCCATATGATCTCCAAATCAAATATTCATCACCAAAATTTGAAGAGGAGATCCATTCAATAATTAACAAGCTTAAAGAAATCAACCTCGAGGTAGAAGAAAATCCATGCCTGACATACATCAATTTGTTGCTAAATGAAGAAGAAACTAATGACTTAGTTAGGCTATTGACTGAGTTTAAGGACTACTTTGGATGGAGTTATGAAGAGATGCCCGAATTATCTCGACATGTAGTCCAAAAAACTACCAATAGATCCCACTAACCCATCAAGCAAGCCTAGATGCATCCGATTAGAAATCAAACAATAAGTCATTTATGAAGTCAAGAAACTGATCGATGCTAGTTTCATCGGGGAAGAAAAATACTACAGTTAGCATTATCTTTAAAAGAAGAATGTTCAAATTCACATATGTGTCAAATTTAGGGACTTAAATAAGGCATGTCTTAAAGATGAGTTTCCTCTTCCTATATAAGAATTAATGGTGGACATCTCATGTATGGTATTCTCCTTCATGGATTAGATGAAATGAAGAAACATAGCCTTTTGAACCCCATCGATCTATTAGGTCATGCATTTTGGCCTTAAAATGGGTGCTACCATGGGCCATGACTCAGATCTTCAAAGAACTCATCCATCATTTGGTTGAGTGCTTCGTTGATGATCTAGTAGTCAATAGTAGAGATAAGGAAAACCTTCTCTTTGACTTGAGAGTAGTTTTCAAATGGTTAAGACAATATAACCTCAAAATGAATCTCTAAAGTGTGCATTGAGTAGCTTCAAGAAATTCCTTGGGTTTGTTTGTCGAGAATAGAAATAGATCTACAATAGATCAAAGCTATCTTAGAATTGCCACCTCCTAAGAGTTTAACTCAATTCAGATCTTTCCAAGGATGGTTGTCGTATCTAAGATGCTTTATTTCTAACCTATCAAGGAGATGCAAGCCATTCTCAATACTTGTCAAAAAGGATGCCAAGTTCAAGTGGGATGGAAAGTGTTAACATTCCTTTGAAGATTTCAAGCAGTATTTGGTGATGCCACTAGTTCTAGCAATCTATCGCGAGCCACTCATCCTCTACACCGCATTGGATGACTCTCTGTTGGCCCAAGCCAATGAGAAGAAGGAGAGTGCTCTCTACTACCTCAGCCATCATCTAATTATTGCTGAAACAAATTATCCACCTATTAAGAAATATTGCCTAACTTTGATCTTTGCCTCCCAAAAATTATGACACTATATGCTTTCTCATTAGGTGAACTTGATTTCCAGAATCAATCCACTGCAGTCTCTCATGACATAGCCAATGCTATCCAGATGTTTGGCATGATGGTCCATGATCCTCTCACAGTTTAATATCACATTCGTACCCCTTTATGCGGTAAAAGGATAAGCACTAGTAGATTTCTTAGCAGCACACCCACTTCCTACTGATTCTCCACATAGTGATGATCTCCTTGATGAACAAATCATGAACTTAGGAGGCTAACAACTACTAATGGGGATGTATTTTGATGACTTCTTTTCATAAAGGGAAGCACCATGATCTCTTCCAAGAAAGATAGAGGTAGGAATAGTTCTCTAACTCAAGACTACGATGATGAGATTCTCATACTATATTTTCAATCCCCACCAATAACGTGAGTATGAGGCTTTGATTGTTGTTGTGAGTTATCAAAGTGTCAGAGAATAAACATCTTTGGGGATTCTCAGTTGGTCATCAATCATATTGTCGGGTCATACAAGGTTCTCAAACCCAAGCTTCATAATTACCATGAGTATGACATGAAGCTATTGACCCAAATACCTAAAGTCACCATCTACAAGGTTCCCCGAGTAGAGAACACAGTAGTAGATGCTTTAGCCAAACTCACCAAAGAAATGGCATGTCAAGATGAGTCCATTCTAATAAGGGTCCAAAATAGACAAGTCTCATCCTTATTGATGATGAACTCATCGAGAGATTTCTCTTGAAGGGGAGGTTGTCATGCCAGAACAAGAAGGCTGGATTGAAGGCAACCATTCATAGACTATTTGAACACAACTACCTAAAAGTCACAAGCCCATCCGTGAAATAGAGAGCTCACTCTATGCTATCGTTGATGACACCCTGTACGATCCTTTGATCAAATGTATGTTGTTTAGATAAACATGAAGCCCATGGCTTTATGTGAGATACATTTAGGTCTACATGGAGCACATCAATCCAGTTTGAAGATGAAGATGAAGATTAAGAGACTAGGATACTCCTGGCCTTCAAAGATTACAGACATCATGGATGTAGCTAGGAGAAGCCATCAGTGTCAGATACACAGTGTGTTCCTACATCAAACACCCAACATTGGCCTCATGGCCATTTGAGTGTTGGGGTACCGACATTGCGGGTCCAATCAATCCTCCTTCTTCTAAGGGTCATCAATTCATCTTAGCGGCCACTGACTACTTTTCTAAGTGGGCAATCCCACTCGAGAGGTCATAGCTTCGACGCTTGATTTTTAGGAACCATATCATATATAAATTTGGGGTGCCTCGATGAATTATATCAAATAATTATACTACATTCAAAAGCAACAAGATCAACAGCTTTGCTAGAAGACACAATATAGATTGGTGATACTCCACCATCTACTACCCTAGAGCAAATAGTTTAGCAGAAGCATTCAACAAAACTCTCATCCAAATATTAAAGAAGACTCTTGATGACAACAAGTGGAATGAAATTTGTTGAAGCCTTATGCCTACCTCACATGCAATTTTAACTCAATCTACCCCATTTTCTTTGTGTATGGGTCCAATTCTACCTTTAGAAGTTCAACTCCTATCAGTAAGGATAGCATTGGGTAGCAAGATCACTACAGAGCAGAATGCAAAGTTGTTGTTGGAAGAGCTCGAAGGTTTGAGGAGTGTCACCTATGAGCGTGCTAGAATCTCAAATTGAACAAGGCCAAAATGATTCAAGCTCACAACAACTTGGTCCATCCTAGGTCTTTTCAAGCAAGAGAACCTATGTTAGTCCTAAGGAGACCAATTATTGCCTGTTAGGTCTTTTCAAGTAGGAGAACTTGTGTTAGTCCTAAGGAGACCAATTGTTGCCCATCAAAAGATGGGAGGCAAGTTTGAACCCACTTGGGAAGGCCACAATGTCATAGAGAAGGCCTACCAAGGAGGATCTTACCAGCTCATTGATTGTAAAGAGGAACACCCAATGCTTCTAATTAATGGGCTCTATTTGAAGGAATATTACCCATAAAACATGTTTGAAAATAATTATCAACAAAAGAATAAAAATATGATTCCATTTCATTAAAATCTTCTCTTCTTTCGAAGCATTGATTTCTTTGTCTTGAATCCCATGGCATGTTTAGGGTAGGTGTAAAAAGAGGCATCCTACCCTATATGATAATAAAACAGAATCAAATACAATCTCCAATGCTATTAGAATAGGTATGAAGAACCCAAGAGGCATCCTAGTTATTAGCAAAATTAAGTTATGTGTAAGAGAACCCAAGCGGCATCATTTCTTGGTGGGAATTCTAGCTACCATTCATGGAACCACTTCATCAAATATCCCAGTGTTTAAGGTAGGTGTAGAGAACCCAAGTGATGTCCTATTCTCTTTAAAACACAACAAACACATATCTTTTGTCTCGGTATTTTGATGTGAGCAACCAACACTCACTCATTAGCTTAGGTGGGTTTACATGCAACCTCGTTAGTATGTCACACTTGTGGTCACTTATTTGGAAGATATGAGTCCCTGTGCTTTCTTCTTATCTTGACCATTACAAACTAAGGAGCACCTTCTTAATATGATAGACTTCACTGCCTAGCCAGTAAGCTACCTCATGTTGATTTTGTTTAAGAAGATGTGAGTCCCTGAGCTTTCTTCTTGAACAAATCATCATGATCTAACTAGGTTGAGTATATTTGAAGTTTAGGATAAGTCCCCTAGAGGCATGTTTCCTCCTGACTACATTTAAGTTGATGTGAGTCCCCCAGTGTCATTCACACAGTAGTCACCATAGTTCAGATAGCACCTGTCGAGCAGAAGACAGATTATCCTACTAATCAGTTTTGTTATAGGAGGATGTGAGTCCCTGAGCTTTCTTCCTAGGCTGATTGTTACAAACCAATGGGCACCTTCGATTAGTTTATGTTCGCTATGCTGACAGTGAATCACCCGATGGATACACAACTCTTGGCAGATGTGAGTCCCCATGCTTTTTCCTTGAATTGGCCATTGAATACCTATTTGATATATGACTAGCCATGTCATCTTCTCCAGGGTTTTGGATCAAGCCCATAGCGGCCCCTCTCCCTGTGGGAATTCTATTTGGATCACATCCTTTGCGACCCCATTTAGACACTACCCGGGTTACTCTTGGATTGGACAATCCCTCTTTCCTAGTAGCCACCCCTATGATTAGAGAATTTGTTCAGTCGATGCATAGAGTCTCCCTTGGTTTAATAAATCTGAGATAGGTCTAGGCTGATATGAAGTCCTTCTTAGTTTGATCCCTCACAAACTAATAGGGTCAATAATAAACAAACTAAATAAATAAACAAATTATTTCTCTTGTGTATTAGGAATTCAAACCCCCATAGGCCCCTTTTCCCAAGCAGCATCCTATCTTTAGGGCAGTATCAACAAAACTCCATATAAGAATTGCTACTTGAGTTAAGATAAATCTTTGTGTACTCACTCCATAGTTACTCTTAGGTCGGGTTCAATCTATTTTTCCATAAACAGGTTACCTTGACAGTTATTTTGCTTTGGAATATGTAACACTATCACATTCTTTCCAGCATGATTGTCGCAAACCGACGGGTAGCCTTAGGTCGGGATTGATTTGTTGCCCAAACCAACCGATCACCCCAATGGTCTTTTGTAGTGGAAGATGTGAGTTCCTGAGTTTTCTTCCCTTGAATTGATCATTTCAAACTGAAAGGCACTCCTTTGGTTAGATAGTTCTCCCATTATCCGGGAAGCTACTCCCTTTGGTTCAGTAAATCTGAGATAAGTCTAGGCTAATATAAGCTTCTACTCAATGTGAACCATCACAAACCAACAAAATCCATCAAAATAAAGTAATGAATGAAATTAATCTTTGACTATGTTTGAGCTTATTTAAGTCCCCAAATGGTATTAACTCAATAGTCAACCCTAGGCTAGGTTCGATCTATTACCTTGCCAATAGATCACCCTAGTGGTTCCTTATTCTGGAAGATGTGAGTCCTAGTACTTTTTTCCTAACTTGACCATTGAAAACCAAAGGGCATCCCTTTGGTCGATTAGTCCAACATGTGGTTGGTTGACTACTCCCTTAGGATTTATATGTCTGAGTTAGGTCTAGGCTTTTATGGCCCCTACTCAGTGCAGTCCATTGCAAACCAATGGAATCCATCATAATCAAAATAAATTAAAGAATGAAATTAATCTAGACTATCTTTGAGTTGATTTAAGTCCGCCTAGTGGCATTCACTCAATAGTCAGCCCTAGGTCGGGTTTGACCTGTTGCCTTGCCAACCAATCACCCCAGTGGTTCCTTATCTTGGGAAATGTGAGTCCCCGTGCTTTCTTCCTAACTTGACCATTACACACCAAAAGACATCCTTTTGGTTGGCTAGTCCTACTATGTGTTTGGTAGGATACACCTTTGGATTGGCAAATTTGAGTTAGGTCTAAGGATCCATGGCTCCTAGTCAGTGTGATCCATCACAAACCAACAGGGTCCATCTCAAAATCTAAAATCTAAAAATCTGAAATAAATTCAACCCTCCTCCCTCAATGGAGTCAAATAACAAACAAAACAAATTTAACAAAATAAATCCAATCAATTCTCTCACAGAGGAGTCAATCAAATCAAAATAATTAAATATTAAATAAATAAAATCAATTTCTCCCAGTGAAACTCAAATCAAAGCTCTCATCCCCTTAGGGATGATTTGAACCTATTTCCCTAGTGGAAGGTTCACATATCTTATCCCTAATAGATTCCTCGTTCACTCTCTTATGTCCTTGGCATAACTAGAGTCACATTGCACTAAGCTCTGAATTCCTTCTACACCTTGGGTTAGGAGTAGACTATTTTCGTTAGTGCAAGTGATCGTTTGGTATGGTTGATAGTTTCAGTCAACACCAATACATACGGTGTTCCTTGCCAGTCACACCACTCCTATTGGGCGCCCTTTGTTGACCTCATCTTTAGGATGAGCTCTCAACCCCTCCACTTAGACATGGGACTTCTCTTAGACTTTAAGAATTCCATAGTCTTTAGACACATCTAGTGATTAGGTGGACACTCAATCTAACCCTAGAGGCTTAGAAGAGTTAGCCATAGGAATATATTATGCCTTAGGGGTGTTAGAAGATTTGTCTACCCTATAGCTTGAACCAAATCCTCACTTCCTTCTTCTAGGTCAAAACTCCAAACTCATATCAACTTCAACTCTAACTCAAACCTTGAACTAATTCAATGGATTTTCTTAAATCATGAATCAATTCCAAATAATTGAAACCTATGATTGATGCCCATGATTGGATTCCAAACTCCAAAATATTTCTTAAGTCCTTTGATTCTCTTTTATGGACTTAAATCAAATCTAAATCAATTCAAGGAATTTTCTCATAACCATTTATATTCTCATTTATATTCATATGTATAAATGAAATATAAATTCAAATCAATCAAACCAAATTCAAAATTCAAATTCAAATCACAATTCTTTCTACTCGATCCTATATTATGGACTTAGCCTAAAATCAATTCAAATTCAAGGAATTTTCTCATAACCTATTTATATTCTTATTTATATTCACAAATATAAATTGAATATAAATTCAAATATCCAAAAATCAATTCAAAACTCAAACTTAAATTTAATCAAAATTCAACCTAAGCCTTTCAAGCCAAAACAAACCCTTGATTTTTCTTCATGATTCAATCAATCCTTCAATCATGAATCCAAAAATAAATACAAACTCCAATCATCAAACCAAAACTAGATTTAAAAATCAAACCCAAGTCAAACTCATGTTCACCATTTCAACTTGAAATTGTCAAGTGGATCAAAACTCATTTGATTTCAAACCACTTGCAAATGGATTTATATTTCAATCATAAGTCCATATGTGACTCAAATCAAATTTTGACCAAGCCATTTTACCCACTTAGGCTCACTTAACCCAAAGTGACCTAAAGTACCCTGATGAGCCAAATTCTAATCCTAACCAAATTGGAATGTCCTAAGCCTGCCTAAGCCTCATATTATGAGCAACAATCATCATGAGATGATCAATCACTCAAATTAGGTCAAACCAAGTCAAACCTAAGGGTTGACCAAGTCAACTTTGACCAAAATGAAACCTAAACTATTCAAAATCCACCATAGGCCAAATTGATTGAAACCATTGATCAAAACTCATTCATGACCAATGCTTGAACTTGACTAAGTCAACATTTGAGCCTAACCTAGCCTAATTGGCTATTTGCCCCAAGTTGACCCAACTTGAGCTAAAAAGTCAAAATGTGTCAAAACTTGATCTAAGCCAAATTGATTAAAACTAATGGACCAAGTTCATTCCAAATCACTTGTTGAACTTGACCAAAGTCATAATTGGACAACTAAGGCTTGACCTTCAACCCAACTTGACCTAAAGGGTCAAATTGAGCCAAATCCAAATATAAACCAAATTGATTGGAAAAAAAACACCAATCCATTTCAAATGATCAACCAAACATAAATCAACCCATGACGTAACACAAATAGGTCAAATTGGTCAACTTGACCCATTTAACTTGAATGAAATCAAATGAATAAAATCCAATTATAAATCAATTTGAACCAAACCAATGATGCCAAAACATTTGAAATGGTCATATGAACTTGACCTAACCCTTGGTTTGACCTAATTTGACCAATTGGTCAATTTGACTCAAGTTGACTCATTTTGACCTAAATGGGTCAACATGAGCCAAATCATATCAAACCAAATCCAAATTCACTAAAACTTAGCCTAACCCATTTTCCAGTCATACCAAACATATTCAAATTGAAATCAAGGTCAAATGACCATTTTACCCCTAGGCCATAGGGTAACCTAAAATCAAAACCACTTAGAATTTGGTCAATTTTTTCATGGACACTTGGCATCCTCTTAGTGGACAAAATGGTCACTAATAGACATGGTGCACATGACCCATTGGGTTTAGGCCCAAAAAACCCAACCCAAGGTCAAAATTGACCACCCCTATGGAAATGAGCAAATGGGATTCCTTCCTCCACCTAGTTTTGCACATGGAAAACTCCTCCACTACCTTCTCTAGCCAAAACTGAATACCAAGCCCTTCAAAATAGCCTAAACAATCCATTTAATAGGTTCAATTGGATCAAAATGGCAAAGACACTTACGGCCATTCGATCTTTCAAGGGGGAGATATACTCCCCCTAATTTCATTCCAACTCACCTCTTTTGCATTCGATTAAGTAATAAGTCAGAGCTAGCATCCCAGCTTCTCTAGCTTCCTAGAGCCAATTCAACTTTTCCATTCTTGGTTTCTCCAAGCCAAAAATAGGGGAGGTAGCAAGGAAATCCAACTTAGCCAATACTCAAATTCAGTCCAAACCACTTCGAAAACACCTTGAGGGAACTCAATCGAGCTCACCCAAGCCTTCACACAAGTTCTCTAAGCAAGGGAAGAGTGCTCTTAATCAAGGTCGAGCCCAATTGAAGGAAAGCTTGGTCCATAAAAAGATCCACTCAACCAAACCACCTCAAATCTTCAACAGGGCTTTGTCTCCACTAGACGCATCTACCGCATCAAACTCGAGCATCGGTGATAGCCTGTGGAGAGGTGTGCCTTCAACCCGGGCTTAAACTAGAGAGTGTGTGGTCTTTTTGTGAAGTGGATTTTCATCTCAAGCAAATTTAACTATCGGATGTGTTCTCTCTTTCATGATGATGGTTTGGGTTGAAATTGGGTTCAATCCAAGCTCAATCAAGCTTGAATCTTGCCATGAAAGATGGACAGCTCCCCTTTCTCATAGGAGGACTCATAGATAGATCACGGGCTTTCCATATGTACATTTTGGATGGACGACCATGCTCAAGATGCATAGGATCTTTAATTTAATCTTATTAATACCACGGGCTCAATCTCAACTGTCCGATCCTTGATTGGATGGATGGAGAAAGCGCCTAACACCGCCATGCTACACTACGATGTGATAACTTAAATAGCCTATCCGTGCATGGAAAGCATGCACCGCGTCATCCTCCACATGGAACCAATGGGATTAGCTATTTAATTAGGGGATTAATCACCTAATAAGCTTTGGAACTTCAAATAATCATAACTAAATGAAGAAAAATCATAAAAATATGAGATAAAATGCATTTGAAAGATATTTCAATGTAAAATAATATAAAATTATTTTCAATGGATTATTTTCTAATTATCACACTGATTTACCCTAAACTTTTCATGTGCATTTACTAGGATGACTTTTGCCGCCCCTAATTTTCTTAAGATTTATTAATGGTTTAATTAGAGGAATTGTTTGATTCATTCTTAATTACCCTCTTAATGTAATTAAGCCTAATTAAGTGTGTAAATAGTGATTTAAACCTTTGATTGAGTTAATTAAGCTTTGTTTGAGTGATCAAAAGTTTTAGAGAATAATTTTGGGATATTTTCCTCAAGCTATTTCTTAAACCTGCTTTCTCTTCCTTAATCTAAATTCAATTAAGAGTTAATCCACTAATTACTTAATTAACTTGATAAAATTTTCAAAATATTCCAGAACTTAACCAATCTATTTTGGGTAGATGCTTTGGTGTTTAATAATCTAAGTGGCATAAGGAAATCAAAACCTAATCCATATGTGTGGGAAGGGTTATGAAAATACTTAACTTAAACCCTTTTACTTAATTAATCATTAATTGTAAACCAAATGCATTAGGTCATTTTCTTCCTAGGTGCATTATTGATTTAAATTCCTTGTGTGATTTTATGTCATATCATTGGCTCATAATTATGTGATTAAATATGTTAAAGTGGTGTAGGTAAGAGGTAATTAACACACTTAATTCACACCTTAACCTAACTAAGGCATAAAATTGGTCTAATCACCTAAATATTAAACTTAAAGAACTCACACATGGGAGAATGGGTTAGGACCAGCAAACTCATCTCATATTTCTCAAATTGAAATCAAACATAAATAAAATTCAATCTCTCCTTAAGACAAATTTAATTTACTTTAAATAATCTTATTCATAGGATTGCCTCTAGGAATTAATTAGAGTGAATGAATTTACTTACTTTTCACTTTATTTCTTTCCTAATATGCTAAATAGGTATGCCATATGAAAATCATGCATTCATGCTTTTTGAAAATCAAATTAAAAATGAAATGTCTTCTTTATGTCAAATTGCATGTTTTGGCTAAAGTTAGACTATGAATGGCTATTATCACTATTAAATCTAAAATTATTTTTCAAAACTTATAAATCAAACATCAAAACTAAAATGTATGTTACTTATGATTATTTATAAGATTGCATGTGACTAAAATACAAAGATGTGCATAGTGTGGTTTTCTTTCTCTTTTCTTTTAGCATAGTTTTGAATAGGATGTCGTATAGTGTATAGTTCATTTGAAAAGAACATAACACTTGCTTAAATCCTTTCCTATTCATTCCTATGTTATTACTTAAGAAGGACATCCACACTTACACATGTAAATTGCATAAACAAATCAAAAAAATAAACATAAACCTTTGCATCTTTCTTTCTCCATTCATTTCTTTTATACATGCATATGTATTTAAGGAAAGTGGTATATTAGTCTGGACAACCCCGAGATTGCAAGGATTTAGATAGCCCTATGTAGGTTACCTTACACCCCTGGTGCTAACAATGGCTCTGTACTCACTTGTGCCTTTCATACATATAAATGTGCATGCCAAAAATGGATAAAAAGAAATCTCTCTTTTCTACTTAATAAAAATCATGCATCATAAAGCATCTTAATTTTCTTAAGCAACATTACTTAGAATTCATCATTAAGGTGTGCTAAACATTCTCATTTGCAAGTATAGATATGCTTAGGATTCATTCATATGCATATTACACATGTTGGGAAACAAATGAAGCGATGTGTGTTATGTGATGGTATTTCGCTTTACTTAATCTTAAAATGCCTTTCTCTTTGAATAGGTTTGTTTAGGGAAAATATAAACTTGGGATTAATTACTACACATAATAAAATATTCACTAAATAAAAATTAAACATGAATCTACTTTTAAAAATTACTTAAGGTAGGGAGAAAAGAGAATTCCCTTCTCTTTTCCTCTCTTTACAACTTAGTAATTAATGATAGGATTTACTTAAACTTAATAAAAATAAAAAATAAAATCAACCAAAGCAACTAAATTACTTAAATGAAATAACCAATCTAAGTTGAACATGTTTCATACTTAGAAGATCTAAACCTTAAAGTCATAGCTAAGAATACCACATTAACCTTAAATAGCACACATTAGGCCACCATTTCTAGTTTAGGTTAGGTGCATGATTTGATGTTTGCCTTTGTTTTGTGATGTGATGTTTTAGTGATATTAGTGAATCTGCATAGAATGAATGGTAGGATAATCTAATATAATCATTATCATCTACAAGGGATTGTGCTTAAGGGCCTCTGTAATAAAAATATAAAATGCTTTTTGTTGTGCATGTGCTTATACCCTTAAGCATAATCTAATAGGCTAGGTGGACTTGGTTACCCATGTTTGGGGTGCTAAGTCCAATATGTGCTCATACATCCTTGGGATTTGTATGGTTTGTTTAGCTAATCTCTATTTTACAAGTGTTAGTTAGATTTACTTTTCCTTTTTCATGTAATTTTATAATTAAGATTTTAGAATGATTATTTTGGGGGATTAGGATGAGCATTGATCATGTGATTTCATCTTATGCACCATGTAAAGCTTTTGGAGTAACCACATCCCAACCATCCAAAAGAAGGAACCAAAAGAAGAAGGATGAAAATAAGAAAAGAAAAAATAAGAAGTGAAGAATGAAGACCCCCATAACATGAATTCCTTGCTTTATTGTAATTTATTCATTTGTAATCTGAGTTGTATAAGGGTAGAGCTCAGCTACCTAGTAGTGATAGCACCAGTGTGCCGAGTTGTTCCCCATGCTACCCCATTTAAGGCTAGTACCCACTCGCTAGCTCCCTCAAAGGGGAAGGGTCCCCTGATTCCAAGGATTATCTCCCTTGTCTTCTAGGTTACATCTAATTCCTACTTTGCTTGACCTACTAGGACCCAACGCAAAAATAAAAACCACATGATCAAGCAGTATCATTCTCGCATTGCCAAGGAGTTGGAGGTAACTACTCAGTCTATTATAGAGGAGTTGCTAAGAATGGTTTCCCCACTGGTTATAGAAAACCAGTTCCACCCTCTCTTTGGATCTGATAGAGAGGATGCTAGGAGGATTTCTGCTTCACCTCTGCTTGTAGTTCAATTTTAGGTACCTATTAGTGGGAGGAGGAGGTCATATGTTAGCCTCTGATCAATTTTACACCAAGTAGGCGAAGCCTATGGACAATCAAAGTCTAGGGCTCAATTTGATTTGAGATCAGTTATCCATCACAGTGTGGGTAGGCAGATTTGACAGGAGAGGGATAGAGAGGCCTATACATCAATTGATGTTAGTAAGCAGGAGCAAAGGAGGTATAGCCAATAGTCAGCGACTTCCGCACTTGTGAACTTTTCAGATCAGCGTGCTCTGCACTGATTGTAATGATAGTATCTTACTCAAGGGGATTACACATCATAGGAGAGTAGCTCTTATCCTAAGAGAGTTTGTGGTGCTTCCACCACACTGCTCTTCTCCATGCCCTCCATCTCCTGTACATGTCCTAGCATCTACTATTCCATCTAAGGCCATGAAGGCCACATAAGTGGAGATGAGAACCCAGTTGATGATATGGCTATGGCCAAGAGATCTTGTTTCATCTACACTACCTACTATGGAGAGGCTTAGCTCTCTTACTTGACCTTCTACCCTAGTAGCGGTGAAGAAGGAATGGCGACCTCGAAGTATAGTAATCATCCCATCACCATCACCACCACTATAGGCTATGGAGATAGTCACAGCAATTGAGGGAGGAGGAGACAATTCAGTCACTCCTATGGTCATAGATCATCCTAGGAGTACCACTTTGCCCAGATCCAGTAGTAGTCAGGAGTATCTTTCTTCTAGTGAGCATAGTCCTCATAAGATCAGCTCGCCAGTAGTGTTAGAGGTTAGGTGCTTATCTGTTCATGACAATGATTCCATTAGCGGTCAAACTCAATCTTTCATGCCTGTTCAATTAGATCGATCCCTAGATGACATCGTAGCTTAGTTTCTCGTAGATAATAATGGAAATCTTAGGATATGTCTGGTTTAATTTAGAGGATGAAAAGGTCAGCTTTGATTTTAACAAAGATGACCTATTAGAAGATTCATTGGGGGTACACATAGTAGATACCGAGGATTCCCTCCTCTATGAGCAGCAAACTTTGGAAGGTGATGAGGCTGAGAAGAAAGGCGAACCAATACCTCCATCACTAATTAAAATAAAAAGATGAATAAATAGATAGGATGGGGAAGCAGCTTGAGGATTTGCTACCAGCTATTTTAGCACTTTAGAAATATACACTGATAGTTCATCCTACTATAGCTGAGACTAGTCAGCCATAGTTGGTGCATGTCTTGGATCCACTCAAAACTTTACCTCCAGTAGAGCAGGGTAGCACCAGCATGCATAGGAAGGTAGTGGATAACACCTCCATAAAGGAAAAACATATCAAAATTATGGTTGAGCAGCAGGTGAGAGAAGCATTGGCTCAAGCCCGAGGAGGATCATTAGTTCCAAAGGGTAGACCCTACCTAGAGGAATTTAATACCATCCAAAATCCTAAGGGTTTTGTGCCACCTTCTTTTAATAGCTTCCCACCAAGGTAGCATATCGTACACTTCAGAGATAGTTATTGCAACGCCGGTGGTAGTGGTGCTTTACTCTTCTATCTCTTTGTTAGTATTCTAACACGCACAGCCTTGGATTGGTATGCTAAACTTCCCAACAGTTCAGTGAAGACTTTTGCTGAGTTGGAACAACTCTTCATCAAGAGGTTTACTGAAGCTCAGCAAAAAGTGACTATAGGTGATCCCGCTGTGGCTGAACAAAATCTTGGTGAGTCTCTCAATGATTATATTCTCAGATGGTGTAATTTGAGTATGAAATGTGAACCACAGCTAGCTGAGCAACATGCCATCAAAATTCTGCTTAAGAATATCCATGGTCCGGTCACCTTCATTATCAAAGGTTTCACCATCAAAACATTTGAGAAGCTAATCAACAAGGAGATTAGCTTACAAGGAAAAGCCAAATAATTTCCTTTTCCAGACTAATCAATAAAGCACAAGCCATAGAAAGCTTTTGAGAAGAAGCTCAGGGCAGTGATAGTAGTAGATAAGGGGAAATAGTTGGCCAGCGAGGTGTTTGAGAGACCTCGTGCTCCACAATCATCACTTTCACCTCCTCTACCAACACTGAGGCAGTCTTACCGGTCACCATAGCAGCCTTCATGGCCTGCACTACCTCTTCCTCATCCATATCAGCAGCAACAGTGATATACATACCCACCTCCAGGTAGCTACAGTCCACCTACTCTTTTAGATAAACTTAACAAGCCTTATTCATTTAAGAGGTAGGTAATCAAGAATATATTTAAGAATCTCTTAAAAAAGCTTGATTTTCAGCTACCCAAACCTAGGAGACCAGAGGAAGTGGGATAAAGCAATGATCCTAACTTTTTACCCTTACCCCGCATGCTAGGTCATGATTTAGAAGATTGCTTTTCATTCAAGGATTGGCTTCAACACCGATGTTATAGTCATACTAAAGGAATACATTAAAGAACAATCATCCAGTTCTATTAGATAAATCCTTGGGGATACTTGCGATCCTTCAAAAATCATAGAAGCTTGGGATATCTCCTTATCCTGTACCTCTAAAAAAATTATTTCCAAAATCAAGAAACATTCCATGCAAGTGCTTGAGACAGCTCAAACCTCCAACATCAAGGAAGGTTTGCAAGTTGCCAGAGCAAACTCAGGGAAAGGGGGAGCTCAGTAATAGCAGCAACAGCTTGTGCCAGCCTGGGATAGCTAAGTAGTGCAACCACCGATCGAATCTAACTTCCAGTGCATAGTTGAAACTACTACATCAATGACTACCTCTACTTTAGCTATCTCTTCTTCTAGTAGACATCCTATATCAGCGGATGAGGGCATCAAATCCCTCACCCCTCTTACTTTACTTGATTTCTACTATGTACCTCCTTCAAAATCTATGAAATCAAAGAATAAAGCTAGCTTGAATTATATCTATGTCACTTCTGATGGGTTGTCTAAATTTACTCTTAATGAAAACTCTTCAAGTCTAAACAACAATTATAACAACTCCAAACTTTTTTTTCTAATTGAGTCGACCTTCCTCAATAATATGGGTTTACCTCTTGAGATAGACTTGAAATCATCTGATTTCGAGGGTCCCATAGGAGAAGCTGTAGGTGAGCCTGACGTGTAGGTAGAATCTTCCATTACCCTGCCATAAGAGATCACCAAAGTCAACCTCCATAGTGGCAAGGTTGTACCTCCTAGGGCAGCACCTCCAGATAAGGGGAAACAAGTCATTGGTTCAGATGACCGAGAAGCCCCTACATAGGATACTCCACTCTTGGGTATGTGTGTGTAGAATTAGCCCAAGGTGGACTACAATGTCCTTTCTCACATAAGAAAGTTGTCATCTAAGCTAAGTATATATGATGCCCTTGTCTTATCCAAAGAGATGAGGGAATCATTAATCAAGGCTCTCCTTGATCTTGGTATATGCTTAACTTAGCTGACCACTATTGGAGAGGAGGTACATTATCTCAAAGAAGCTCAAGGAATCACTTTCATAGATGAAGTCCTTCTTCCGGGGGACATGGAGCACAACCGTCCCCTCTGCATCATAGTGGACATGGGTAGATTCAAACTTGCCAGAGCTCTCATCAATCTAGGTGCATTGGTTAACATTATGAGTACAAAGACCCATGCCTATTTCCCAAATTAAGCTACCAATAAATTCTAAAAAAATTAGGGGAGGTATAAGTCATCCACCAAAATACACTCAAGAAGTTTGAGATTAATCAGTGGATTAACTATGGAGTAATTAGCAAATTAAAATTTTTAATAAATTTAAAATCAGAGAAAGATAATATTTAAAATCCATTAAAACTAATCTTAGAATATTCTAGATTGAATTATCTTTCAGTGGAAATTACCTTATATTTTCCTGATTTTTCTTTAGAGGGATATGAATTTTAGAAGTTTAGAGGATTAATTAGAAATATTTAAACCTTAATTAATTTCCTAATCCTATGATGTGCCATGCATGCAGACTCAGTCTTGCTTTACATGCGTCGTCCTTTGAGTGGCCACTTAAGCATCACATCATAGCATTGTGTGGTGGCAGTGCTATGCGCTTTTGAGTCCACCATTCGATCAAGGATCGAACAACTAGGATTTAATCCTTAGTTTAGAGGGGATAAAATAAGATATAAAATGTGATTTAATCTTGATCATCCATCCAAAATGCATGGATGGACAGCCAGAGATCAATCCTATTCTTCCCTGAAGAATTATGGAGACCGTCCACTTTCAAAGGGAATATTTGAGATCGATCAAGCTCGGATTGGATTGAAACACAACCCACACCATATAAACCTAATGGCAAGCACATCTAACAGTCAAAATTCCATGGGATCAAAATTTCTTTCACAAAGCTCCACACCACATTGAGTTTAATGGTCAGAAAATGTCGTACCTCACTAAAGGTGATCACCGGCACTCAATTCTCTTAGAGGTGCTTCGTCTGGTTGAGATGAAGCTTTGGTAAAAGTTTTAGCTCTTGAGGTTGAGTGGATAGTTCTATGGACCAACTCCTCCCCCTAATGAGCTTAATTTTGATTGAAGTGGATCTTCCCTTGCCTTTGGAGCTTGGGAAAGAGGTTGGGCAAGCTAGACTTGGTCCCTTGCGGGAGTGTGCAAAGGGAATTGACTTGGTTTGGTGTGTGGAGAAAGTTGACAAATCCTTGGAGCTCCCCTATTTTTGCTTACGAAAAACCGAGAAATGGCAAATTTTAACTCTCTCTAAGAAGCTTGGGAAGGCTCTCAAATGGCTCCTCTGGCTTCCTATGCTTCAATCAAATTAGGCTCTGTTAGAATTGAAGTGAATTAGGGGGAGTATATCTCCCCCTTAGGCAATCGGAAGTTTAAAGCTTCACTTGCCATTTTGATCCAATTGAACTGAGGTAGTGGGTTGTTTGATCTATTAGAGGCTTAAACATGGTCGGTTTGGGCTAGGGAGTGGAATGGTTACTCCCCATGTGCTCAAATTGAGTGGGAGCATGATTCTCATGTGGCCAATTTGAGCCATGTGCTTGGTTTTGGCCTTGGGTCAAGTTGGGCTGACCCAAACCCATTGGGTTGGAACCCCATAAGGTTTACTTGACCTATTAAGAGAGTATCAAGTAGGTATGAAGAGATTTGACCAAATGCCCCATGGATTTGACCAAAATTTGTTCTATGGCCTAGGTGTGTATAATTGGCTGATTTTGAATTCAAATATGTTGGGTATGTTGAGAAAATAGGTTTGGCCAAGTTTCATTAGATTTGGAGTTCATTTGGAATGGTTTGGCTCATGTTGACCCATTTAGGTCAAAATGGGTCAACTTAGTCAAGTTGACCAATTGGTCAAACTAGGGTCAAACTAAGGGTCAAGTCAAGTTCATATGACCATTTGAAATATTTTGGTGGCTTTGGTTTGATTCAATTTGGTTTAGGTTTGAATTTGGTTCATATGACTTCATTTAGGTCAAATAGGTCAAGTTGACCAATTTGACCGATTAGACCTATTTGAGCTAGTCATGGGTAGGTTTAGATTTGGTTAGTCATATGAAGTGGATTGGTATCTTTGTTTCCAATCAATTTTTAAGTTTGAATTTCTCAACATAACCCGTTGGGTTCAAGTCAATTGGTTAGGTCTAGTTGGCCAATTGGCTTTGGTCAAGTTCAACAAGTGATTTGGAATGAACTTGACCCATTGGTTTCAATCAATTTAGCTTAGATCAAGTTTTGATAGATTTTGACTTTTTTAGGTCGGTTAACTTGGGTCATGTGGCCAACTAGCTAGTTAGGCTCAAATGTTGACTTGGTCACGTTCAAACATTGTTCATGAATGAACTTAGATCAATGGTTTTTCAATTTGGCCTATGGTGGATTTTCTATTTTATGTTTCATTTTAAGTGTTGACTTGGTCAACCCTTAGGTTTGACATGGTTTGACCCAATTTGATTGATTGATCATCTCATGATGATTGTTGATCATGATGAGAGGCATAGGTTAGTTTGATTCAATCCAATTTGGTTTGGATTAAAATTTGGCTCATAAGGGATACTTAAACTCACTTTGGGTCAAATGAACCTAAATGGGTCAAATGGCTTAGTCAGTGCTTGATTTGGGTTTGATTTAAATATAAATCCATTTGCAAGTGGTTTGAAGTCAAATGGGTTTTTGATTCATTTGAAAATTTCATATTCAAAGGAAGAACATGAATATATTTTGGCTTAATTTTTGAATTGAGTTTTGATTTAGTGATTGAAGTTTATATTTATATTTGGATTCATGATTGAAGGATTGATTGAATCATTAAGAAAATTCAAGAGTTTGGCTTGATTTGAAGTTGATTTGGCTAAGTCCAAGATTTTGACTTGTAAGGCGAAGGTTGGATTTTGAATGGATTTGAGTTTGATTTTGGAATTGGTTTTGATTGTTTGAATTTATATTTCATTTATATATGTGAATATAAATGAGAATATAATTAGATCATGAAAAAATTTCATGAACTTGGAATGATTTGATCATGTAGAGGCTAAGTCTTTTAAGAAGAAATCTTGGAGTTTTGAATTTTATTTTTTAGTTTAGTTTGATTGATTTGAATGTATATTTCATTTATATATGTGAATATAAATGAGAATATAAATGAGTCATGAAAATTTCATGAATTTGAAGTGATTTGATCATGATGTTGGCTAAATCCTTAAGAGGAAATTTAAAGGATTTAGGAAATTTTGGAGTTTTGGATTTAAGTTTTGAGTTTAGTTTGATTGATTTGAATTTATATTTCATTTATATATGTGAATATAAATGAGAATAAGATTGAGTTATGAGAAAATATTATGAGTTGGAATTGATTTGAATGTGATTTTGGATAAGTCCTTAAGAGGGAAATTAAGGATTTAAAAAAATTGATTTTGAATTGGGAATTTGAATTTTGGATTTAGTTTGATTGATTTGAATTTATATTTCATTTATGTATGTGAATATAAATGAGTTATTAGAAAAATTCATGAGTTTGAATTGATTTGATCATGATTTAGGCTAAGCCCTTTAGAGAAGATTAAAGACTTAAGAAAGATTTGGAATTAGGAATTTCATTCATGGGTTTCAATCATGGATTTCAATCATGTGGCATTGATTTGAGTTTGGAGAAAATCAAATAAGATTGATTTGGAGTTTGAAGGAAGGTGAGGAGTGGTTCTAGCAAGGGTAGGCAAATTTTCCTAACACCCCAAGGCATGACCTATTCTTGGCTAAGTCTTCTAAGTATCAAAGGCTAGGTTGAGTGTCCACCTAATCACTAGATGTGTCTTAAGACTAAGGAACTCTTAAAGACTAAGAGAAGTTTTATTTCTAATATGGAGGGGTTGAGAGCTCATTCTAAAAATGAGGTAAACATGTATGTGAGATGGAAATCAATTTTTTGAAAGAGGAGATCTCAACTTAATCATATATGGAATTTATTAAGTGGGATTTCAAAGCGATGTCATTTTATTTTGAAATGAAATCTTCATTCAATAAATTTGGGTATATTGAATGGAGATGTTTATATGTGCTTTTGAACAATTTATTTTTTTGTTTTGTTTGAGAATGAAACATCTTCAATTGAATGGAGAGGTTTCACATATGCTTTTTGAAAAATTTATTTTTGATTTTGTTTGGAAAGGTGAAAATTTCAACTTAACACATGTGGAATGTGTTGAATGGAATTTCAAAGTTGTAAAGTTTTTTTGTTTGAAGATGCAACATCCATTCAAGATATTTGAATGTATTGAATGGATAAACTTATGTTCAAATTTTGTGCTTTTGAAAGCATGATTGTTGAAATTTTATCTTTGAAAATGAGGTCTTCACTAAAATGAATGAGTGAAGAAGCTCATTTGTGCTTTTAGAAAATGTGATTATTGGAATCTTACTTTTGAAAATGAATTCTTCACCCAAAATGAATTGAATGAAGGAACTCATTTATGCTTTTAGAAATGTGATTAGAATTTTTTTTTTGTTAAGATAATCTTACATATAACAATCATAAAGATTGTTAGATGAAAATGATTTAGGAAAATTTTTGTGCAAAAATATTTTATTATGTGCATTTTCAAAGAGTGCTTTTGAAAAGCAAGATTTTATATAAAGGATTTATTTTATCTTTATTGTTTTAGAATGAACCTTTCCATATCATAGAAATGATAAGGAGGAAGTCTTTAAATATTTTCTTTTATTAGAATTTTTTTACCCATTGGAGAACCCAATGGGGTTTTAAGACCAACATGGGGTGAGGTCCTAAAACCCAAAGATGTTGGCAAACTCTTAAGGATGAAATAAGCTAAGTTCCAATGAAAAGAAAGATAGTCTTGGATTCATACAAAAGTATAAATCCACTACCGATACTTAGAGACAATGATTATTTACCAAAGATGGAGAGAGGAACCCTCCCCATAAAAATCTATGGTGAAAAATTTTCAATTTCTTTGAAAGAAATGTATACTTCCATTTCACTCTATACAGGATAAAATAAAGATAGAAATATACTTTCTTTTTTTATACATTTGGACACCACATAGATCCATGGATGTTCTTAATAAGGTGATCAAGTAAGACATTGAGGAGAAGTGTATTATCTCAAAAGATAGAAGTCACTACCCTATAATGGGCCTAATCACCTGAATAAGGACTCTAAGTACAATGGGTTTTCATGTGTACTAGATTCTTCCCTACTTTAAAAAGTAAAAAGGTTTATTTTAAATCGTTAAGTTTCTATAGGGCAAGCCCCATAGTTAATTACATCCTAGAAGGGGATTCTTAGGAATACTCTCGATTAAGGTAAATGATTTTGTCTAAAGATATTGCAATAGGGACTATCAATATTATTTTGGAAAGATCAAATGGGATTGATCAAAGAGAAGGAGGTATTATCAAAGCCAAAAGAAGATAAGTAAGAGATGCTCACAATGCTAGGAAATTGAGGAAGAATCTCAAACTATCCTATGGTTGGGATTTATATTTTTGAAATTAATTTAATTTATTTGAGTTGAATTTTTCATTAAAAATTTAGGGCTTATGATTCCACAACACAAGATTATGGAAATTTCTAGGAGGTGCGGATTTATACTTATGGCCCACAAGTAACCTCAACCTAAAGTTAGAGCTTTGGCAAGGGCCAAAAGCAAACTAAATCTAAGGTGAAATATGGTTTACCTCCACAAGAGAGTAAACCACCTAACTACTTAGACTTACAATCGCCTGGGTGGCCGCCAACTAACTCCTACGATTTTAAATTCATGTACCCAAGTCATATGCTTTATGTAAGATTGCTAGGCTATTATTTATTTACAAAGAGTCTAAGTCCTTAAACTCACTATCTAAGAGACTAGATCATGTAAGGGCATGAAAAATGACCTAGATCTAATGCAAAACATATTACATATTATTTTCATTTTTGGACAATCAATTTAACTCAAGCTAATAGGATTCATATGCCTAATGCATGCGAAATAAGATTATTAGCCAAAATCAAGAAGGGAAGAGGTGTGTTTCCACCATGGCTTTTAAAGGTAAATCCAAGTTTCTCTAGCAAAGGTGGAAGCCCAATCAAGAGTGAAAAAAAGATGCTTTTGTGCATGATATTATAAAAGAAATACTCATCGGGGTTGCTAATTGTTTTATCTTGATTTTTAACTTAGGCTTTAAGTGAGGTTATGAGTTATTTATTTTTACTTTTGGGCTGATTAATTTGGTAAAAGATTTATTTTTCTCTAAGAACCTAATCGTCATCCAGGCCATACATCAAGGAGGGAAGAAACTAGGAAAATGATTCCATTTTAATGCACAGACTAACAAATCATGAATCAATTTGTAAAGCTAACGTAGAAGAATAAGAGGCCATTTATGGTCGGGCACCATCCCATAAACTTGAAAACAAATTGGGTAGCTGAGCTCTACTCTTATACAACCTGGATTACAAATCAATTAATTTACAATCAAGTAAGAAAATTTATGTTATGGGGTCCTTCAAGTTTCAATTCTTCATTCTTCATTCTTCTTTCTTCTTTGGTTCCTTCTTTTGGATGGTTGGAATGTGGATGCTCCAAAAGCTTCACATGGTACATAATATGAGATCTTATTACCAATGCTCATCCTAATGCCCATAACAATCATTCCAAAATCCTAATTGCATAAACTACATGAAAATGGAAAAATAAAAATATAACTAACACCTGTAAAATAGAGATTATCTAAAACAAACCATACAAATCCCATGCATGTATTTAGACTTACCACCCTACACATGGGTGACTAAGTCTACCTATTAGCTTGGGGGTATAAGTACACAAAATCATTTTTATTTTTATTTATTACAATGCCCCTTGACCACAATCCCCTACAGAAGATAATGGTTAGATGAAGATCTCCCTACCATTCAGTCTACGCATATTCACCCTAACATCCAGACTAAGATAACATATCATAAAATAAAAGTAAACATCAAACAATGCACTGCCTTAATCTAAAGCTAGAAGTGGTGACTTAGCCTATGTGTGTCCTTTTAATGTTTGTGTGGTATGCTTAGCTATGGCTTTAAGTTAGAGTTTTCTAAGTGTGGAGAGTGTTAAATTTAGAGGGGGAGGGGTTCATTTAAGTTGTTTAGTTCTCTTGGATTGATTTTGTTTTGTGTTTTGATTAGGTTCAAGTGAATCCTATAATTAATTACTAGGTTGTAAAGAGAGGGAAAGAGAAGAAAAAAATTCTCTTTCCTTCCCTATCTTAAGTAATTTCTAAAGTAGATTCATATTTTAGTTTTTTTTAGTAAATATTTTTTTTATTTTTAATTAATCCTAAGTTTAGATCAACTAAACAAATCTTTTCAAAAGAAAGGCATTTTAATATTAAGTAAAGTGAATTAATATCACAAAACACATATCACTTGATTTCTTTCCCAACATGTATAACATGCACATGGATGAATCCTAAGTATCTATACACATCAAATGGGAATTTTTAACACACTTTATAATGAATGCTAAATGAGTTACTTAAGAAAATTTGAATGCTTATGATGCATGATTTTCAATAGGTAGAAAAGGGGAGTTTCTTATCCAATTTTCATATGCACACATGAATGTATGAAAGGCATAAGTAGTACGACACCATTGTTAGCACTAGAAGTGTAAGTTACAAGACCTACTTTGGGATACTTAAAGGCTTGATCCCTGGGGTTGTTTAGACTGATATATCACTTTCCTTAAATACAAGCATATGTACAAAAGAAATGAATGGAAAAGAAAGGATGCAAAAAGTTATACTTGATTGTTTGATTTATTTATACAATTTATATGTGTGAATATGAAGATCCTTCTTATATAACATGGAAGGGGATAAGAGTAGAATTGAGCAAGTGTTATGTTCTTTTAAAAAAACTATACACTTTGCAAATCTTATTCAAATCCATGTTATGAGGGAAGAAAAGAAGCAAACATAAGACACATTTTTATATTCAAATGCAAACTTATAAATAGAAAAATAAGTAACACACTTTCAGTTTTGGTAATTGATTAATATATTTTGAAAATAATTTGGAATTTAACAGTGATAATAGCCATTCAAAATTTTACTTTAGCCAAAACATGCAATTTGACATAAGGAAAACATTTTCATTTTAATTTTATTTTTGAAAAGCATGTATGCATGAAATCCATATGACATACACATTTAGCATGATAGGAAAAAAATCAAGTGATGAAAGTAATGTAAATTCATCCACCTTAATTAATTTCTAAAGATAATCTTATAAAATTGGAGAGCTTAAAGCAAATCAAGTTATTTTTAAAGAAGGTTTGATTTTATTTAGAGTTTGATTTAATTTGAGAAATGTGAGGAGAGTTTTCTGTTCCTAACCCCTTCCCACATGTGTATGATATTTAAATTCAATTTTTAGATGATTAGATCCATATTAAATTTATGATTAGGATAAGGTATGAATTAGGTGTGTTAATTACCCCTTACCTATACCACCTTAGCATAGTTAATCAAATAATTATGAGCTAATGAGATGACATAAAACTATATAAGGAATTTAAATTAGTAATGCACTTAGTAAGAAAAGGGCCTAATGCATTTGGCTCATGATTAATGATTAATTAAACTAAGGGTTTTAACTTAAGTACTTTCATAACCCCCTCACACATATGAGTTGGATTTTGATTTCCTTATTTATACTTAGGCTCTTGGACACTTAATCATCTACCCAAGATAGATTAATTGAGTTATGGAAAGTTTTAGAATTTTATGAAATTAATTAAGTGGGTAATTAGTGAATAAACCCTTAATTAAAGATGGATTAAGGAAGAAATGGGAGTTTAGGGAATATCTTAAGGAAAGTATCTCAAAATTATTCCCTATACCTTATATTCACTTAATAAAATCTTAATTGTCTCAATCAAAGGGCTAAACCACTAATTATACCCTTAATTAAGCTTAATTATATTAAGGGAGTGATTAAGGAATGAGTTAGCAGTTCCTCTAATTAAGCCACCAATAAATCCCAATAAAATTAGGTGAGGTAGGAGTCATCCCACTAATCATACACAAGAAGTTTTGAATTAATCAGTTGAGTAAATAGGGGGTAATTAGTAAAATAACATTCTCAATAAAACCTAAATTCAGAGAAAAGAACTATTCAAAATCAATCAAAATTAATTTTAAAATGTTCTATATTCAATTATGTTTTCAATGCAATTTATTTCATATTTGTCAAATATTTCTATGCTTAGATATGAATTTAGGAAGTGTGGTGAAATATTCCCCCATCTTATCCTCTTGAAGAGGATAAATGAAAACAAAAAT
Organism: Cymbidium sinense; assembly: GCA_021442155.1. NCBI lineage: Eukaryota > Viridiplantae > Streptophyta > Magnoliopsida > Asparagales > Orchidaceae > Cymbidium > Cymbidium sinense. Next base: position 1,847,265 of record CM038220.1, on the reverse strand, counting down.
AGACGCCATTTTGGTCATGACACCACGTAGATCCATAGATGTTCTTATTAGGGTGATCGGGTATGACATTGAGGAGAGGTGTACTATCTCAAAAGATGGAAGTCACCACCCTTCAATGGACCTAATCACCTCAATAAGGACTCCTAAGGACTATGGGTCTGCATATGTATGATAAATTCTTACCCTAGTTTACATGGAAAAGTAAAGTAGGGTTTATTTTAAACTGGGTTCGTTAAGTTCCCTATAGGGACAAGCCCCATAGTTAATTACATCTTAAGGAAAGGGGATTCTTATGAATACTCTAAGGTAAATGATCGTTGTCTCCAAAGATTTCAATAGGTACGACTATCAATCGATTACTTTATTTTTAGAAAATCAAGTGGTATCAATCATGAGGAGGGAGGTCTTATCGAAGCCAAATGGAGATGAGCAGGGAATGTTTAGGATACTAGGAAGCCTAGTAAACATCCCAAACTATCCTATGGTTGGGCTTTACATTTTTGAAACTAAGGGGAATTATTTGTTTGAGTTTAATTTTTATTATAATTTTAGGGCTCATAATTCCATAATACAAGGTTATGGAAATGCCTATGAGGTGAGGATTTATGCAAATGCCCCATAGAAGAGATAAGCAACCTTAGAACATAAATCTAAGGAGCTTTGGTGAAGGCCAAAAGCATGACATAAATCTAAGGGAAAAAATGGATATTCGGTTTGCCTACAAAAGAGAGGACAAACCACCCGACTGCTTAAACTTACAACCGTCTGGGGGTGGCCACTAACTAACTCCTTCTATGATTTTAAAATTATGTAGGCAATTCATATGCTTTATGCAAGATAGCTAGGCTATTATTTATTTATAAAGAGACTAAGTCCTTAAACTCACTCCCTAAAGAGACTAGATCATGTAAGGCCATGCTTTAAATGACCTAAATCTAATGCAATCATATTACATGTTAGTTTCATTTTTGGACAATCATTGGACTCGGGCTTATAAGATTCATATGCTTAATGCATGAGAAGTAAAATTATTGGCCAAAATCAGTGAGTAGGGAGGAGGTGTGTTTCCACCATGGTTCTCAAAGGTCAAGCTAAGTTTCTTTAGAAAATGTGGAAGCCCTCCAATCAAGAGTGAAACAAGATGTTGTTGTGCAAGATACTGTAAGAGAAATACTCATTCATTTAAGGCATTGCTAATTCTTTTATCTTGATTTTTAGCTTAGGATTTAAGTGAGGTTATGAGTTGCTTATTTTAATTTTGAGTTAATTAATTTGGTAGAAGATTCTCTAAGAGCCTAATTATCATCCAGGTCATACATCAGAGCAAGGAAAAAACTAGGAAAACATGTCATCTTAATGCACAAGCTAAGCAAAAGAATAAAAGGTCATTTGTGGTCGGGCACCACCAGAAAAACCCAAAAAAGAAATTGGGTAGCTGAGCTTTACTTTTATAAAATCGAAATTACAAATGAATTAAGTACAATTAAGCAAGGAATTCATTATTATGGGTGTCTTCAAACTTCATTTCTTCATTCTTCTTTTCTTCTTACTCCTTCTTTTCTTCTTTCTTCTTTGGTTCCTTCTTTTGGATGGTTGGAAGGTGGATGCTCCAAAGGCTTCACATGGTACATAAGGCATGGCCTTATAACCAATGTTGATCCTAATCCCCATAACAATAATTCCAAAATCCTAATTATAAAGGTACATGAAAAGGGAAAAAGTTAATCTAACTAAAACCTACAAAACAAAGATTAGCTAAACAAACCACATATTCCCAAGCATGTATATAAACAAATTGAACTTAGCACCCCACACATGGGTCCAAGTCAAACTAGCCCATTTTGGATCATGCTTAAGGGTATAAGTGACTTGCACAGCAAAAGCAATTACATATTTATTAAAGCACCCCTTAAGCACAATCCCTTACAGAAGATAATGATTAGACTAAATCATCCTACCATTCATTCTATGAAAATACACTCTAACATCCATACTAAAACATTACATCACAAAATAAAAATAAACATCAAACCATACACCTCCCTAACATAGGACTAGAAGTGGATTTAGCCTAATGTGTGTGTCATATAAGGTTTGTGTGGTATGTTTAGCTAGGCTTTAAGGTTAGGAATTTTTTATGTGTGAAAAGGTTCAACTTAGAAGGGTAGTCTCATTTTATTTATTTAGTTGATATGAGTTAATTTATCTGATAATTTGATTTAGTTTGAATGAACTTACTTAATTACTAAACTTCGTAAAGAGAGAAAAAGAGAAGAGAACTTCTCTTTCCTCTCTACCTTAAGTGATTTCTAAGCTAGATTCATTAATGATTTTTGTTTAGTGAATGTTTTATTATGTGTTTTAATTATCCTAAGTTTAGATATTCTCTAAACAAAGCTATTCTAAAGGAAAGGCATTTTAAGATTAAGTAAAGTGAATTACTATCAAAAACACAGAACATTTTATTTCTTTCCCACATGTGTATAACATGCATATGAATGGATCCTAAGCATATCTATTACATGCAAATGGGAATGTTTAGCATACTTTATGATAAATGCTAAGTGACATTACCTAAAAAAATTGGAATATTTCATGTATGCATGATTTTGTTAAGTGGAAGAGGGTGATTCTTTTATCCATTTTTCATATGCACATTTACAAGTATAAAATACATAAGTGAGTACGATGCCATTTTTAACAAGGGGTGTAAGGTACAATACCTACTTAGGGCTACTTAACGCCTTGCAACCTCAGAGTTGTCCAGAAAAATATACCACTTTTCTTAAATACAGGTACATGTACAAAAAGAAATGCATGGAATGAGAATGCTAAGTGAGTTACTTAAGAAAATATGAATGCTTTATGATGCATGATTTTCATTAAGTAGAAAAGAGGTTTTATTATCATTTTTCACATGCACACATGTATGTATGAAAGGCATAAGTGAGTACACCATTGTTAACTAGGGGCATAAGGTACAAGACCTACTTAGGGCTACTTAAAGCCTCACAACCCAGGGTTGTCCAGACTAATATACCACTTTCCTTAATACAATGTGTATACAAAAGAAATGAATGGAAAAGAAAGATGCAAAAAGTTTGTGTTGGTTGATTTATTTTGTTTATACAATTTATATGTGCAAATGTAGATGTCCTTCTTAGTAAATGTATAGTAATGAATAGGATGGGAATTAGGCAAGTGTTATGTTGTTTTCTAATGAACTATACACTTTTCCAAATCCTATTTAAAACCATACTAAAAGAAAAGAGAATGAAGGATACACTATGCACATCTTTATATTTATATCCACATGCAAGCTTATAAATAATTATAAGTAGCACACTTTGAATTTTAGGTATTTGATTTATAAATTTTAAAAATAGTTTTGAATTTAATAGTGATAATAGACACTCATATTATTACTTTAGCCAAAACATGCAATTTGACATAAAGAAAACATTTCATTTTGAATTTGATTTTAGAAAAGCATGAATGTATAAAACTCATATGCCATACACATTTAGCATGCTAGAAAAGAAATAAAGTGATGTATGCATGTAATTTCATTCACTCTAATTAATTCTTAAAGACAATCTTATGAATTAAGATCATTTAAAGAGAATCAAAAGTTATTTAAAGAGACTTTCATTTTTTGCTTTGAGTTTGATTTGAATTAGGAAAGTGTGAGAAGGTTTACTGGTCCTTATCCATTCCCACATGTGTGCATTATTTTAGTTTAATTTTTAGGTGATTAGATTATTTTTATGCTTTGGTTAGGTTAAGCTGTAGATTAAGTTCATTAATTACCCCTTACCTATACCACTTTAACATATTTAATCAAATTATTATGAAGCAATGTATGACATAAAACCACAAGGAATTTAAACTAGTAATGCATCCTAGGAAAGAAAGGTACCTAATGCAATTGGATCATAATTAATGATTAATTAAGCTAAAGGGTTTAATTTAAGTTCTTTCATAACCCTTCCCACACATATGGGTTAGGTATGATTTCCTTATGTTTACTTAGGTTATTGAACACCTAAGTATCTACCCAAGAAGGATTAAGTTTAGGTGATTAAGTTTTTAGAATAATTTTGGTTTTGAGAATTTGATTTGATTAATTAAGTAGATCATTAGTGGATTAACCCTTAATTAGATTTGGATTTAAGGAAGAAAGCGAGTTTAGGGAATAGCTGAAGGAAAATATTCCAAAATCATTCCATAAACCTCTTAATCACTTAAACAATTTTTAATTATCATAATCAAAAAATTAAACCACTATTCACATGTTTAATTAACCTTAATTACATTAAAAGAGTGATTAGGGGCTCATTAGTTAATTTCCCTGGTTAACTCATTAATCAATTATAAGTAAATTAGGGGAGGTAGAAGTCATCCCACTAAACATACCTGAGAAGATTGGAATTAATTTATGAAGTCATTAGGGAGTAATTAAGGTTATTAAGCTTTTAAATAAACCCTAATTAAAGAAAATCTACAATCAAAATTCAATCAAAAATAATATTATTGGATTCTCCTATGAAGTATCTTTAAAATGAACCTGAGTTTGTATTTTTTTTGAATTTTTCTATAATTCATTATGAATTCAGGAAGTTTCAATTGATTTAAGTGATTTTTATGAATTCTACTAATTTAATTTATTAAAATAAATCATTTGACACTCAAAATTCAATATCATTTAATCCAAAGGTTTTTTTGACTTGAAATGTTTATGGTAGGTGCATTTTAACATCGATTGTAATTGGAAATTTCAACTTAATCTGATATGTATTTTTGGTTTAATTAAAAAAGTTTAATTTTCTATTAAAAATCAAATTAAGCTCAAAATATTTTGTAAAACTTAAGGATTTTTGTGTTTGTTGGATATCTCTTAGAAAGGCAAATCCAACATGCCCTTGTTTGCAAATTTTGGTTGAGTATTTTATTTTCTATGAATTTTTAAAGTTTGAGGTGATTTTAATTAATTTTTTAAATCAAAAATCCACGTAGCGTGACATGGCAATGAGGCACCATGTGGCACCAGGCGATTGGATGCGCGCACCATATAGCATCATGCGATTCATGCGCATTGCCTTCAGCCAGATGGGTGGGAAATGACCAGTCAACCCACAGTGACCGGGCGCTCTAGACCATCGTGACAGCGGATAGTCTAGATCAGATCGTGTGATCTAGAGGCCAGGATCAAGCGATTAGCATGCGCTTTGAGCCATTTGATTGCATGAACCGCATGATCAAAAGGTCCAGATCTTATTAGGTGATTCAAAGGCCTGGGTCACAAAATCATAGCTATTCGATCCTGCAAACCGTGGGATCGGACGGTACTCTTCGCCGAGGATGAATAGTGATTTGATTTTTAAAAGAAAAATAGGATTTCTAAGTGATCCAAATGGTCTCATTTTTGCATCAATTCAAATTATATTTTCTAATTGAGATGATTTAAAATAAAAATGTCTAAAAAAAAAACAAAAGAGGATCCTAACGGCTATAGTATTTGAAGGTTACCTCACCGTGGATGATTTTTGGTGAGGGTGGTGATTCGAGCGCACTGTCGAGTGAGGGAAGAATCTTTGGACTGAGCTTAGATCCTTGTCTTCACATCAAAATGAAGATTTCCTCTGGTGATCATTATTTCATCACTGAAATCCCCTTAGTTTTGGAGTATTTCTCTCCAAAATGAAGTGGATGTGATTGCTAATGGCTTTGGGAGCTCAGAGAGGGGTGATAGAATGAGGGTTTCCTTCAACCACTAAAGCCTTTGAATGAAAAGTGAAGTCAAATGAACTAAAATTTACTTTTTGTTTAAAATTTTGGCTCCAAACTCATGTCATTTGGCTTGGGGCAGTTGGGAATGGAAGAGAATCATCCTAGGTTCCCTATGGTTGGCTAAGGAATGGAAAGTGGCTTCCAAGAAGGACAAGTGGGTGTCCTAGCCAAAGGGCGGTGAGTGTCCTTCATGCCAAGTGTTCCAATGGGAGAGGTGAGGTGATTTCACCTCCCCATGAGTCATGGCTACCCCAACCACTCCTTGGTTCAAAAAATCAATGTCCTTGTTGCCTATGTGGGCCAATGGATGAGTGCCAAGTAGTTAAGGAAGAGAAGTGACCACTTGGGAAAGTGTCTTTTCTCATGGAATACTCTTGAACCTAGGGCAAAGTGGTCATTTGACATTGAATTTGATTTGGGCAGATTTTAAATAACTAAAAAGTATGTTGGACCAAATTTTATGGCATTTGAAGTTCAATTGGTTTAATTTGGGTTAACCCATTTGGGTCAAATTAGGTCAAACTATGTTAGGTTAACTAATTGGTCAAATTAGGTCAAAGCAAGAGTTGGATCAAGTTCAAATGGTTGTTTGGAGTATATTGGTTCAATTAGTTTCAATTGATTTGGTTTAATTTGTATTTAATTTAGATTTTGTCCAATTCAATCCTTTAGGTCAATTTAGGCTAAGCTGATCGATTTGACCCAATTGACCAAATTGGCTTGAATCATGGTTTAGTTTGAGTTTGGCTGATTATTTGCAATGTATTGGTACCTTTGTTTCCAATCAATTTGGTTTATATTCGATTTTGGCTTGATTAGACTTTTTAGGTCAAGTTGGGTTTATGGACGATTGGGCAAAGTTGGGTTTAGTTGGCCAATTGGCCAAATGGGTTTAATTAAGGCTTTAGTCAAGTTCAATAATCAATTTGGTGTGAACTTGAGTAATTGGTTGCACTGAATTTGGTTTAGGTTGCAATTTGGCTAGTTTGGGTTCATGTGAGTTAAATGGTTGACTTGGTCAATAGGCTAGGTTGACTTGATTTGACCCTATTTCTTGACAATTGATTAACCTATGATGATCAACAAATATGACATGAAGTTTGGATTGGATTAATTTATTTTGATTTGGGTTGAATTTAATTTTGGTTCATGTAGGTAAAATTGGCCACTTTGGATCAAGTGAGCCAATTGGGTTTTGTTGGCTTGATCAAGGCTTGATTCAAGTTTGGTCAAACTCACATATGGATTATGATTGAAATATAAATCCATTTACAAGTGATCTAGAGTCAAATGAGTTTTGATTCATTTGACAATTTCAAGTCAAAAGGGTGAACATGAGTTTGACTTGGGCTTGATTTTTAAATTTAATTTTGGTTTGAGGATTGAATTTTATGTTTATATTTGGATTCATGATTGAAGGATTGATTGAATCATGAAGAAAAATCAAGATTTTGGCTTGATTTGAGTTTGATTTGTTAATTTCAAGAATTTGACTTGAAAGGCTTAGGTTGGATTTTGGTTGAATTTGAGTTCAAGTTTTAGATTTGGTTTTGGATATTTGAATTTATAATTCATTTATATTTGTGAATATAAATGAGAATAAAAATGGGTTATGAGAAAATTTCTTGGAGTTGAATTGATTTGGATTTGATTTGAGCTAAGTCCATAAGATAAAATCAAAGGGCTTAGGAAAGATTTTTGGAATTTGAATTTGAGTTTTGGATCCTGGGTTTCGATTATTTGGAATTAATTTGAGTTAGGAAAAATCAATTAGACTGGAATTGATTGTTGATTTAATTTGGAGTTTGATGTGAAGGAAGGAAGTGAGAAATGTGGTTCAAGCTATAAGGTAGGCAACTTTTCCTAAGACCACTAAGGCATGATCTATTCATATGGCTAACTCTTCTGAGTCTCTAGGGCTAGGTTATGTGTCCACTTCTAGATGTTTCTTAAGACTAAGGAATTCTTAAAGTATAAGAGAAGTCCTATGTCTAAGGTGGAGGGTTAAGAGCTCATTCCAAAAATGAGGTCAACAAGATGGTTTGGTGATTAAATAATAATTAAAAAAATCCTAATTATATTTTTAATTACATTGGCGCCATGTGGGCCCTAGCTCAGCATGCGCTTTCCACATGGTGCGAAGGGATTGGGTCTTTAACTTATCACATCATAGCACCACGTATGCGCTCTGGCGCTTTCTACACCGTCAATCAAGGATCAGACGATTGAGATTAAAGCCATAATTCTAAAGAGTGAAACGTGGGATGCTACATGTTTCAATCTCAGCCGTCCATCCAAAATGCATGGATGGATGGCTAGAGATTCATCCTTGTAATTCTCAATGAGTAATGGAGACCGTCCATGTTCTAGGAAAATAAATGGGCTCGATTGAGCTTAGAATGGGCTAAAATTTAGCCTACACCTTCATCATACAATGGAGATCATATTCAATGGCTAGTTTATCATGCAATGAAAATTCCTTCAAAAAAGCTCCACACTATGGCTAGATTAAGATTGCAAAAATGGTTTACCCGGTGATCACCAATGTTCGATTCTTTTGGAGAAGCTTCCTCTACTGGAGACGAAGCTTTGCCGATAGTTTGAGGTCTTGAGTTGGGTGGTTGCTTAGAGGCCAACTCCATGAACTCCCTGTGGCTTTGATCGAACTAGCACTCCTTTTGCTCATATATTATCTACTTCTAAAGCTCTCGATATTTTTCCTATTGGAAGCTATTCAAGTCAAAATAAAAATAATAGCTTTAGTAGTTTTGATCCATTTTTTATTGATTTAAATTCAGACTATCCTTTTCTAAATCAATCAGGTTCACCTCTTGAGATTGAGTTGGAGTCAATTGACTTTGCGAATCCCATAAGAGAAGCTATAGGTATGCCCGATGAGAAGGTAAAACTTTCCACAAGCTCATCATTCAAAGAATTCATTATAGTCAACCTAAGTTGTTACCTCCCAGGGTAACACCTCATGATAAGGGTAAGCAAGCCATTGGAAATAGGATGCTCCACCCATGGATATACTTGTGGAGGACCAAGCCAGAGTTGATTACGATATCCTAGCTCACCTTAGAAACTTTCCAACTAAGTTAAGCATATATGACATCATTGTCGTATCCAAAGAGATGAGGGGATTTCTAATTAGGGCCTTACTTGATCTAGAGATATGCTTAGCTCGGCTGACCGCTACTAAAGAGGAGGCATGCCACTCGAAAGACATATTAAGAGTTACATTCAATGATGAAGACTTACTCCTTGGGACGAGCACAACTGCTTCTTTACATTATAGTGGATGTTGGCAGATGGAGGTTATCCATAGTTTTGGTTGACCCAGGTGTATCAGGCAATAATATGAGTTTAAGAGCCCTTTCCTACTTGAGGATCGACATCTCCAAACTCTAAAAAGAAAGGAAGATGTTAAGAGGATTTAATGAATAGGGTGAGAAGGCCTTGTGGTGTTTATTTTTAGATGTATGGGGGGGAGGGGTACTTTTTGAGGTACAACATTGAGGTATGATGTACTATCTCAAAAGATAGATGCATCACCCTACAATGGACCTAATCACATAATAAAGACTCCTAGGGTATCATGGACCTTCGAATGTACTTGAGATTTTTCCCCTACTTTACATGGACTAATAAAGTAAGGTTTATATTAAACCAGGTTCTTAAGTTCCCTAGGGACCTCCATAGTTAATTACATCTTAGGATATAAATTTTTCTAAGAATACTCTTGATTAAAGTAGACAATTATCATTTCTAAAGATTATAAGGTTAGACTATCAAAGGATTGGTTGTATTTGGAAAATCAATTGGGAGAAGACTTATTTTTGGAATCTAAACAAAATAAGTAGGAAATGCTCATGATACTAGGAAGCCTAGTGAAAATTCCAATCTATCCTATGGTTGGGCTTTATAATTTTGAAGCTGAAGAGATTTATATGTTTTGAGTTAAAAATTAATTAAATTACTAGGGCTTATAATCCACCAACATAAGGTTGTGGGATTGCCTAAGAGGTGAAGATTTATGCTCGTAGCCGAAAGGAAATAGCTACCTCAGATCCTAAATCTAAGGAGCTTTAGTACAAGCTAAAGCACGACCTAATTCTAAGTGACAGGTGGACATAATATTTTACCTCTACAAAAGAGAATAAATTGTCTGACTTCTAGACTTATAACTACACAGGTGGCGCTAGTTAACTCCTCTTATGATTTTAAAACCATGTAGTTTAGTCTTATGAATTGCAAGATAGCTAGGGTAGTTATTTAATTAGAAAGATGAGTGGTATAAGCATATGAATTAATCTATAGATGAAAAATCTTTTCAAATTTTATTTCATTTTAGACACATCATTTTAACAGAGGCTTTAGGATTTTTATGCCTAAATGCTGATGAAATAGGTTATGGGTCAAATCAACTAGAAGAATGTGTTCTCTGCCATAAGGGATGCCCTTACAGGTCAAGCATTCCTTTATTGTGTAAGAATAGAGATTCTTCATTTTCAAGAAAGAATATGCATGAATGATGTGAAACATACAACCATACAACTAAGGGGTTGCAAAATTGTTTAATTATTTTATTTATTTCTTAGGTTTTATGATGAGGCTATGAGTTGTTAAAATTTAGTTATGAGTTATTAGTTGGGTAGAAAAGTTATTTTTATCCTAAGAGCCTAATCATATCGAAGCCACTCATTAAAGCATCAATTATTTAAGAAACCATGAAAATCATGCAGTCCTAATGCACAATGTAAAGATAACATCAAACAATTATATAAATTATCATAAAAGAATAAAAGGCCGGTGTGGTCGGGTATCACCGTATAATCTGAAGAGAGAAAAGATGAGTAGCCGAGCTCTACCCTTATACATCGTAGAATATATAAGAATAATTATAATTGTATTAAATGTTATGTGGGTTTTTCTTCATATCTCCATTTCTGATTTGGTTCCTTCTTTGATTTGGATGGTGCTTGCTTCAAAGACATAATAGGGCACCCCAGGACAAAGCCTTCTACCACTACATATTTAATTTCATTCTTAGGTCATTTTTGCATAAGATTTCAGATAAAGTTTTAAATTAATATGTTTAAATGATTCAATCAAACAAAATATAAATTCTAAACATATACATACATTCATCATTTAAGTGTGTTATTAAACCATGGAAGTGATGTAATCAAATGACCTCCTTGAAGCTAGATAAAGCCTCATATTCTCGGGATGTTTAGACTATATACCCATTTGCATTCAAACATATGTAAATTCATATACATGAACATAAGAAGCAAGCTCTGAATCATATGGCTAATTAATTCAACTACTTAGTCAATTATGAATGCATGAAATTTTAATGTAAAATAAAATTTTTATTCAGTAATCACATATACATATACATGTACAAAGATATAGGAAAGTACATGTAGTTGTTAAACCAGGGAAGTGACGTAATAAAATAACCTCTTTGGGGTAACTAAAGCCTTGTATTCCTGGGATGTCTAGACTATATACTTGGTTTTCTTGGACACACATGGATGTATACATAAATGAGGGAAAGAAAACTATGCAAAGATTGTATAATTTTTGATTGAATCATTTATATGTATGAATTAAAGCTCTATAAAAATTCTAATGTTGAAATATATAAGAATGAAATCAAATGGGTACGCGACATTGATAAACTAAAGAAGTGAGGTAATCAAGTGACCTTCTTGGGGCTAACTAAAGCCTTGTGTTCTTGAGATGTCAAGACTATATACCTATTATCATTCAATCTTATATAAATCAACACATGAATAAAGGAAAGAGACTTCAACATTCATACACTTAAGCTATAAGCACATGCATTTTTTATGTATTTATAATTTGCATCATAACACATATTATTATTTATTTATAAGCTTTTGAAAAATATATTTCGATTTAATAGTGATAATAGCCACACATATATTAAATTAAATAAACACATGCAAACTTACATAAAGGAAATCCATTTTATTTTACTTGATTTTGAAAAGATGGATACATGAATTCAAATGGCATGCCAAATTTAACATGATTGGAAAGAGGATAGTCAAATATGAGCATGTGATTCATTTAACCAAACTAGTTCTTAAGGATAATCAAATCAAATAAGATTATTTAAAGTAAACCAAAACTTCTTTATTAATTATGGTTTGGATTTGATTTGATTTAAAGAGGAGAAGAGAATTCATCACTTGCTATTTTAAACCCATTCCTATATTAGTGATTTGATTTAATTTAAAGAAATGTAATTAAGTTGATTTTATGAGTCAATAAAGTTGAACCCTTAATTAGATGAATTAATTACCCTTACCTATGTCACCTTAAAGTAATTAACTAAGTAATTATGAGCCAACATGATATGCATGGAAAATAAACTTGTAATGATCCTAGAAATAAAAGGGGCCTAATGCAATTGGCTCATGATTAATATTTAATTAGATTAAGGAACTTACTTAATAACTCTTATAGTTTTCCACATATGTGGACTAACCATAATTTCATTAAACTCCTTAAGGTTATTAAACACCTAAAGATTTACCCCATGATTTAATTAATTATGGTCTGATGTGATTATGATTTCAATTTTATTAAGTGATTTAATTAATTAGTTAAATATTAATTAATTTCATTTTAAAAAGGGTGAAATGAACTTTGGGAAAGGGGTCCCAACCCCATTCCTTTGTTCACTTACTATTAAATAATGATTACTAAAATTAATTAACCAATTTGTTACTGTTCATAGGATTAATCAATCATTAATTAACTTAAAAGAGTAGTTAAGGTTTAATTAATCAATTTTCTAATTAAGTGAGAAATAAATCCCAAAAAAATTATGTGATGTAGAGGTCATCCCATTAAATTATCCCATAAAATTTGGGATTAATTGCTCAAGTAATTAAGCTAATAAATTTTGTAATTAAACCTTAATTACTATTCAAAATTAGTAAAGATCATTTTTAATTAATTCTCCTTTAAAATACTTTTAAAATAAGTATTATTTTGCATTTTTTAATTCTTTATGATTTTTATGTTTTTTAGAAGTTTCAACCATTAAAAATGATTAATTAAGGCTGATTAAAGCCTAATCCTCTTGGCGCCATGTGGCGTGCTGACATTGCATGCTTTCTGTGTGGCACCATGAGAGTGGCTATTTAAAACTTATATGACTTAGTGCCTACGTGGTGGCAGTGGACATGCTTTCTCATCCACCATCCAATCTAAGATCAAATGGCTATGATTAATCTCATTGCTTAATAGGATTAAATCATATCGATCTAGTGGATCTACTCACGACCGTCCATTATAATCATATGGAATGGACGGTGCGTGATCTAACATCATGCGAGTGAGGGAGAATGGATTCTATCCATCATTGCTCACTGGATTTGAGCTTACCTGAGCTCAGATCAACTCCAAAAGGATCCAACACCTTCACGACATCGATTGGAGGTGATCCAACAGTCAAGATCACATGAGATGCAAGTTTTATTCAAAATGCTCCAACCAATTTTTTCTTAAAGATTAATTTTGGAAGCATACCTCACCGGAGCTCAAGACCGGCAGCTTGAATGATTAAGGAAGCTTCATCTAGTGGAGATGAAGCTTTGTTGAGTAGAATTTGGATCAATTCCTCGATGTTCACTCAGAAGGCCATGAACTGATGATTTGTAGCTCAGCTTTGATCGAAGTCCCACCACTAAGCTCGGGAAGCTTGGGAGATGGTTTGTTCTTGCTCGATGAGGCCTACAGAAGGTGTGTACAAAGTTAATTTGAGTTTTATAGAGAAATGGAGAAGTTAGGTTAGAAATTAGAGTGTCTTGTATCGATATGGATGGGAATGGAATTTTATAATCGAGGAACAAACTTAAGAGCTTAGGGAATGGCTTAAATGACTCATTTTGGTTAGCTAGGGCTCTAAGGAATGATTTTTGTGTGTGTTTGAGTGAAAATGAGGGGGTGTATACCCCCTTTCATCTTGATCAGACTGTGGGATCAGGTTTTGGTTGTAGCAGCTATCCGACCATCTTAGGGAGTTGTGAGTGGTAAGGAGGAGGTGAGTTGGCTCAGCTTGGTTGGTTGAAGGTGTGGAGGTGGCTGCTAATGAGGAATCATGGGTGTCCTATAGGTTTCAAATTCTCCAATAGAGAGGATGAGGTGATTTCACCTCCAATGGGTCATGGCAGACCCAACCACCCCTTGGGTTTGGTTGGGAAGTGTCCTAGGTGCCTATGGACTATTAGGAGAGTACCAAGTGGAAAGAATAGAAATGACCACTTACATGGGTGATGTGTCTCATGTGATGTCTTTCACCTAATGGTAGAATGATCATTTGGTATTGGATTTGATTTGGATAGATTTGAAATGAGCCAAAAGTGGGTTAGCCAAAATTTCAAGTCAATTGGAGTTGATTTGGTTTAGTTTGGCTCAATTTGACTCATTTAGATCAAATTGGGTTAGGTTGGGGGTCAAGTTTACCAATTGGTCAAATTGGGTCAAACCAAGAATTTGGTCAAGTCCATATGATCATTTGGGATGTTTTGGTTCAATTGGTTTGGTTTAGTTTGGCTTTGATTTTATTTTGGTTCATTTGAATTCATTTAGGTCAAATGGGTTAAGTTAACCAATTTGACCAAATTGGCCAAAGTAGCTTGGGTGTTTGTTTGGGTTTAGTTGACCAATTGAAGATGATTGTAGGCTTTGGTTTCAATTAATTTGGATTTGGTTTTGATTTGGACCAACTTGAACCTTTAGGTCAATTTGGGCTAAGTAGGTCAATTGGGTTCAATTAGGTCCAATCATGGCTTTGGTCAAGTTCAACAATCAATTTGTATTGAACTTGAGCCATTGGTTATAATCAATTTGGTTTACATTTTGATTTGACCCAATTTGGTCTTTTAGTTGAATTTGGGTCAACTTGGGTCAAGTGAGCCAATTGGGTTTGGTTTGACTTAGTAGAAGGTCAAGTCATATTCAAATATTGATTTAGATTTTGTATGAATCATTAGTTTCTTGGGATTTGGCTTAGGTTATGATTTGGCTTGTTTGGGTTCATATGGGTTAAGGGGTTGACTTAGTCAAATGACTGAGTTGACTTGGTTTGACCCAATTTATGATAATTGATCAACCTAGGGTAATCAACAATCATGATGGGAGGTTTTGACGGGGGTGGTTCAATCAAATTTGGGTAGGATTAGAACTTGGCAAATAGGTCAAATTGGCCACTTTAGGTCAAGTGGACCAATTAGTTATTGGCTTGATTTTGGGTTAGGTTTGACTTAGTTGAGTTTATATATAGATTTGGGATTGATATATAAATTCAATTGCAATTGGGTTGGGTTCAAATGGGTTTTGGTTCATTTGAATATTTCAAGTCAATAGGGTTAAGTTGGGTTTGACTTGGGTTAATTTTGGTTTGACTTGATGATTGTAGATTTCATTTATATTTATGAATATGATTGAAGGTATGATTGATTCATGGAAAAATCAATTGAATTTGGGTTTTGGAATTAAGGAATTTGGCTGAGTCCATGGAGTTGGGACATGTGGTTTAGGTTTGGATTTTGATTTGGTTTGATTTAGTTTTGATGATTTAAATGTATATTTCATTGAAATTTGTGAAGATGATTGAAAATAAGATTGAAGAAAATCAAGTTGATTTGGATTAATATTTGGCTAAGTCCATGGGATAGGTCATATGGCTTAAGAAGGGTTTTGATTTGGTTTGATTTAGTTTTAATCATTACAATGTAGATTTGATTTATATTTAGAAAGATGACTGAAGATATAAATTTAATATGAGAAATCAATTGATTATGGATTTATTTAGATTAAGATTGGCTAAGTCTATCAGATATGTCATATGGCTTAGAAAGGGTTTGAAGTTTGGATTTGATCATGGGCTTCAATCATTTGGTTTTGGAATTTGGGTTTAGATTTAGATTTGAATTTGATATTTGAATTGAACTTGAGGTTTGGTTTGAGAAGGTGAACATGGATTGGATTTGGGTTGTAAGGTAGGTGGATTATCATAATCTCATAGGCATAACCTAATCCTATGGTTAACCCTACTAATTATTTAGGCTTAGGTTAAGTGTTTACCTAATTATTAGCAGTGTCTTATGACTAGAAAAGTCTTAGTGTTTAGAAGACTCTTAAGTTTATGATGGGAAGTTGAATCTGCACTCCAAAAGTGAGATTAATAGACCTTAGGCTCCATAGTGTTGCCCTTGGAGATAGATGATTGGAAGACCAAAGCCAAGTTCCACATTATAGACTCAAATATATCTTTCAATGCTTTGTTTGGGATACCATGGATACAAGATAACAACATAGTTCCATCTGCTCTACATCTGCATATGAAGTTTGTGATAGGTGGGATTGTCTACGATGTCAAAGGAGATCTTAAGCCATTTACAATTCATGAGGTTAGCATATATGAGGATGCAGATTACTACCTCCCTTAAAAATCAACAAGTCTATTCTCATAAACTTGACCAAAGTTCAAAAATAAAATAAAAGAAAAAGAAAAAGAAAAAGAAAGAGAAAAAGAAGAAGAAAAGGAAAGATAAAATGAAAAATAAAATAAAAGGGTGCAGAAATAGACTTAGAGGAGAAAGTGGAGCCTTACATTAAATTCCACTCACAGTTTGTTACTCCATTCAAACATATGGGTATGGTGACCTGACCTCCACCAAGCATAGAAAGAGGCCAGTTCAGAGGCAATCGTAGGGTGGAAAATCTCCTTATTGGTCACACAATAGAAGATATGTCCTAGCTACAAGGAGTACACTTATTATCCTTATAGACTTAGAATCTAGTTTATAGGATGAGTCTTATATGGTTAGCACACCAGCCATCTCTTCATAGCAGTAGATTCCCTTGGAGGTGACACTTGAGCCAGATAGAGAAGAAGGCTAGGATCCAAAGCAAAGCATAAGTGTATCTAAGTCTACATGTGAAACAGTTAGGCATCAGTTGGGAACCTTAGCTCTAACCCCACTTTCCTCTCAAAAAGTTAAGGGTTTAGTAGTTAAGGAAGCCCCAAATTCATCCACAGGTGTGAATACTCAGAGGTTCTTTTTGGGAACATCATCCTCAAGATATGACGTTGATGTAGAACTTATGGATGATTCATATAAAGATTCAATAGAATTACCTTTTGATTTGCACTTGCGTTGTGTTAATAATTTAGAAAAGAAAGGGTTAATCCCACATACTTGGTCAAAGCATAGGTCTGACTACTTCAAAATAATATGGAAGAATAAATGCAACAGCTCTCAATCAAGATCAGAACTAGGATTCGGTATGTGGTTCCATTCGATGATGATAATTACTACTTAGTCATCACCAATCATTTGGAATCTAATATGTTCCTTTTAAATCAAATTAACTCATATGAGGAGTTGTGCTTAGAAACTTCAGATGATCCAGATGATTTTGAAGTCAAAGATGCACTGCAAGAGTTCGAAGAAGAGATCTAGTCTATTAAGGAAATCAACCTAAGAACTGAAGAAGATCCATGCATGACATACATCTATTTTTTGTTGAATGAAATTGAAACTAATACTTAGTTAGACTATTGATTGTGTTTAAGGACTATTTTGGATGGTTCTATGAAGAGATGCCTGGATTGGCTCCTGAAGTAGTGGTCCATAAACCAGCAATAGAGCCTACTGCTAACTCTATCAAGCAAGCTTCTAAACGTATGCGATTGGACATAGAACAATAGGTCATTTATGAGATCAAGAAACTGATCAATGCTGCCTTTATTTGAGAACAAAAATACCCTACCTTGTTAGCCATCGTCATCCCAGTTAAGAAAAGTAATGACAAAATTCACATATGCGTCGATTTTAGGGACTTAAATAAGACATGTCCAAAAGATGAATTTTCACTACCAATCCCCAAGTTGATGGTAGACATTTCCTCATGTCATGCATTCTTCTCTTTCATGGATGGCTCATCTAGATATAACTAAATAAAGATGGCCCCTAAAGATGAAAGAAACTCTGCTTTTAGAACCCCGAACAAAATTTATTGATATAATGCCATGCCTTTTAGCCTTAAAAATGTTAGTGCTACATAATAGCGGGCTATGACTTGAATCTTTGATGAAGTTAATCATCATCATGTCAAGTGATATGTCGATGATCTTATGGTCAAAAGTAGAGTAAAGGAAGATCATCTCTTTGACTTGAGAGTAGTTTTCGAATAGTTAAGATAATTTAACCTCAAAATGAACCCCTAAAGTGTGCATTCGGAGTAGTTTTAGGGAAATTCCTAGGGTTTGTTGTCTAACACTAGGGAATAAAAATTGATCTAGAGAAGATTAAGGAAATATTAGAAATACCACCCCCTAAATGGTTAACAAAACTTAGATCATTCTAAGGGCAGTGGCATATCTAAGATGCTTTATAGCCAACCTATTAGGAAGATGTCAGCCATTCTCAGTATTTGTCAAAGAGGACACCAAGTTCAAGTGGGATGATAAATGTGAGCATGCCTTTAAAGACTTCAAGCATTACCTGATGATGCCACTAGTTCTAGTGGGCCCTATCCCAGGCATGTTGCTCATACTTTACAGTACTATTTTAGATGACTCCCTTGGTGCTTTGTTGGCCCAAGCCAACAATGAAGGGGAGAAAATGCACTCTACCTTAGCCATCATCTAATCCCTACTGAGGTTAATCATCCACTCATTGATAAGCATTACCAAGCTTTAATCTTTGCATCCCAAAAGCTACAGCACTACATGCATCCTCATAAGGTAAACTTAATCTCTAGGATCAATCCACTATGGTACTCATAACACAATCGAAGCTATCCACTGCAGTATCACATTACCTTCATACCACTCCGTGTGGTGAAAGGACAAGTGCTAGTGGATTTCTTAGTAGCACACCCACTTCTTTCCAACTCTACGCTTAGTGATTGTCTCCCCGCTAAAAAAATCATGAACTTAGGGGATACTAGCATTCATTGCTAGGAGATGTAATTTGATGCTGCAGCTTTCTTTGAAAGAAGAGACGAACCACAATCTACTATTCTAGGAAAGGCAGGGTTAGGAATAGTTCTCTTAACTCCAGACCACAATGTGGTGAGATTCTCATATCATCTATTCAATCCTTGTACCAATAACGAAGTCAAATATGAGGCTCTGATTGCTGGTCTAGAGTTAGCCATTACTCTAAGCATCAAGAACATCAACATCCAATTATCAACCAAATTGTTGGGTCCTATAAGGTTATAAAGCCTAAGCTCCATCACTACCATAAGTACACCATGAAGTTGTTGGCCTAAATCCTAGAGGGTTATAATTCATAAGATTCCTCGAGGAGAAAACTTTATAGTGTATGCTTTAGCCAAGCTTGCCAAGGAGTTAGCATGTCTGGAGGATGAGTCCATATCAATAAAGGTCTAAAATAGACTAGTCTTATCCCTTATTGAAATTAAACTCATCAAAAGTATTGAAGGGGAGGTGGCCATTGCCAAGAAGGACAAGGAGTTAGATTGGAGGCAACCATTCATGGATTACCTAAATAAAAGTAAACTACCTCAAGAGAAGTCCCAAGCGCATTAGATGAAGCAGAGAGAACTTTCCTACACTCTTGTGGATGGTGCCTTATACCGGTGATCTTTTCGATCATATGTGGTTATGATATTTAGACTAGCACGAAGCCCGTAAGATCGTGACTGAGGTACACTCAGGATTTTGTGGAGCCAACCAATCTGGTCTAAAGATGATAGCCAAAATCAAGAGACTATGATACTACTGGTGATCGATGATCAAAGATTGTATGTATACGGCTAGGCGAGGCCACCAATATGAAATACACGGTGTAGTCCTACACCAACCACCCAATATTCTACATCCTGCATTGATCTCATGGCCATTTGAGTGTTGGGATACTGACAAAGTGGGTCTGATTGATCCTCCTTCTTTTAAGGGTCATCAGTTCATCTTAGCTGCTACTAACTACTTTTTTAAATGGGTGAAGGTGATTTTGCTCAGGGAGGTCACAGCTCAGCATGTGCTCCAATTTTTTAGTAACCATAACATATATAGGTTTGAAGTGTCTCGATGAATTTTTTTTTATAATGGTACTGCATTCAAGAGAATCTAGATGAATAACTTTTCCTAGAGATACTACATAGACTGGAGATATTTTATCATCGACTACCTGAGGGCAAACAGCTTAGCAAAAGCCTTAAACAAAACTCTCTTCTAAATACTAAAGAGGACACTCGTAAACAACAAGCGATAATTGCATGAGTAGTTTGTTGAAGCCTTGTGGGTCTACTGCATGACATATAGAACTCCAACTCAATTTACTCCTTTTCTCCTTAGTGTATGGGTATGAAGCCATTTTACCATCAGAAGTCCAACTTCCATCACTGAGGATAGTTATGGGTAGTAAGATCATAAAAGAGCAGAATGCTAGGTTGTGATTAGAAGAGCTCGAAGGAATGAAGGAGAGATGCCGGGCATTCAAAAACCTTAAGTTTTACAAAGTTAAAATGATTGAAGATAACAACAAGTTGGTACTTCTTAGAGCTTTTCAAGTATGAGAGGTTATTTTAGTTCTAAGGAGACTGATTGTTGCCTGTCATAAGATGGGAGGCAAGTTTGAACCCACTTGGGAAGGACCTTTTTCCATAGAGAAGGCCAAACAAGTAGGATCTTATCAGCTTATTAATCAAAAGATAGAATGCCCAATGCTTCCAATCAACGAGGTCTTCTTAAAGAAATATCATAAATCATGTTATAAAATAATTATCATCAATGAAAATTCCATTTTGAATTCAATCTCTTCCATGTTGAAAGTATTCTTATTTGTGAAGCCACGATGATGTGTTTAGGGTAGGTGTAAGGAACCCGGGTGGCCTCCTATCCTTCATCAACACAAATACAAACTACATGAAAACATATAAAATAAACACATATATGTTGTTTTGGGCTACTCATATTTGAGATAACACCCCATCGATATTCACTCAGTAATTGCTCTAGATCGACCTAACATGCTATCCTACTAGTGTGTCACCCTAGCGGTCTTCTTACTCTGGAGGATGTAAGTCTGCTACGCTTTCCTACTTTACTTGGCCCCTGCACACCGACGAGTGCCTTGTTAGTTTGGTAGGATTTACTGCATGGCCGGTAAGATGCCTCATGTTGGCTTCATTTAATAGAATGTGAGTCTACTATGCTTTCTTCTTTGATTAACCATTGTGCACTAATTGATCGAGTATATTTGAGGTTTACAATAAGTCCCCTAGAAGCTCCTTCCCTCATGACTGCTTCAAGTCTAGGTCCAGTCCTTCTTCAAGGCTCCTTGCTTAGTAGTCACTCTAGGTTAGATAGCATCTATCCTGCCGACGATAGACTATCCCAATGATCAATTCTACTTGGAAAGTTGTAATCCTACACACTTTCTTTCCAGGCTGATCATTGCACACTGATGAGCTCCTTTAGTTTGTTGGTTGTCACTATGCTGATGGATACTCCCCTCATGCTATCAGATACACCTTAGGTTGGTTAGTTATCACACCTTTGGATACACCACTCATGGCAGATATAAGTCTGGTATGATTTCTTCTTGAGTTGGCCATCGTACACCTATAGGCTTTCTTTTCCAGGGCTTAGCATAATACCCCTAGTAGCACCTCTCCTGTGGGCACTATATTTGGATCACGTCATTTGCAACCCCATTTAGACACTACGGGTTACTATTGGATTGGAGAGTTCCCCTTTCCTAGTAACCACCCATATGGTTGGAGAATCCTTTTTGTGGATGTGTAGATTCTCCCTTCATCTAGTAAATCTAAGATTTGTCAAGGCTGACATAGCCCCTTCTCAGTGTGGTCCCTTGCACACCAATAGGGTTTACACAAACATATAAATAAAATATATATTCATATATGGATTAGGAGGACACCCCTATTGGTACCATTTCCCAAGCAGGTATCCTACTATTAGGATAGTTTCAGCAAAGCTCCCTATAGGAATCACCTGACTACTATAAATTTAATATAAGTCCCTAGTGGAATTCACTCAGTAGTCCCTCCTAAGCTTGGTTTGATTTGTTGTGCTACTAACAGGTCAATCCAGCAGTTGTTCCCTGCTTTAGAAGATGTAAGTTTTCTATGCCTTCTTTCTAGTATAGCCATTACACACTGAAAGAGAAACCCCTTAGGTTGGCTAGCTCTACACTAGTATACTATCCCTTTGGATTTGTAAATCTGAGATATGACAAGTCTGATATAACCCCATCTCTATGGGTCCATCACACACTGACATGGTCCATAAATTAAATTTGTGAAATTTAACCAAGATCACATCCCCAATGGATATGCCCTAAATTCGAAATAAACTAAACCAAACAAACCATATCAAATCACATAAAATTAAGATAAAATTAATCTTGACTACTTTTGAGTTGACATAAGTCCCTAGCCTCATTCACTCAGTAGTCACCCTAGGTCAGATTCGATTAGTTTTACAACTAACATGTCACCCCAACGATTGTTCCTCTCTTTGGAAGATGTAAGTCTGCTTTGCCTTCTTCCTAGCATAGCCATTACACACCAAAAGGCATCCCCTTAGGTTGGCTAGCTATACCCCATAACGATAGACTATCCCTTTGGATTTGTAAAGCTAATGTAGGTTAAGGTTGACATAGCCCATTCTTAGTGAGCTTATACACCAACAGGTCCATACATTAACTTAAATTAAATTAAAACCACTCTAATTTTCCCCAATGGAGATAAATCACACCATCCCCTAGTGGGAATCATATATAAACAAGTCAATAAAAAATTAAATTCAAAACCAAACTCCCTAGTGGAGCTAAATTAAACCAACTCCCCTGTAGAGTCTAAATTAAAGAAATCCAACCAAACACTTATCCCTAGTAGATACATCCCCAAACAAATCTATGAAATCAAACTTAAACCTAATCCCCAATGGATAGCCCGAACCTTCTTCCCAAGTGGAAGGTTCATATACCCGATCATGTAGTAATCCCGGGGGGATTATATATTATTATACCCAATAGATCTTCTATACATAAATCATATAATTAAATCAAATTCATACCTTATTCCAAGCATATTTTCTTCTTCTATGCCCTCGACATAGACCCCACATGTCATGTCCAATGCATGTGTGATCCCTAGAGGATCTCCCTTCATGTTTTTGACATGGAATTCTCATCAAATCTTATTTATTCTCTTATGCACAACTTTAATACTTTAACCAAAAGCCTAATAATGTATTCATTCAAATTAAATCATCTTAACATTATAATTAACATTTTATGATTTGTGATGGTGCAAGCTCAAACTAACTATACAATATCATGCTAACATATTATAGTTAGAATTAACACACTATATTATATTATAATATATGATGTTATATTATAATTTGCTATAATATAATATATTTTCTAACATTACACCTCATTAGAATCACTTAAAAAGAACAAATAACAAAATTTTCTCAAAATGTGAATAATGTTCATTTTGGATGTAAAATTATTATTTTATATTAGAAATGGTACCAAATAGTATAATTTTTTTGTTTCTTCTTGGTGTGTGCCGTGAATTTGGCCAAATTCTTTCATCTCAACCTTCAAATTAATATTTTTTGTGAGTTTTGGCCCAATGTATTATAACAAAAGTAAAATATACTAAAATGTATAATAACATTTAGTAACACACCACCAAATTCATCTATATGTGAAGTTATATTTTATGTACATTATATTTTAGTATGCTTTCATATAATATATTATCTTACATTACACCTTGAATGAATCACTTTAAGCAAAAAAAATTATAAAATTTGGTTGAAAAATGATCATTTATTTTGGATGCAAAATTCCATTCTTTTGATTAGATGACACACCATAGCACACCCCTAATGATGTTCCCTAAAGCTTTCCTTAAATTTTTCCAAATCCCATCATCATAGCCTATAAATCAATATTTTTATAAATTATACTAGTACAAATACTACTACATCATACTATAACAAACTAAAATATGCTAAACAATAAGTACTAATACACAATAGTATCTTATAATTCCTGATGCTACACTATGTTATGGCATCCTATATTATAATACACTATAATATATTATATTATGATATATTGCATATCATATCACAAGGGACTGCTTAAGATAAAAAAATCATAGAATTCATCTAAACAATAAAAAATAATATATTTTAGTTATATCACTTACATATTTTAAATTGAAATAAAATATTATGATGCCAAGCTCTACCTATTATGAATTTGGCCAAATTCCACCATTTTAAAGTCTAAATAAACATTTTTTTATAAATAAGGCTAGTGTAGGCTCGACTACATGATTGCAAAAAACTAAAAGAATTTAAAATGTGATGAATAATATATTATGATATATGATGCTATACTATGCTACAACATATAATATTTATTTTGAACATAAAATCTTACTTTTTAGACTAAAAGTGGAGTAGCACACTTTTGGTATTACAACCTAATTCCCACATCAAATTTAACAAATTTCATCATCTAATTTATTAAATTAATATTTTTATGATTTATATTAATAGAGACTATAGGGCACAATACCATAATATACTAAAACATTTCAAAACATCTTATAACATCCAAAAATACATCACTACATGCTCAAATATATGATGCTACATTATAATATAATATATGGTATTATAATATGATTTAGGGTTAGGGTTTAGGGTAATCAAATCTCTAATAGTCAAGGAAAAGTCTCTTGAAGACATTTTCTTCAGCTACCATAATTATGTTAGGATTAGGTCATTCATTAGATCTACTCCTAATGACATATTTATTCAAGGTTTAGAGTTAGTTTAGGGTTTAGGGTTTAGGGTTTGTAATTTAGGGTTTAGGGCTATAGGTTTTAGGGTTTATGGTTTATGGTTTTAGGGTTTAAGGTTTTGGAGTTTAGAGTTTCGACTTTCAGTGTTTAGGGTTTAGGGTTTAAGGTTTAGGGCTTAGTGTTTAGACTTTAAGGTTTCTAGGGTTTAAGGTTTAATTTTTAGGGTTTAGGGTTTAGGATTTAGGTTTTAGGTTTAGGGTTTAAGTTTTAGTTTAGGGTTTAAATATTTTTTAATGAAGAACAAATTAAGATTTAACATTTTTCATTTTGATTTTATCAACCAAGAAGAACCCCTAGTTTTCTAAGACACAGGCGATGATATAGATAAAAAATGAGCACCAATAGAGTAAATCAAAAACCTTAGATAAGCAAAACCATCTATACTATAAATACATTATCCATAAGAAGCAGACCGCATAGACCATTTTTTAGCTTCTCCAGTTCCATCAAAACAACCCCCGCTTCTTGAGTAGCAGGATTCGCCATCATATCTCTGATCTCTCCCTCCCCCATCACCATGGATGTAACCTCCATCACTCCTCCCACATCCGTAACCACCACTTGTTCATCCACAACATCCATATCAACCAGCACATCTAGATTCCCCACCACCACTACGATAATCAATGCCTCCGCCACCGCCTCCTCTAGATCTAGACTAAACCTAGTTGATGGTGATGTAACTGTTATCAATGTTATGCCCATTCTTAGGGTTTAGATTTTAGGGTTTATATTTTGGGGTCTAAGGTTTAGGGTTGTAGGTTTTATGGTTTAGGGTTTATAGGTTAGGGTTTAGGGTTTAGGGTTTATATTTTAGGGTTTAAGGTTTAGGGTTGTAGGTTTTGGGGTCTAGGGTTTAGGGTTTAGGGGTTAGGGTTTAGGGTTTTAGGGTTTAGGATTTTAAGGTTTAGGGTTTAGGGTTTAGGGTTTAGGGTCTTAGTGTTTAGGTTTAGGGTTTAGGGTTGTAGGTTTTGAGCTTTTGGTTAGTTTTACGGCTTAGAGTTTAGTATTTAGGATTTAGGGTTTAGGATTTTTTTAAATTAAGTAAACTGGTAGGTTTAGGTTTATTTAGTTTATTTTTTATTTATTTGAGTTTATTTTATTTTTTATTGTTATTTAGTTTAATTTATTTATTTTATGTTTATTTATTTTAGTTTAGGTTTTTTATTTTAAGTTACTTTTTTAAGTTTAGGTTTATTTTTTAGTTGAGACTTATTTTTACTTTTTTTTAGGTTTTGGTTTTATTTTTTATTTTACGTTTAGCTTTAGATTTTTATTTTATTTTTTTAAGTTTAGGTTTTAGGTTTTTAATTTCGTTTTATTTTTATTTTTTATTTTTTTAGTTCATGTTTAGGTTTACTTTTAGTTTTATATTATTTTGTTTAGTTCATGTTTAGGTTTATATTTAGTTTATTTTAGGTTTAGGTTTTTGTTTTATTTATTTTAATTTAGGTTTATGTTTATTTTATGTTTTTTTTAGGTTTAGGATTTTTGTGGTTTAGGGTTTAGTTTTTATTTATTATTAATTTTTTGGCTTTATTTTAGGTATTTGTTAGGTTTAGATTTTTATTTATTTTTTATTTTATTTTGTTTTAGGTTTATCTATTTTTATTTTAGGTTTTGATTTTCTTTAATTTAGGTTTATTATTATTTTTATTTAGTTTAGGTTTTTATTTATTTTATTTTAATTTAGTTTTTATTTTTTGTTTTATTTTCTTTTAGGTTTAGGTTTAGGTTTAGATTTTTGTTTCTATTTTATTTTATTTGTTTTATTTTATTTTGGTTTAGGTTTATTTATTTATTTTATTTTCTAATTTTATTTAGTATAGGTTTAGGTTTTTAGCTTTTTAAGGTTTAGGGTTTAGGGTTAGTTTAGGGTTTAGGGTTTAGGGTTTAAGGTTTGGGGTTTAGGTTTAGGGTTTAGGGTTTAGGTTTTAAGTTTAGGGTTTAAGTTTTAGTTTAAGGTTTAAGATTCTTTTTTAAATAAAGATCAAATTCAGATTCAATATTTCTTCTTTTCAATTTTCACTAGCAAGTAGTATGCCAAGTTTTCTAAGACACAAGCGACGACATAGTTCAAAAATGAGCACCCATAAAGAAAATCAAAATTCCTAGATAAGCAGAACTGTCTCTACTATAAAGAAATAGTTCCATAAGCAGCAGATCACATTGACCATTCTTTAGTTTCTCTAGTTCTTTCCAGAACCACCCCAGCCTCTTGAGTAGTGGGATCCACCATCATATCCCTAATCTCATCCTCTACCATCGCCACCGTCACGGCTATAACCTCCATCACTCCTCCCACCTCCAAAACCACCACTACTCTGACCACCACCTCCATATCCACCAGCACCTCTAGATTCCTCACCACCACTATGATAACCGTCTCCTCCGTTGCCTCCACCGCCAGATGTATATTGAGCCTAGTTGATGGTGATGTTCCTACCATCAAGGTTCAACCCATTCTTGGTGTTTTGGATTAGTTTTGGGTTAGTTTAGGGTTTAGGGTTTAAGGTTAGTTTAGAGTTTAGGGATTAGGGTTAGTTTAGGGTTTAAGGTTTAGGGTTTAAGGCATAGGGTTTAGGGTTTTGGGTTTAGGGTTTTCAGGTTTAGGGTTTTAGGGTTTAGAATTTAGGGTTTAGGGATTAGGGTTTAGGTTTTAGGGTTTTAGGGATTAGGGTTTAGGGTTTAGGGCTTTTTTAAAAAAATTAAGTAAACCGATAGGTTTAGGTTTATTTAGTTTATCTTTTTATTTATTTGAACTTATTTTGTTTCTTTTTACTTAGGTTTATTTTTTTTTTTTTTTTTATTTATTTATTTTAGGTTTATTTATTTTATTTTAGTATTTTTATTTCAGTTTATTTTTTAAGTTTAGGTTTATTTTTTAGCTGCGTTTTATTTTTATTTTGTTTTTTTTAAGTTTATTTTTTAGTTTTTTATTTTCCATTTATTTTTAGGTTTCATTTTTTAGTTTTTGGTTTAGGTTTATTTCTAGTATATATTAGTATATTTAGTTTAGGAATAAGCTTAGGTTTTATTTCCCTTAGTTTATTTATTTTAGTTTAGGTTTAGGTTTATTTTATTTTGTTTATTTTATTTTTATTTTAGGTTTAGGTTTTTTATAGTTTAGGGTTTAGGTTTTATTTTTTTTGTTTATTTTTAGTTTTATTTTTTAGATTTAGATTTTTTTAGTTTTTATTTTATTTTATGCTAGGTTTACTTATTTTTATTTAACAATTAATTTTTACTTTATTTAGATTTTTTATTCATAGGTTTACTTTTTTTTCAATTTAGTTTAGGTTTTTATTCATTTTATTTTTGTTTATTTTTATTTTTATTTTATTTTATTTTTAGGTTTATGTTTAGGTTTTTATTTTATATTATTATTATTTTTATATTTAGGTTTAGCTTTTTTATTTATTTTATCATTAGGTTTTATTTAGTTTAGGTTTAGATTTTTAGGTTTCTAGGATTTATGGTTTAAGATTTAGGGTTAAGGTTTTAGGGTTTTAGGGTTTAGGGGTGTAGGGTTTAGGGTTTAGGATTAGGGTTTAGGATTTAGTGTTTACGATATAGTATTTAGGTCTTAGTCTTTAAGGTTTAGGGTTTAGGCTGTAGGCTTTAGGATTTAGAGTTTTTAGGGTTTAGGGTTAGTTTAGAGTTTAGGGTTTAATGTTTTTTAGGGTTAAGGGTTAAGGGTTAAGGGTTAGGGTTGTAGGTTTAGGGTTTAGGGTTTATGATTTGGTGTTTAGGGTTTAAGGTTTAGGGATTTGGGATGTGGTTTTTTTTAAATTAAGTAAACTAATATGTTTAGGTTTATTTAGATTAATTTTTATTTATTTTATTTTATTTTTATTTAGTTTTGTTTATTTATTTTAGTTTGAATTTTATTTTAATTTATTGTTTAGGTTTAGTTTAGGTTTATGCTTATTTTTTAGTTTAGTTTTTTTATTTTTGGTTTAGGTTTTATTTTTTTATTTTAGGTTTTGTTTTTATTATTTTAGGTTTACATTTTATGTTTTCATTTTAGGTTTATTTTTAGGTTTAATTTTTTTAGTTAAGGACTAGGTTTATTTTTAGTTTATTTTATTTTTTTTACTTTAGGTTTAAGTTTAGGTTTAGGTTAGGGTTTAGGCTTTAGGGTTTATGGTTACGGTTTAGGGTTTAGGGTTTTAGGGTTTAGAGTTTAGGGTTTAGGGTTGTAGGTTTAGGGTTGTAGGTTTAAGGTTAGTTTTAGGGTTTAAAGCTTAGGGTAGGTTTATATTTTTCTTTAGTTTATTTTATTTTATTTAGTTTAGGTTTTTTGGGGTTTTTTAGGATTTAGTTTATTTTAAGTTTAGAGTTTAGGTTTCTTAATTTTAGTTTTGTTTATTCTAGTTTAGGTTTAGTTTTATTTTATGTTGTTTATTTTTTTATCTTAAGTTTAGGTATTTTTTTAAGTTTATGGTTTAGGTTTTATTTTTATTTATTTTTTATGTTTTATTTTAGGTTTATTTTTTATGTTTAGGGTTTTATTTAGTTTTTATTTTATTTTATTTTAGGTTTATTTTATTTTTATTTTATGTTTAGTTTTATTTTATTTTGATTTTTAATTCTTAGTCTTTTATTTATTTCTTAGTTTAGTTTAGGTTTTTTGTTATTTTATTTTAGTTTATTTTTATTTATTTTATTTTATTTTTAGGTTTAGGTTTAGGTTTTACTTTAGGTTTTTTTGTTCTATTTCTTTTAATTTATTTAGGTTTAGGTTTTTTCTTTATATTATTATTAGGTTTTATTTAGTTTATGTTTAGGTTTTTAAGTTTTTAGGGTTTAGCATTTAGGATTTAGTGTTTAGGGTTTAGGGTTTTAGGGTTTAGGGTTTGGGGTTAGGGTTTATGGTTTAGTGTTTAGGCTTTAGGGTTTACAATTTTGAGGGTTTAGGGTTTAGGGTTTAGGGTTTAGGGTTAGCTTAGGGTTTAGGGTTAGTTTAGGGTTTATGGTTAGGCTTAAGTGTTTGAGTTTAGCATTTAGGGTTTAGGGTTCAGGTTAGTTTAAGCTTAGGATTATGGGTTTCTTAGGGTTTAGAGTTTAGGGTTGTAGGTTTAGGGTTATAGGGTTAGTTTTAGGATTTAGGGTTTAGGGTTTAGGATTTAGGATTTAGGTTTTAGGGTTTAAGGTTTTTTTTAATGATGTAAAATGGTAAGTTTAGGTTTATTTAGTTTATTAAATTTATTTTTTTATTTTAGCTTATTTTTTATTATTTTTATTTTGGTTTTTTTATCTATTATAGTTTAGTTTATTTATTTTAGTTTAGGTTTTTCATTTTAGTTTATTTTTTATGATTAGGTTTAGGTTTATGTTTATTTTTAAGTTTAGTTTTATTTTTATTTTATTTTTCAAGTTTAGGATTTAATTTTTATTTTTAGTTTTTGGTTTAGTTTGTTATTTTATTTTCTTAGGTTTAGGTTTTATGTTTTTATTTTAGGTTTATTTTTAGGTTTTATTTTTTAGTTTATTTTATTTTATTTAGATTAGGGTTTAGGTTTAGTTTATTTTAGGCTTAGGTTTAAGTTTTATTTATTTTAGTTTAGTTCTTTTTAGTTTAGGTTAAGGTTTATTTTATTTTATTTATTTTAGATTTAAGCTTTTTTTAGGGTTTAAGTTTTATTTCTAATTTTCTTTTTGGTTTTATTTTTAGTTTTGTTTTTTAGGTTTAGGTTTTTATTTAGTTTATTATTTTATCTTAAGTTTATTTTATTATTATTTTATGTTTAATTTTTATTTTATTTAGTTTTTTAGGTTTATTTTATTTTTTAGTTTAGTTTAGGTTTTTATTTATTTTATTTTAACATAGTTTTTATTTTTATCTTATTTTATTTTTACATTTATGTTTAGGTTTGGGTTTAGGTTTTATTTTATGTT
The DNA here is from genome assembly GCA_021442155.1 of Cymbidium sinense. Taxonomy (NCBI): domain Eukaryota; kingdom Viridiplantae; phylum Streptophyta; class Magnoliopsida; order Asparagales; family Orchidaceae; genus Cymbidium; species Cymbidium sinense. Next base: position 1,816,626 of record CM038220.1, on the reverse strand, counting down.
TTTAATTTAATTTATTTTTTATTTTATTTTTGTTTAGGTTTTCTTATTTAATTTATTTTTAGGTTTTATTTAGTTTAGGTATAGGTTTCTTATTTTTTAGGGTTTAGTGTTTAGGGTTGAGGGTTTGGGGTTAGGTTTATGGTTTAGGGTTTAGGGTTATAGGTTTTAGGGTTTAGGGTTTAGGGTTTTAGGGTTTAGGGTGTACGGTTTAGGGTTTAGGGTTTAGGGTTATATGGTTTAAGAGGGTTTAAGGTTTAGGGTTGTAGGTTTAGGGTTCAGGGTTTAGGGTTTAGGGTAAGTTTTAGGGTTAGGGTTTGGCTTTTCTATTTTTTAATTTTTTAATTGTTTATTTTAAATTAAACGAAGTCGACAATTTTGTTTATTTTGTTTATTTTTTATTTATTTTAGTTTATTTTACTTATTTTATTTTATTTAGTTTAGTTTATTTATTTTAGGTTTATTTATTTTAGTTTAGGTTTTATATTTTAGTTTATCTTTTCTTTGTGTTCATGTTTATATTTTACTTTAGTAATATTTTTTAGGTTTAGGTTTTATTTCTTATTTTTTGGTTTAGGTTTATATTTTTATTTTATTTTATTAGATTTAAGTTTTAGCTTTTTATTTTAATTTTATATTTAGGTTTTATTTTTTAGTTTAGATTTAGGTTTATTTTATTTTATTTATGGTATAGGTTTAGCTTTAGGTTTAAGTTTAGGTTTTATTTATTTTAGTTTAGTTTATTTTAGTTAGGTTTAGATTTATTTTATTTTTATTTTAGGTTTAAGTTTTTTTAGTTTAGGGTTCGAGTTTTATTTTTATTTATTTATAAGTTTTATTTTTATGTTTATATTTTGGTTTAGGTTTTTATTTAGTTTTTATCTTATTTTATTTTTGCTTTATTTCATTTTTATTTTAGGTTTAGGTTTTATTTTATTTAAGTTTTTTATTTTTTTTTTAGTTTAGGTTTTTTTTTTTTTTACGATTAGTTTTAATTTTTTATTTTATTTTATTTTATTTTTTAGGTATAGGTTTAGGTTTGAGTTTATGTTTGTTTCTTTTATTTTTTTATTTTAGTTTGGTTTAGGTTTTTATTTATTTTATTTTTAAGATTTATTTAGTTTAGGTTTATGTTTTTAGCCTTTAGGGTTTAGGGTTTAGGGTTTAGGGTTTATGGTTTAGAGTTTAGGGTTTGGGGTTTAGGATTTAGGGTTTAGGGTTTAGGGTTAAGGGTTTAGGGTTTAGGTTTTTAGGGTTTTAGGGTTTAGGGTTTAGGGTTTAGGGTTTAGGGTTTGTAAAGTTTAAGGTTTAGAGTTTATGTTTTAAGTGTATGGTTCATTTTTAGTTTAGGGTTTAGGGTTTTTATTTCTTTTTCAACAGAGAATAATTTCAAATTCAACATTTCTTCTTTTTTATTTCATCAACCAAGTAACACACTAAGTTTTCTAAGACATAAGCGACAAGATATATAATAAATAAGCACGCCTAGAGCAAATTAAAAACCTTAGAGCCGCCTCTACTGTAAAGACACCACTATATGCAGATATCGACGACCATTCTTCGCTTTCTAGTTCCCATCGAACCACACCTCGAATAGCGATCGACCATCATATCCCTGATCCCTCTCTTCGCCATCACCACGACTGTAACCTACATTGCTCCTCAAGCCTTCATAACCACCACATCGCTCGACCACAGCCATATCCACCAAGACCTCTAGATCCCCACCACCATCATGAGCATCGCCTCAGCTTCAGTGGCCAAATCTAGATTGCCTACTGACAAGTGATGTTCCTGCCAACAAGGTTCTGCCCATTCTTAGGGTAGGTTTATTTTTTTAATTTTTTAGTTACTTTAGGTTTAGGTTTAGGGTTAGGGTTTAGAGTTTAGTGTTTAGGTGGGTATGGTTTACCAGGGTTTAGTGAGAGGTGAGTTTAGAAGTGAGGGTTATTAGGGTTTAGTGTGGAGGGTTTAGCATTTAGTTTAGAGTTTAGCTTTAGGGTTTAGGATTAGTGTTTGAGGGTTTATGGTTTATGGTTTATGGCCCATGGTGGGTGGAGGGTCCAAGTTTGAGTTTATAGATTTAGGTCAGGGTTAAGGATCAGGGTTAGAGCCCAAAACCCAGGACTAAAGCCCAGGATTTAGGGCCCAGGACTAGTCAGGTGAGCCAGGTTATAGTTTTAGAGCCTCAGGGCAAAAAGGATTTGGTGAAGGGCCTGTGCCTTCAGCCTAGCATCAGTGGTTGGCCAGGGTCACCCATCAGCTCACCTGCCCAGAATCATCCCAGGATTTAGTTTAGCCAGGCCTGGGATGTTAGTGGTTTTAGTGTAGGGTTGGGTGTGGTTAAGTGGAGGTCATCAGTGTTGAGTTAGGGTTTAACAGTTTAGGGTTATAATCAGGTCAGGGCCTGGGGTCAGTAGAGTGATTTAGGGCCTTGGTTAGTTTAGTAGGTAGTCATTTAGGGCCTGGATTTAAAGTTTAGTTTAGGGTTCAATGGTAGTGTTTAGGTTTTAGGGTTTATAATAGGGTAGGGTTGGTAGAGTTAGTGGTTTAAGGGGGTTAGGGTTTAGGTTTAGGTTTAGGGTAGACTTGGGTTTATATTTTAGGGTTAATTTTAGGGGGTTAAGGATTAGAATTTAGGGTTTAGGGTTTAGGTTTTTTTAAAAATTTAAGTGAACTGGTAGGTCTAGGATTATTTAGTTTATTTTTTATTTATTTTTGTTTATTTTATTTTTTATTTTTATTTCAGTTTATTTTTTATTTTATTTAGTTTAGTTTATTTCTTTTACGTTTATTTATTTTAGTTTAAGTTTTTTAATTTAGTTTATTTTTTTGGTTTAGGTTTAGGTTCTTTTATTTTTTTTAGTTTATTTTATTTTTATTTTATTATTTAGGTTTAGGTTTAATTTTTTCCTTTTAATTTTAGGTTTAGGTTTTATTTTATTTTCTTAGGTTTATGTTTTATGTTTTAATTTTAGGTTTATTTTTAGGTTTTAATTTTTTATTTTAGGTTTAGGTTTATTTTTAGTTTATTTTACTTTATCTCGTTTAGGGTTTAAGTTTAGTTTATTTTATGTTTATGTTTAGGTTTTATTTATTTTAGTTTAGTTTATTTTTGTTTAGGTTTTGGTTTATTTTATTTTATTTATTTTGTTTTTTACTTTATGTTTAGATTTTATTTTTTCATTTTGGGTTTCAGTTTTATTTTTTATCTCTTATTGATATTGCACTCATCAAAAAGTATTATCTTGAAGAGGAGGTTGCCATTGCCAAGAAGGATAATGAGTTAGATTACTTAAATAAAGACAAACTTCCTCATCAGAAGTCTCAAACCCATAAAATAAAGTAGAGAACACTTTCTTATGCTCTTGTGGATGGTGTCTTCTACCGGTGGTCTTTTGATCATATGTGGTTACATTGTTTAGACAAGCATAAAACCCATAAGATTATGACCAAGGTACCCTCAGGATTATGTGGATCTAACCAATCTGGTCCAAAGATGAAAGCCAAGATCAACAAAATAAGATAGTACTGACCATCGATGATTAAAGATTGATATGGATATGATGCCACCAATGTCAAATACACGGTGTGGTCATACACTAACCACCAGACATTCTACATCCTAAATTGGCCTTTTGGACATTTGAGTGTTAGGGTATCAACATAATGGGTCTGATTGATCGTTCTTCTTCTAAGGCTCATCAGTTCATGTCAGCTTCTACTTACTACTTTTTTAAATAGGCAAAGGTGATTCCTCTTAGAGAGGTCACAACTCAACATGTGCTCTAGTTTTTTAGGAACCATATTGTATATAGGTTCGGAGTGCCTCAAAAATTTATATCTGATAATGGCACTATCTTCAAGAGCACCGAGATCAATAACTTTTCTGAAAGATGCAACATAGATTAGAGATATTCAACCATCAAATACCCAAAGGAAAATGGCTTAGCAGAAGCCAAACTCTCATCCAAATACTGAAGAAGGCACTCGACAATAACAAGCGATAGTGGCATGAGTAGTTAGTTGAAGCCTTGTGGGCTAACTGCACCAAATATAGAACTCCAACTCAGTCTACTCCTTTCTCCTTAGTGTATGGGTCCGAAGCCATTCTACCATTATAAGTCCAAGGCCCATGACTAAGGATAGTTGTGGGTAGCAAGATCACAACAAAGTAGAATGTGAAGTTATGGTTAGAAGATCTCGAAGGTTAAAAGGAGATGCCTGCTGGCATGCCAAAACCTTGAGTTGTATAAAGCTAACATGATTCAAGCTCATAAAAAGTTGGTCCATCTTATAGTATTTCAAGTAGGAGAGCTTATTTTAGTTCTAAGGAGATCGATTGTTTCCCATCGTAATATGGTAGGAAAGTATGAACCCACTTAGGAAGACCCTTTTTTCATAGAGAATTCCTACCAAGGAGAATCTTATCAGCCTATTTATCATAAGGGAGAGCACCTAGTGCTTCCAATCAATAGGCTCTACTTAAAGAAATATTATAAATCATGTTTGAAAATAATTATCATTAATGAAAGTTCCATTCTGAATTCAGTCTCTTTTATGTTGAAAGTATTCTTGTTTGCAAATCTACCACGATGTGTTTATGGTAGGTGTAAGGAACTCAAGCAACATCCTATCCTTTATTGATACAACACAAACACAAACTAAACACAAACATATAAAATAAAAACTTATCTTTTGTTCGGACTACTCTGAGTTAAGATAATGCCCCCAATGACACTCACACAATAGCTGCTCTAAGTCAGGTTAATGTGCTACCCTGCTAGTGTGTCACCCCAGTGGTCTTCTTTCTTTGGAGGATATAAGTCTCCTACACTTTTCTTTTTTACTTGGCCACTACACACCAATGAGTGCCTTCTTAGTTTGGTAGGCCTTACTACATGGCTAAAAAGCTACCTCATGTTGGCTAATAAGCTACCCTTGTGGTTGGAGAATCCTTCATGTGAATGTATAAATTCTCCCTTGGTCCAGTAAATCTGAGATATGTCAAGGCTGACATAGCCCCTTTCAGTGTGGTCCCTTGCACATCAACAGGGTCCATGTAAACATATAAACAAAATATTTATTCACTTGTGGATTAGGAGGATAGCCCTTGCGGTACCTTTTCCCAGGCAAGCATATTATCTTTAGGGCAGTGTTAGCAAAACTCCCTATAGGAATTTTCTCACTACTCTTGAGTTGATATAAGTCCCCTGTAGGATTACTTAGTAGTCTCTCCTAAGTTAGGTTTGATTTTTTGTGCCACCAACAGGTCACCCTAGTGGTTGTTCTTTTCTTTAAAAGATGTAAGTTTGCTATGCCTTCTTCCTAGAACAACCATTGCACACTGAAGGGAAACCCCTTTGGTTGGCTAGCTCTACCCCTCGGCCAGTAGACTATCTCTTTGGATTTGTAAATATGAGATAGGATAAGTCTAACATAGCCCCTTCTTAGTGGGTCCATCACACACTGAAATGATCCATAATTTAAATCTATCAAATTTGATTGAACTCACATCCCCAACAGATATGTCATTTCAAAATCAAACAAAACCAAACAAACCATATCAAATCACATCAATTTAAGATAAAATTAATCTTGACTACTTTTGAATTGACATAAGTCCCCAATGACATTCACATAGAAGTCTCCCTAGGTTAGGTTTGATTTCTTGTGCTTCCAACAGGTCACCCTAATGGTTGTTCCTTTCTTTGGAAGATGTGAGCCTGCTGAGCCTTCTTCACAGCATAACTGTTGCACACTAAAAGGCAACCCCTTAGATTAGCTAGCTCTACCCTACAGCCGATAGACTATCCCTTTGGATTTGTAAACTTGAGGTAGGTCAAGGTTGATATAGCGCCTTCTTAGTGAGTCAATTGCACACTTACATGGTCCATACATTAACTCAGATTAAATTAAGCCAAATCTGATTTTCCCCAATGGAGTTAAATCATACCCTTCTTCCGAGTGGAGCCTCAAATCATATATAAACAAGTCAAGCAAATAAATCAAATTCTAGACCAACCTCTCCAAAGGAGCCAAATTAAACCAAGTCCCTCGGTAGAGTTTAAATCAAACAAATCCAACAAAACTCTTATTCCCAGTGGATACATCCCTAAACATAGCTATGAAATCAAACTCAAATCCCAATCCCCAACAGATAGCTTGAACCTACTTCCCTAGTGGAAGGTTCATATACACGATCCCCAGCAGACTCAAGCCCATATCTCTAGTAGGTATGCCTCCACATCAATTAAATCACAATAAAGTAAAGTCAATTTGATATTTATCCCCGATAGATTATAAATTCTTATCCCTAGTAGATCTTCTTTCCACAAGCCATATAATTAAATAAAATTCAAACCTTATCCCCAGCTGATTTTCTTCTTCTAATCCTCGACATAGATCCCTCCCCATGTCATGTCCAATGCATGTGATCCCTAGATCTCCCTCCACGCCCTTAACATGGAATTCTCATCAAATCTTATTTTTTCTTTTATGCACACCTTTAATACTTCATCAAAAGCATAACAATGTATTCATTCAAACTACATCATCTTAACATTCTAATCAACATTTTATGATTTGTGATGGTGCATGCTCAAACTAACTATACAATATCATGCTAAACATATTATAGTGGTGAATTAACACACAAGATTATATTATAATATACGATATTATATTATAATTTGTTATAATATAATATATTGTTTAACATTACACCTTATTAGAATCACTTAAAAAGGAAAAATAATAAAATTTTCTCAAAATATGAATAATGATCATTTTAGATGTAAAATTGTTATTTTTTCTATTATAAATGGTACAAAATAGCATAATTTTGGTGTTGCTTCTTGGTGTGTACCATTAATTTGGCCAAATTCTTCCATCTCAACCTTTAAATTAACATTTCTGTGAGTTTTAACATACTAAAATGTACAATAGCATTTAGTAGCTAAACATATGAAGTTATATTATTATGTACATTATATTTTAATTTGCTTTTATATAATATATTATCTTACATTACACGTTAAAATGAATCAGTTTAAGCAAAAAATTTATAAAATTTTGTTGAAAAATAAACATTTATTTTGGATGCAACTTTCCATTATTTTCATTAAATGACACACCATAGCACACCCTAACGATGTTCCCTAAAGCTTACCATAAATTTGGCCAAATCCCATCATCTCAGCCTATAAATTATATTTTTATGAATTATAACAATACAAACTCTACTATATCATACTATAACCAACTTATATATGCTAAAAAATAAGTATTAATACACAATAGTATGCTATAATGCTTGATGCTACACTATGTTATGGCATCTTATATTATAATACACTATAATATATTATATTATATTTCATATCACATCACAAGGGGTTTCCTAAGTTAAAAAATTGTAAAATTTGTTTAAATAATAAAAAATTATATATTTTAGTCATATCACTTACATATTTTAAATTTAGATAATATATTTTGATGCCATTCTCTACCTAAAATGAATTTGGCCAAATTCCACCATTTTAAAGTCTAAATCAACATTTTTAAAAACAATTAGTAGGATTGACTATGATTGTAAAATACTAAAAGAATTTAAAATACATAGAACAATATATTATGATATATGATGTTATACTATGCTACCACATATAATAATTATTTTGAACATAAATCTAACTTTTCAGACTACAAGTGGTGTAGCACACCTTTGGTACTACAACCTAATTCCCACTTCAAATTTAAGAAATTTCATCATCGATTTTTAAATCAATATTTTATGATTTATATTAACATAGACAATTGGGAATAATACTATAATATACTAAAATATTTTAAAACATCTTATAGCATCTAAAAACACATCACTACATGTTCAGATATATGATGCTACATTATACTATGATATATGGTATTATAATATGATCTAGGGTTAGGGTTTAGAGTATTCAAATCTATAAAAGTCAAGGGAAAGTCTCTTGAAGAAATTTTCTTTAGCTACCATAACTAGGTTACGATTAGGTCATTCTTTAGATGCTCTTAATGGAATCTTTATTCAAGGTTAAAGGTTTAGGGTTTAGGGTTAGGGTTTATGGTTTATTTAGGGTTAATTTAAGATTTATAATTTAGGGTTTAGGGTTTAGGGTTTAGGGTTATAGGTTTTATGGTTTATGGTTATGGTGAGGTTTAGGGTTGAGTTTATTTATTTATTTTATTATTAGGTTTATTTAGTTTTGGTTTTAGGTTTGTGGGTTTAGGTTTAGGGTTTTGGGTTTAGGATTTTGTGTTTAGGTTTAGGGTTTGGGGTTTAGAGGGTAGTTTTAGGGTTTAGGTTTTATGGTTTATGGTTTTAGTTTAGGTTTAGGTTTTAAGTTTAGGGTTTAAGTTTTAGTTTAGGGTTTAGGTTTAAGGTTTTTTTAACAAAGTAAATTCAAATTCAACATATCTTATTTTGATTTTATCAACTAAGTATTAAGTTTAGTAAGACTTGATGACATAGATAAAAATGAGCACCCATATAGCAAATTAAAAACCTTAGATAAGTAGAACCATCTCTACTATAAAGACACATTTTCATAAACAGTTTGACCATTCTTAGTTTCTCCACTTCCCATGGGAACCACCCTCACCTTAGTGGATTGCCATCATATCCTCGATCTCTTTTCCACCACTTCCATGGGTAGTTTGATCACCCTGCCTCCATTAAGACCACCACCTCTATCCACCAACATTGATCCCCACCACCACGGATATGTCCCTCCTCCTTCACCTCCATCCAGATCTATTTAGAGCCTTATTTTATGATGATGTTTTATCAAGGTTTTGCCCATTAGGTTTTTTAGTGATAGTTTAGGTTAGTTTAGGTTTAAGGTTTAGGGTTAGTTTAGGATTTAGGATTTGGGGTTTAGGGTTTATTTAGGTTTTATTTTGGGTTTATGTTAGGTTTAAGGTTTATTTTTGGTTTAGGGTTTAGGTTATTTTAAGGTTAGGTTTATTTTAGGTTTAAGGTTTAGTTTAGGATTTAAGCTTTAGTATTTTAATTAAGTAAACCATTTAGGTTTATTTAGTTAGTTATTTATTAATTTGAGTTTTTTTTATTTAAGTTTATTTTATTTTATTTAGTTTTTTTTTTTCTTAGGTTTATTTATTTTAGTATAGGTTTTTTTATTTAACTTTATTTTTATTTTAGGTTTATTTTTTATTTTTGGTTTAGGTTTAGGTTTTATATTTAAGATCCACTTTTTAATTTTAAGTTTTATGTTTTTATTTTTTTTTTGTTTATGATTATTTTTTTATTTTATTTTATTTAGTTTAGGTTTTGGTTTAGGTTAAGGTTTAATTTATTTTATGATTAAGTTTATGTTTTATTTATTTTAGTTTAGTTTATTTTAGTTTAGGTTTAGGTTTATTTTATTTTATTTTTTGGTTTAGGGTTTTATTTTATATTTAGGTAATTTAGGTTCATGTTTGATTTAGTTTTATTAATTTTAAGGTATAGTAGTTTTATTTAGATTTATTTTTATTTTATTTATGTATTTTAGTTTAATTTAAGTTTTATTTATTTTATTTTATAGTTTTAATTTTATTTTCTTAGGTTTAGGTATGGGTTTAGGTTCGTATTAGTTTATGTTTTATTTTTGATTTAAGTTTTTACTTATTTTATTTATGTTTAGGTTAGGTTTTAGGGTTTATAGTTTGGATTTAAGTTTGTGGGGGGTTTAGGTTTAGGGTGTTTAAGGTTTAGGGTTTAGAGTTTAGGGTTTTAGGTTTTGGGTTTAAGTTTTAGTCTAGGGTTTAGGGTTTAAGGTTTTTTTTAATAGAGAAAAATTTAGATTCAACATTTATTCTTTCAATTTATCAACCAAGTAGTCAAGTTTTCTAACATAATCGATGGCATAGATCAAAAATGAGCAACCATAGAGAAAATAAAAAATCCCATGATAAGTAAAATTATCTCTATAATAAAGACACAGTTCCATAAGCAATAGATCGGATCAACTGTTCTTCAGTTTCTCCAGTTCCCATCAGAACCACCCCCACCTCTCGAGTAGCGGAATCAGCCATCATATCCCTAATCTCACCCTCCTCTACCACCATGGTCAGAATCTCCATCGCCCTCCACCATCATTTTCTAGTTCAAGAATTTTAGTTTAGGGTTTAGGTTTAAAGTACTTTTTGGGGTTTTTTCTTGGGGTTTAAAAATCTTTTTTTTTAGGGTTTAGTTAAGTTTTAGGGTTTGGGTTTAGGGTTTAAGGTTTAGGGTTTTAGGGTTTAGTGTTTATGGTAAAGTTTAGGGTTTTAGAGTTTAGGGTTTTGGTTTAGGGTTTAGTTTAGAGTTTAGGATTAGTTTGGTAGTTTGGGGGTGATCATTATAACTCAATAAATCCCTAATGAGTCCCTCGTTAATTATATTCTTAGATGGCACAATTTAAGCATGAAATGTGAACCACAACCTTAATAACATCATTGAAATTATTAAAGAATATTCATGGCTCCTTCATGCTTAAAGGTTTCAAATTAAGACATTTGGGAAGTTAATTAATGGTGGCCACAAGGAGATAAATAGTTGCCTTTTCAAGATCAATCATTAAAGCCAAAGCCATAGAAAGCCTCTAAAAGAAGCCAGGAAGTAGTAGCATTGATTAAGCAAGCCGAGATCAATGGAGACCTCGACCATCATTTTTTGCTTCCACCTCCTTTACCACCACCTATCTTATCTACCATAAGATCCTCCATGGCCTTCCCCACCTCCTGATACTTCCGTAAAGAACATAGCCTCATGTAGCTATCACCCACATCTTTTTGGATAAATTAAACAAAACTTATACAATTAAAAGTGAGGTAGTTAGGAAAATCTTTAAGATCCTCTTAAAGAAACCTGATTTTCAGCTACCCGAGCTTGGAAAGCTAGAAGAAGTGGATAAGAGTAATGATCCTAACATTTGACCTTACCACCACATGCTAGGCTATGTTTTGGAGGATTGCTTTACATTTAAGGATTGGCTTGAGCATAGCTACAAGTTAGGTGCTAGAAAAACAATCATCTAGTTCTGTTAGGGTAATCCATGGGGATACATGTGATCCCCTCAAAACAAAAGAAGATTAGGATATCTCTTTATCTCAAACCTCTAAAAAGATCATTTTTAAAATCAAGAAACTTTCCTTATAGGTGATCAACCTCAATATTAAAGAAAGACATTTCCAAAGACAACTTAGGAAAGTGGGAGGATAATAAGAGCCCATACTTGCCTGGGATAGCCAAGTAGCATAACCACCAACTAGTTCTTCTTCTAGTATGCATCTTGTATCGATAGATGAGGGAATCAAATCCATCACCCCACTTAGTTTACTAGATTTCTACTATGTACCTCCTTTTAAATCTAAGAAATCAAGGAATAAAGCTTTTGAATTACATTTGTACATTTGATGGGTTATTTGATTTTACCCTTTAGAAAACTCTTTATAATAATTATAAGATGATCATCCTCTTTATTAGATGGAGTTTCAAATAAGATGGTTCACCTCTTTCAGAGATGAATCCATTCATTAAGATTAAGAGAAGATATAGGTGAACAATGATAGAATTTCCAAAACCATTCTCCAAAATCACCAAAGTCAAAGAGAAAGATATGTGTAAGAAAAGATAAAAGAAAAGAAATTCAAATGGAAATCAAGAAGCCCTATGATGCCCACCCATGAATACTTTTAGGATAAGAGTTGACTATATATCCTCCACCTAGGTTGCGTAAACTAAGCATACTCATGCCCCTCATCCAAAGAGATGAGGGAATCATTAATGGCCCTGATTCAAATATTTTGTCAATCACTAGAGGAGGCACATTGAAAAGAACCTAGGGAGTCAAATTCACTCAATAAAGACCTAGGGGACATGAAAGTCCACATCACAAAGTGATGAAGATTGATTTCATGAACCACAGTGCATCAGGAACATTATGTAAAACCCTCTTTATTAAGATTGACATCTTCAAAGGAGATGCATGTTGAGAGGATTCATGAATAGGGAAAGATTTATCTCCTCGATACATTTTGAATCAAAGAAGAAGATAAAGATTTTATAAAGATTTGAATACATTGTTCACCTTGTGTCATAATCTTAAAAAAGATGATTCCATCCTCCATTGTGCACAATCAAAAAAAGATGGAATCAAAATGCTCAAAAGATAATGCATTCAGTTAGAGGGTTGAGATATATGAAGACACTATTATCTTCTCAAAAATCAAAACACCTATTCTCCCCAAACTCTTTGAAAATTATGAAAAAGAAAAGATGATAAGAAAAGAAAATGAAAAAAGAAAAAGAAAAATCAATCCAAATAAGAAAAAGAAATAATGAAAAGGTAGAGCCCATACATCATTATTCATTTAAATGATGAAGATGACAAATATTAAATTGATAAACTGGTTTCATGGGACTATAAAAATAAATTATGCCCTATAATTGTATTAGCACAAGATTTAATCTAGCTTAAGGATGAGCTATGTGAAGAAAACAATCTTCAAGTCAAGAGTGATCAATGCTAGAAAGTGAAGAAAATTCAAGCAAAGACAAAATGTATAAATAAGATAGACTTAGGAGAAATGGCAGTCTAAATACCTTCATGGTGGTTTGATTCACTTATCTCCATGGATTCAAGAAAAATTCATTATCATCATTCAACCAAGAGATAGATTAAGAAATTCAATAAAATTTAATCAAATATTTGTTATCATTGTGTTCAAATCTTCAAAGAAAGGAATCTTCACATGGTCCATTATTAAGTGAATTTCAGAATGACAATAAAGTCAAAATGAAATCAAGAAAGTGTGATTCAGTGGTTCAAAAGTTTCATAGTTATCACCAATCATGAATGAAGATCTTCCAAACAAATCTTTTAAATTATGTTTAGAAATTTATCTCCATGATCTAAATCAAAGATGATCCAAAATTTGAGAAGGAATCAATCAACCATCAAAAGTCAAAGTAAAATCAAGTGAAGAAGTGACTCATCAATTATTTGTTGAATGAAGATCAAATGCTAGTTGCTTCATGGATAGTTTAGCATCTCATACATAAAAATATATTGTCTCAAGTCAGCTTCATCTGAATATTGATAATAACCCCTCAGCATTGATTGTTGAAATTCCTCAAAATCATTTCAATCAGAAAAACACATTTTATTGAGAAAAGCTTTACCTTCACATCCTATTAATGATTACATCTATTTTAAGGTAAACTTGATTTCAAGAATAAATCAATTTACAAAATAATGGTCATCTCTTACATGCATATTATTCTCCTTCATGATGAACATCTCATAACCTTCAAAGGACCCCAGGTAAAGAAACACTACTTTTAAACCCCATCAAAATATATTCTTATGGTTTCTTATTCAAAAAAAATCCATGATCTCCATGTGAAGCTTAGAATCATTCTCATTCTGATGTATTTGAAATTATTCAAAAGCAGAAAAGGAAGACCATCTCTTCCTAGAAATAGCGGTTATCAACAAAATGAACTTAAGGACCAAATCTTGTGAAATCTTGGGTTTATTTCCAAAGGTGAGTGTTAAAAACAACTATTTAAAAGACACAATCATCAATCAGTTCTCAAGGGTGAGGTTCAACTATCTCCAATCATGAGAAACGATTGTCAAAAAAAATCCAATCAAGGAAGACAAGTGTAGATTCTTTAAAAATCAAAAAATTTTACCCTATTGATCCATCTCATTCAAGATATCTTCTCATGGGGCACAATCAAAACTTTTCGATCAATTATGGTTATCTATTTAAATATATTATTTAGAAATACACCCATAAAATCATGCCAGGTAATCTTACATCTGAAGTATGCATCTGTCCAAAGATGAACACAAGATCAGAGATATTACTAGAGATAATTATAACGCTGGATGATTCCCTCATAATCAAATCATACTCAAGTGGTACATCAATAAATATTCTACATCCTACATTGGCCTCATTTGAGTGTCGAGACATAGTAGGTATGATTGATCCTTTTTCTTCTAAGGGTCATCGGTTCATCCTAGCTGCCACCAACTACTTTTCTATGTTGGCAGAGGCAATCCCACTTAGAGAGGTCATAGCTTATCATGTTCTCTAGTTCTTTAGAAACCATATCATAATTATATCCAATAATGGCACTGCATTCAAAAGCACCAAGATCAACAGCTTCATCAAGATACATAATATAGATTAGACATACTCCACTATCTACTATCCCAGGGAAAATGGCCTAGCAGATGCATTCAATAAAACTCTCATCCAATTATTAAAGAAGACACTCGATGACAATAAGTGATAGTGGAATGAGCAGCTAGTTGAAGCCTTGTGGGCATACTGCACCACATACAGAACTCCAACCCAATCTAACCCATTCTCCTTAGTACATGGGTCTGAAGTCGTTCTACCATTTTTTTGGGAACCCCATATAGGGGAATTTTATTGCCATAATAAAAGGGGTTACAAGTTCCTTAAAAGGGGATAAACTAAAAAACTACTGCTCAAAGAGCTACAATCAGCCTAGAGAGTAAATCCTCTATCTAAATACAACCAAAATAAGAGAAGGAAAAGACAAAAATAAAAATAGCTAAAGGTACAAAAAGCACAAGAATGAGAGCCATATGTCAGTCCTTAACAAAAACTTATGAAAATATGAGCAGCATATGCCACATCTAGATAAGGAACCTGCAAAGAAAACTTGCAAAGAAAATACATAACCTGCAAACATCTAAAAAATAGTTAGTACAGCTAAAGAGGTGCAAGTAAAGTAAATTGAGAAGGATAGGAAAAGGAAAAGATATTTAGATAATAGAGTGAAGGAAAGGCTTAGGTTCAATCACCCATGAAAGGGGCAACCATAAACATTAGCATCTAAACCTCCAAAGAAGGGTTGCATTATAATTGCTGCTACTAGCTAGTTTATGAGTGAAATCATCCTAGCCATCATAGCTTACAAACCTGCATTCCATGTATAAGCTTGATGTGGAACAGCCAACCAAATACACCCTTCAACATAGCTTGACATGAAACAACCAAAAAATATAGGCATTTAGGGAGATCAACATGGAAATCAATAATGCAGTAAACTCAAACCAAAGATGAGAGCCTAACATGATCAAAAGTTAGGAAAAATATTCAGCTATTAAAAGCTAGATCACAATAGTAATTATACACCATTTGATGCAAAAATGACCTCAACCCATAGGGAAAAACATATAGCCCAATCATATGGACTAAAGCTAACCAAGCAATAAACAACATAACAAATAGCCATACAAAAAACCAACAGAAAAAATCAGCCTACATAACAAAATAATCCATTAATCCATTCAACCGATAAGCAATACTACAGAATAGAAAATAAAGCCAACTGAGGTGATAGTAAACAACTCCAAAGTAGAAAACAGCCATATAAATATTCCATGAAAAACACTACTGAAGACAACCTTCAAGTAAAGGGTAAACTGTCAGCGGCTAAGCAAATAGCAGCAACAGAACTCGAAAGAAAGGAAAAGAAAAAGAGATGCCTACCTTGCAAGACAACCACAATAATCACATAAATGAAAGGAGAAAAAGAAATAGTAGTCGTATTCAACGAAGCACCTAAAAAATCCTACGGGTTGAGTAGGAACAAAACCCAACAGATCTAGTGAGACATGTTACTGGTCCAATAGATAGAGCTATCAAAGTGAAAATAGAACCCAGCAAAAAGAAGGGCAAAAAAAGGTAGCTGGTAACCAATAGAAGAGGATTAGAGACCAAATACCATCAAAATAAGATAATTAACAAATGCAGCAAAAATGAGAAGGAAATAGAACAGATCAAAAGAAACATATAGCAGAAAATACAATAAATAGTAAACACACCATATAAATATTAATTTCTTAGATATTGTAATTCAGAGTTATCCAGATTAATCAATCCCCGCAATTGTTTAGGAAGACTGAAATGATCAAAAGGGTTAGCTCATCTAGTCTAGCTCCAAGGTTGGCAAGATAGTCAGCACAAGCATTTCCTTCATGCTAGTTGTGAGTGATTTTAAAGAAGACTTGAGAGAAGAGAGCTCTTGTATGGTTAATAAAAAGAGCAGCATAACCCAGCTATCCCAAAGAAACAAGCAAACCCATGAATGTCCAACCTAAAAATGGGAAGCATAAAACAAATGATTATAGAAAGATCTAGCCGAAAAAGGACTCACCCAGGATTGGACAAGCAGGTCTGAACAGCCACCACCTACAACAACCACCTCTACTAGCATAGTAGAGAATGTGAAATAGAAAGTAGAAGGGATAACAACAGTAAACATCATAGAAATGAAGATTAGCTCAAACAAACAGATGATGAAAATGATAACTAATAGATCCCAAAGCTTATGAAAAAGCCATATCTCCATAGGAAAAAGAATCATAAAAAGCTTAAAAAATTTTAACATAAAGTAATCCAGTTTTATCAAGATTCATAAGCCCCCTTAAAAGTGAAGGAATATCATCATTAGAGAATCGATTCAAAGAGGAATACTTGGCTCCCCAATTAGCAAGAAAATCAGCACAAGAATTACCTTCCTGATAAATATGAGAAATTTGATAATTTAGGTTGGCAGGAAGCCTCCTAGTCTGGTTAAGTAAATAAGACACTTCAACATTTCCATGAGCTCCTGAATTTAATAATTCAAGAAGAAGGAGAGCATAAACTTTGAACCAAATCTCCCGAAATCCTTTCTGTAAGCAAACAAAAATCCCATAGTGCAGACTTTCAAGCTCAGCAAATAAAACAAAATAGGGTTCTAGAGGAGCAGCAAATGCAGAGATAACCTGACCATTATAATGTCTTAAAATCCCCCCATAACCATAAAAGCAATTAGAAACTGAGCCATCAGTGTTAACCTTAATAACATGATAATTCAGCTTCATCCAGTATATAATTATGTGGCTAGGAGCAATACCACAAGAAGGAGGATTAATCTCAAAGTTCAAGGCCATATATTTGTATCTTTTGAAACTAAAGGAAGTAAGAAGGTCAGCTTTATAAAGAGACATAATTTTACATTTGGATCTAGCAATAATATGATGATAGTTCATAGGTTTATCATGATGCTTAGCATCATTTCTTTCCAACCAAATATACCACAGAAGAGTAGTGGCTAGAACAACTTTGACATAGCCTTTAGGAGTATAAGAGAAAAAACTTTCAAGAAGTTGCATAATAGAAAATGAAACATCGAAATGAAAACTATTAAACATACTATCATACTATCTCCAAACCTTAATAATAATAGGGCCATTCATAAACACATGATCCACAGTTTCAATGTGAAAGCAACATTGGCATCTAGAGGGGAGGTGGAAACCTTTTTTTTTAAAAGGGTAGCATCAACAGGAATGTATTGCTTTAGAATGTGCCAAGTTAAAACATAAAAGGAGGTAGAGATATTCTAGATTCTTAAGTTTTAAGTCTGAAAGAGTGCCAAACATTCTTTAAAACAAATTCTCTAGAGGAGGATTTATTGAAATGGATTTGGTCAGATTTATTAAGTAATGGACAAATTGTAAGGATTTTGTGAACTATCACCTTAGGGACAATGGAGATTAATTAGTCCATATCCCAATTATTTTGAGTAATGAAATGACTTACCTTAAGCCTCATAGTGGACTGAGTATTAAGAAAAGAATCAATAGAACATTATCCCAGCCAATTGTCTTGCCAAAACAAAGAGGAGCCTGAATTAACACACCAAGAGATAAGATTCTCAGCATTCCACCTGATGTTACAAAGTATTTTCCACACCGGTGAGTCCCCATGTTTGAAAGTACAAATGAGGGGTGTTTCCCCTTACAGTATTTAGCAAGCATAAATTGAGACCATTAACTATGATTATTTCTTAAATTCCACCACATTTTGTGTGAAAAATATTTAATGGAGTCTTCTAAAGGTTCGCAACCCAAACCACCTTCATTAAAAGGCCCACAATAGTTATGCCAACTAGCCCAATAAACTTTCATCAAAGAAAAGGTATAATCCCAAAAAAAATTGTTAATAAGTCTATTTATCCTTTTAATAATAGAGCAGGTAGGCATAATAGTGGACAATAGATACAAAGGAAAATAACAAAGGGTACTTTTGATCAGGATAAGTCTAACACCAAAGGAAAGTAAGTGGAATTCCCAAGAGAAAATTTTCTTATTTATTTTATGAATTACTTCATCAAATAAGGAAGATCTTTTCATTCCTCGATATAAAGTAGTGCCTAGATACTTGATAGGAAAGGTTTGATGTGTAAAGCCTGTAATATTTTTAATAGCATTAATCCTAGATAAAGAAATAAAAGAGCTAGAGATAAAATAACTTTTATCTAGATTAATTTTCAAATCACTTTTCCTACTAAATAGAGTAAAGAACTTACATAACTTTTTAATGTAGAGAATAAAACCATTGCAAAATATAATGAAATCATCAGCAAACCTAAGGTGGGAAATGGGAAAGCGACCCCTAGTTTTGTAATGCATGTTAGGCATTTTACAAAACATCTGCTCAAGACTTTTAGAGAGATATTCCACGGCAATAATAAAAAGAGTATGAGAAATATGATCCCCTTGCCTTAGCCCATGAGAGGAAAAGAAAAATACATGAACTTCACCATTAATAAGTAAAGAAAACCAAGAATTCTCAATATCATTCTTTATTAAAGTAATAAATTGACTTGAAAATCCAAATAAAGCCAAAATTTTATATAGGAAAACCCAACCAATGTTATCATAAGCTTTGGAAATGTCCAATTTAAACACCAAGTTACCACTATGAACTTTGGCACAAAATCATCTCTTTAAATAGAATGCTCTTTAACAAACTGTTTTGGGGAGATAAATTTAGGAAGTAGAATACTTAATCTATTAGCCAGAATCTTAGAGATGAGTTTATTAAAAAAGGAACACAGCTAATTGGCCTAAAATGACTCCAAAGTTTAGTATTTTCTATTTTAGGGATTAAAATAGTGGAAGTGCTAGCAAAATATCTAGGGAGGATACTTCCCTTGAAAAAATCAAGAACAACATTAACCAAATATTCTTTAATGATATACCAGCATTTCTAAAAAAATAAGGTGGTAAATGCATCAGGACCATCTGCATAATCTGCATTCATATTTTACAAATTGTTAGCAATTTCGAATTCATAGGGTAATGAAATAAGCATATTGTTATCTTCATCAGAAATGAGATTAGGAATAACTTCAGGCAAGGAAATCACATCGTAAGTCACATTTTTATTAAGTAGCTCAGTAAAGAAAGAAACACCAGAATCAGTAAGCTCCTTGTTATCAGTACACAAGATATCATCATTAATTTTAATTTTTTTAATGTGATTTAACTCCTTTTCTTTTTAACCATGCAATGAAAATATTTGGTATTTTGATCACCATCAGATATCCATTTTATAGATGCTTTTTGCCACCAATTGGTCTCCTTTATGTCTTGGAAACATGTTAACCTATTTTTGGCTTGAGTTAATAATGAGTTTTTAGATGGATCATTAATAGTAGCATCTTCTAAAGCTATAACCTCATGTTCTAATTCTTTGATATTAATAAAAAGGTTTTTGAAAGTGTTTGTTCCACCAATTATTTAAGCCTTTTAATTAAACCCATCATCCCTAAAAATAGAATCATCAGGATGGAGAGGTTCACTTTAATTGCTAGCAACCACATCCATAAATTTGTCATCCATAAGCCACATATTTTGAAATCAGAAAGTGATATGATGGGAGGATTTAGTAGCATTAACATTTATAGTGATCAGTAAGGGAGAATGGTCTGATAGGGTTCTACTGAGATGCTCAATAGAAGTAATAGGGAAAAGGTTGATCCACATATGGTTAAAAAGGACCCTATCTAATTTTAGCCAAAGTCTGTGTTTATTCCAAGTGAAGCGAGACCCAATAAATCCAATATCAGTAAGTTGAAAATCAAGGATCATGTTATTAAATTCCTCCATGGAAAACAAGTTTGGAGCATTACCACTAACTCGTTTAGAAGAAGAAGATATAATGTTAAAGTACCCACCCACAAACCAAAGAGAATTCACAGAGGAAGAGAAACTAACAAGATCTTCCCACAGAAGCCTTCTACCATTCCTATTACAAGAGGCATATACAAAAGACCCAAAGAAACACCAATTTTGGTAAGTGATTTTAACATTTACAACCTGGGCTAAATCCTGCATAACTTGTAAAATAAATGGACTCTTCCAAAAAAATCCAAATTTTATTGCTCGAATTAGTAAGAAAATTACTAAAGCCAATCATTCTAGCAATAGAGGCAATGTTAGAGGGAAGAATAAAGGGTTCCAAAATAGCCAAAATAGAAATGTTATGAGAGCAAACTAAATTACTGATTTTATTTCTAACATAGAGGATACCAATCCTCTCGCATTCTTGATAAGAAATGAGACTATTTATTTTTGGGTAGAGGAGCCAGGTCTAGTAAATCTGGCAAAGTTAGGAAGTCTAGTTTTAGAAGTTTTATTTTTCTTTCTAAAAACTGTCTGAAATTTATTGGCCATATCCACAACATCACCATTTGATAAATATTGATTAAAGAATTTCTTGGAAAAAGGAGGTACATTGAAAACAACATTACAGGGTAGTTCACCTTCTTTCAATTCATTATTATGTTGTAAAATTAGATTAGGAATCTGTTCCAAGTTAGATGAAGAATCAAAAGAAGGATTAGAGCTTGCTAAAGCACATGTACCTAAAACAAGAGTAGAAGCTTTCTCCAAATTTTGAACGCTAGCCATTCCTTCTTGAGGAATCACATTTTCTTTAACTAAAGGTGGCAAAGAGGCTAGAGTAGAGTCATTTGATAAATAGTCAGCATCCATAAGTTTTGTAAAACTATTCTTAGTTACATTATTACCTTTATTGTTGTCATTCAAATAGGAAATCTTATTCGAAGGGACATTATCCTTGTTAGCTAGTGTGGCATCCTGCAGCTAAACAGGCAGAGCAGTAGCAATATCAAATTGAGGAATAGGAAGCTCAAGGCAATGGCCCTCATATTCAGGTAAGGAGATATCAGATAAAATAATGTTTTGTAGTTTAACCAAAGGAGCCTTAAGAGAGGGATCTGGCTTAGGAGAAAAACTTTTATTAAGGTGTGGATGAACAACAAAGCAATCTGAAATCCCATGACCATGAATTTTGCAATGAGAACAAAAAACTGGGAAATTCTTGAAATCCACTTTTTGGATATATCCGTATTTCTCTAATCCTAGCCAAATTTCATTTGGATATTTTTTAGATATATCCAACTCAACTAGTATCTGAACAACAGATGGCATTGAGTTAGAAGTAGTTACCTGGTCTAATTAGAGAGGCTGACCGAACAAACCACCCATGGAAAAGAGGAATTCAGGATTAAAGAAATGAACACGTAAATTGGGAAGAGAAATCTAGACAGGAACAATAGGAGACTCCTCCTTAATATCAAAAAAGGCATCCATTTCAACAAACGCGTCTGCTAGTTAAAAATAAAATACGATCATCTAAAGACAACCCAAGAATAATCTAAATCATTTGAAAGTTGAATCAAAACATGGCGAGAGTCTATCAATCCAACATAAAAAATACCATATATCTTTAAATTATGAAGAAAAGATCTAATATTCTCCATAGTGGGATGACGTAGTGCAAATTTTCCCACAAAAGTAAATTCAATGGGTTTTGCAAGTATTTCCACCATCAAATCAGCACATATAATTGAAAGTACACCATGGAAGGAAGTAGAGATAAGATCAAGCAACTCACCTGTGCAGTTGGCCTTATCCATAAGAACATCTTAAAAGGATTTAGAAGGAAGTGAGGGGTTGGAACCAGTGACCCCTAAAGCGTTGGGAACTTTGATAGTCACAACAAAAGTAGCTGAGTTTCCCCAAGGGAAAATAGAGAGTATGAAGCAATGAAGCTCATGCTAAGCACTAACAAAATCCAAACAAGGCCATCAAGATGGAAGAGGAGCCAAGAAAAACATAGGACTAAGATGCACTGCCAAGGGGAAAATAAAATCAACAGAGCACATTTAGGGTTGCGCTATGAAAGAAATCACCAGAGTACTAGGTTCATGAAGCCATTCTATCATTAGAAGTTCAGGTCCCATCACTAAGGATATCAATGGATAATAAAATCACTGGAGGGTAGAATGCTAAGCTCGAAGGTTTGGAGGAGAGATACCTATGGGCATGCCAGAACATTGAGTTGTACAAAGCTATGATGATTCAAGCTCACAACAAGCTGGTCCACCATAGAGCTTTTCAAGTAGGAGAGCTTGTTTTAGTTCTAAGAAGACTAATTATTGTTCGTCAAAAGATGTGAGGCAAGTTTGAATCCACTTGGGAAGGCCCTTTTGTCATAGAGAAGGCCTACCAAGGAGAATTTTACCAACTTATTAATAGTAAAGGGGAACACCCGATGCATCCAATCAATGGGCTCTATTTCAAAAAATACTACCCATAAAATTATATTTGTAAACAATTATCTTCAAAAATTCTATTCCAATTCATCAAAATATTCTCATCATCATTTGCTTGTTTACACATCTATCACGATGTATTTAGGTAGGTGTAAGAGAACCCAAGAGGCATCCTATCCTTCTTTCACAACACAAACCCAAACCCAAATATATATCTTTTATCTTGGACTAATTTGATGTGTGAGCAAGCCCCTAGTGACACTCACTAATTAGCTGCTCTAGGTCAGGCTGACATGCTACCTTGCTAGTCTGTCACACTAATGGTCATTTGCTCAATCGATGTGAGTCCCCACGCTTTCTTCCTGACTTGGCCATTATCAATTGATGAGCACCTTGTTAGTTTAGTAAATATCATTGCACAACCAATAAGCTATCTCTTGTTGACTTTATTTAAGAAGATGTAAGCCTACACACTTTCTTCTTGAACTAGCCATCATACACACCAAATAGGTCAAGTATCTCGAGGCTTAGGATAAGTCTCCAAGTGTCTCCTTCTTTTGACTACTTTTAAGCTAATTAAGTCCCGGTGGCATTCACTCGAGTCACCCTAGGTCGGATAGTACCTATCGAGCCGAAGACAGGCTATCCTAGCAATAAGTTCTGCTATAGGAGGATGTGAGTCCCCGATGCTTTCTTCTTAGGCTGATTGTCACAAACCGATGGGCACCTTAGGTTGGTTGATGTTTGTTATGCCGACCCACTCACTTGGTGGAGTCCCCATGCAGAGTTGTAGACATTATCCTCTTCATGGTTTTGGATAAAGCCCTTAGTGGCCCCTCAATGGGCACTCTACTTGGATTACGTCCTGTGACCCCATTTTGACACTACGAGCTTCTTGATCCCCTTTCTAGTAGCCACCTGTGATTGGAGAATTTGTTCAGCAGATGCATAGATTCTCCCCTGGACCTGTGAATTTGAAATAGTTCTAGGCTGATATAAGCTCCTTCTCAATGTGATCCCTCACAAATCAATAGGTTCTATGATAAAAAAACAAAATAAATAATTTTATTTGCTTATGGATTAGGAATTCAAGCCCAGTGGTGCAAGCATCCTATCTTTTGGTGGTGTCAACAAAACTCCTTATAGGAATTTCCTGACTACACTAGAGTTGAGATAAGTCCCTAGTCGACTCTTTGTAGTCACCCCAGGTCGTCCCATCTATTTTGTCACAATAAGTTACCCACATCATTCGGGAAGATATAAGTCTACTACGCATTCTTTCTAGCATGACTATTGCAAACTAACGGGCAACCCTAGATCGGGTTGACATATTACTCTAATACACCCTGATTTTGTAGTGGATGATGTGAGTGCATTTCTTC
The DNA here is from genome assembly GCA_021442155.1 of Cymbidium sinense. Taxonomy (NCBI): domain Eukaryota; kingdom Viridiplantae; phylum Streptophyta; class Magnoliopsida; order Asparagales; family Orchidaceae; genus Cymbidium; species Cymbidium sinense. Next base: position 1,792,752 of record CM038220.1, on the reverse strand, counting down.
TAGAACTTGAGCATTGCAAACCAAAAGGCACCCCTCTGGTTGGTTAATTCTATCCCACAGTCGGTAGGCTATCCCTTTGGTTTAATGAATCTAAGAGTCTAGTCGATATTGGATCCCTCGCAAACTAAAGGGATCCATTAAAGCAAAATAATTAAAATTAAAACAAAATGCAATTCAATTAAAATGTAATTAATTTTAACAATCTTTGAGCTGATTTAAGTCCCCCAGTGGCATTCACTCAGTTGTCAGCCTAAGGTTGGGTTTGATCTATTGCCTAACCAACAGATCACCCTGTGATCCCTACTTTGAAAGATGTAAGTCTGCTATGCTTTCTTTCTAGTATAGCCGTGACACACCGAAAGGCAACCCATTTGGTTGGATAGTCTTACTATGTGGTTGGTAGACTACTTATTTGGATTGGTAAATCTAAAGTATGCCAAGGCCGACATGACCCCAACTTAGTGCGATCCATCATAAAATGAATCTCAAAATTCAAAATTTAAAATTTGAAACAAAACCAACCAACCTTTTAAGTGGAGTCAAATTAGACACTCAAATTGATCCCTTCTCCAAGTAAGATGCAAATCTTTCCAACCTCCCTAGTGGAGTCAATTCAATCCAACTTGAACATGCTCCCTTAGCTGAAGGTTTACACCTTTTATCCCTAGTGTATTTGAGATTCTAATCCCTAGTAGATTTCATAACCTCTTATCTCTAGTGGTTAACTTAAACCTTTCCCCTCTAGTGGAAGGCCCACATACTCAATCCTAGTGGATTTCTCCCTCACTCTCTTGTGTCTTTGACATAAGTAGAGCATGCACTAAGATCTTGATTCCTTATACACTTTGAGTTTAGAGTAGATCATTTCTGGTAGTTCTAATGATCGTTTGAACATTGTTGATCATCTCAGTCAACACCAATACATGCGATGTGCCTTGTCAGCCACACCACACTTATTGTGCGCCCTTTGTTGACCTCACTTCTAGAGTAAGTTCTTAACTTCCATCTTAGACATAAGACTCCTCTAGACACTAAGAGTTCCTTAGTAGTGAGACACTTCTAGTGATTAGGTGAATAGTTAACCTAACCCTAGAGACTTAGAAGAGTTAGCCATAGGAATAAGTTATGCTTTAGGGGTTTAAATGGACTTGCCTACCATATTGCTTGAACCCAATCTTTGCTTCCTTCTTTGAAATCAAACCTCAAATTCAAATCCAAATTCCAAAATCCAAATAATGAATCATTTCCAAATTAAATGATTGAAACCCATGATCAATTCCAAATCCAAAACCTTCTTAAGCCTTATGAATCACATCCATATGCTTAGCCAAACCCTTCAAATCAACCCAAAGCCAAATGAGTCCATTATAAATGACACATTCCATCATTTGTATTCACAATTATAAATGAAATTGGCATCCAAGTCATTCAAATCAAATGAATATAAATCAAACCAAATTAAAAATCCCTTTTCCAAACTTTTTGACCTATCTTAGCCAAATTTACAATCAATTCACTACTAATTCACATAAATCTCTGAAGGATCATTTAGATTCTCATTTACATTCACAAATATAATGAAATATAAGTTAAAATGGCCAAAATCAAATCAATATAAATTCAAGACTCAAATCCAAAGCCAACATATATCCTTTAAGCCAATTTTTTTGATTTATCCAAATCATTCTCAAATCAATCCCAACCCTTGGATTTTCTCTTTAAGCAATCACCCCTTCTACCACATGCCCAAATATAAACATAAACTACAATCACCACACCAAAATCAAACTGACCCAAGTCAAACCTATGTTCATCCTTTTGAGTTAAAATTGTCAAATGAACCAAAACCCATTTGATTCCAAACCACTTGCAATTGGATTTATATTTCCATCATAAGTCCATATGTAAGTTCAACCAAACTTGAATCAAGTCTTGATCAAGCCATTTGATCCATTTAAGCTCACTTGACCCAAGGTGACCTAAAGGACCTTTTTGAGTCAAATTCTAATCCAACCCAAATTGGATTGAACTAAGCCCATTTAAGCCTCACATTATTATCAACAATCATCTTAGAATGATCAATCACTCAAATTGGGTCAAACCAAGTCAACACTTAGTCTAAATGAAGCCTAAACTAGCCAAAACCCACCATATGCAAATTGATTAAAACCATTGACTCAAACTCATTCATAATCAATGATTGAACATGACCAAGCCATCAATTGAGCCAAACCAAGCCTAAATTTTACTTGACCTAAATTGACCCAAATTGACCTAAAAAGCCAAAAATGGGTCAAATCATGATATAAGCCAAATTGGTTGCAACCAATGGGTCAAATTCATTCTAAATTTATTGTTAAACTTGACCAAAGCTTCAATTGACCAATTAGACCCAACCTAGCCCAATTGACCACAAACCCAACTTGACCTAAAAGGTCAAATCAACTTGAAATTAAACCAAATCAAAATTGATTGAAACCAAATCTTGCAATATATTTCAAATGATCAACTAAGCCTTAAACAACCCATGACCTAGCCCTCAATAAATCAATTAATGCCTTGACCCATTTGACCCAAACAAACCTAAATGAGCCAAAACTAAATCTAAACCAAATTAAACCAAATCAATAACACCCATAGGCTCCAAATGATCATTCAAACTTGACCTAACCTATGGTTTGACCCAGACCAATTGGTCAACCTAATTGAACTTGACCCAACTTGACCTAAATGGGTCAAATTGAGCTAAATGAAATCAGATGAACTCCAAATCATTTGAAATTTGGCCCAACCCATTTTAAAATCATTTCAAATCTTCCTAAATTACACTCATGGCTAAATGACCATTTTGCCCATAGGTCAAAGGGTATCCTATGACCAAATTCACTTGGAATTTGTCCACTGATATCTCAAGGCCACTTTGCATCATTCTATTAGTCCACATGGGCACCAAGGGAGGTGGTGAACATGACCCAATAAGCTTGGGTTAGTCATGACCCAAAGTAAGGCCAAACTGACCTCCCAATGGCATTTGAACACTTGGAACTCCAAATGCACTCACCTAGCACATGGGCATCCACTCGCCTTCACTCCACTACCCGAAATGACCCATGTGGGATGATTTGTAGCAAAATTGTGCCTCCAATCCAAGCCATTGATAAAAAAAGCAAAATAACCTCTCACCGTCTGATCCAAAGAAAGGGAGATATACTCCCCCTTATTCTCACTCAAACTAGAGACAATCATTTTCTTAGAGCAAAGGAGATTCAATTGAAGCCTCCCCAAGTCCAAGCCATTCCCAAGCTCCCTTAATTTCCATTTTTGGTTTTACTCAAAGACGAAATAGGGTAGATCAATCCCAAGCTTAACTCATCCAATTCTTAACCAAAATCAAATTAACCTTGCACACATCATCCTTAGACCTCGTTGAGCTCAATTAAAGACATTTCCCAAGCCTCCAAACCACGGAAGCACTACTTTGATCAAGCCCAATCACCATTGAAGGGGAACTTGGTCAACTGAGCCAGTACTTCAAATCAAGACCCAATTCCTTCAACAGGGCTTCGTCTCTAATAGATGAAGCTACATCCTCCGTTGGAAGCACCGGTGATTGCCTCCGGTGAGTTATGCCATTGAAATCGACCATAGATAAATTTTTCTTGGTCCTTTATGAAGGAAATTATCAAGTCATGTGATCTCTACTATTATATTAATTGCTTATGCTTCTCTGAAGGTGTGGGATGAGTTTGAGCTCCTTTTGAGCTCGGGTGAGATCAGATCAAGCGACGATCGACCGATGACATCTATCTCTTGATGCTCAGGAGAAAATAGATCACACACCATCCATTGTGCATGATTAGAATGAATGGTATGATCAGGTCACATTAGATCCACTGTGATTATAAGCTTAAACCGCATGATTTATCTCGGTCGTCCGATCTTAGATCAGATGGCCTATAGAGAAAGTGTGTCCACCTTCAGTTGACTTAGCCGATAGATATGACAACTTAAATAATCAATCCCATCATGCCACATGGAAAGCGTGCCATTAGCCACCATGTGACCCGATGTGAATAGGGATTTAATTAGGCTTAATTAATCTTATTTTAATGGTGGAACTTCTAAAATTCATAACTAATTATAAAAAATCCAAAAAATTTAAATAAACACTCATTTTAAAAATTAATTCAAATAAGCATAATATAAAATAAAAATAAATTAATTTTGAGTGGTAATTTTACTTAATTTTTTTATTAAAATGTACTGCTAATTACTTGAATTACTATATAAATTAATTCAAAAATTTGAGATTGATTTATGATGACCTCCCATGATTTTCTTAATTTATTACTTTATTTATTTGGGGAATTACTTGTCTCAATCTTAATCCCTAATTAATTAAATGAATAACATGTTAAATAGTGATAAAATTCATTAATTAAACTTGTTAATCATCATGAAATAGTGAATACATAGGAATGAGATTAAGACCTCTTTTCTAATCTTTCCAAGTTTATTTCATTTGGATAAACACTTAGTCAACTTGCAATTAATTAATGACCATACTTCTTAAATAGTTTAATTAATTAAATTAAAAATTGAATCATAGAACTTAATCATTAATTCTGGGTAGATTCTTAGTGTTCAATAACCTAAGAGAATTCCAAGAAAATTATAATCAAACTACATATGTAGTAGGTTAAGACCGGCAATCTCTTTTCATATTTCCTAAATCAAATCAAATTCAAAGATAAAAATCTCTTTAAAGAATTTTTGATTCATTTTAAATGATCTTATTCTATATGATTATTCTTACGAGTTAATTAGGGTGAATGAAGTTATGTACTTGGATCCTTTTCATTTCTTTCCAATCATGCTAAATATTGCTTGCCATATGAAATCATGCATTCATTTCTTTTAAAAATTAATTAAATGAAATGTTTCCTTTTATGCCATATTATTTGTGTTGGCTAAAATTAATAATACGAGTGGTTATTATCACTATTAAAACCAAAAATTATTTTCAAACCTATAAATCAAAGATTATGAATGAAGTGATACTAGTTATAAATATTTATAGGCTTGCATGTGATTATAGCATAAGATGTGTATTATGAAGTTTTCTTTCCTTCTCTTAATATGAATTTACATAGGATTTGCAAGTGTATAGTTCATTTGAAAAGAACACAACACTTGTTTAAATCTATTCCTATGCATTTTATGTTATGAACTAAGAAGGATCTTCATATTATACATGTAAATTATACAACCAAACCAAACACAATCTTTTGCATGATTCATTATCCATTTGGTTCTTTTTTTACATTTACATGTATCTAAGAAAAGTGGTGCATCAGTCTGGACATCCTGGGGCTGCGAGGCTTTAAGTAGCCCTAAGTAGGACTTGTACCTTATGCCCTTGGTGTAGAAAACAATGGGGTTGTGCTCACTTATAACTTTTATACATGTGGATGTGCATTTAGTTCATGGATGATAAATCCCTTCTTTCTACATAATAAAGACATGCATCAATGATCCAATAAACACATGAAATATCTAAATTTTTAAATCACATCTCTTTGCATTCATCATTAAAGTGTGCTAAGATTTGCATTGCATGTACAAGTATGTTTTGGATTATTCATATGCATGGTATACATGGTGGAAAGAAATAAAGGGATGTGTGTTATGTGATAGTAATCCACCCTAATTGATCCTAAGATGCCTTTCTAATTAAATAAGACTATTTAAGGAGAACCTAAACTTAGGAACAATTAAAACACATAATAAACCATTCACTAAAGAAATTCATTAATCAATCTACCTTTGGAATGTTTAAGGTAGGGATGAAAGAGGGTTCTCTTCTGTTTTCTTCTCTTCATAACATTTAGTCACTAAATGTAGGTTCGTTCAAACTAAATCAAATCACCAACTAAAATTGACAAGTCAACTAAATCACTTGAAAGAAAACCACCATTTAAATTGAATCTTTCACACTTAGAAAATTCCAACCTTTAAGCCTAGCTAAGACATGCCACACAAGCCTTAAAATAACACATACATTAGACTAAGTTATCATTTCTAGCTTTAGGTTAGGGTGATGCATGGTGTGATGAATGTTTTGTTTCATAATGTATTATTTTAGATTGGATGTTAGGGCATATGTGTGTAGACTGGATGATGGGGTGAACTTAGCCTAATCATATCTTCTGCAAGGGTTGTGCTTAAGGGGCACTGTAATAAGAATATAAATACTTTTTGTTGTGCAATACTAAACATAACCCAAATTAATCGGTGGACTTGGTTACCCATGTGTGGGGTGCTAAGTCCAACTTATTCATATAACTGCTTGGGTTGTGTGGTATGTTTAGCTAATCTTTGATTTGCAAGTTTAGTTAGATTTACTCTTCCCATTTTGATGTAAATTTTGCAATTAAGATTTATAACAAGTGTTATGGGGATTAAGGTGAACATTGGTTTTAAGATTACATCTTATATACCACGTGAGGCATTGGAGTAAACCACATCCCAAGCTAAACCAAAAGAAATGGAGAAAATTAAGATGAAGGAATGAAGGACAAGGAGTGAAGAATGGAGGATGAAGAATGAAGACCCCCATAACACTTGTCATTTTATAATTGTAATTATTTATTTGTAGTCTGGGCTATATAAAGGTAGAGCTTGGCTACCCACATTTCTTTTCGGGTTGTAAGGTGGAACCCGACCACATCGGCCTCTTTTTCTTTTGCACTAATTTTATAAATTGATTGATGTTATGTTTATTATTGCAGAATTAGGATGGAATTATTTTCTTAATTGTTTGATGGTTGTTGAATGGCCTGGATGTGATTAGGCTCTTAGGAAAAAATAAATTTTCTATCCAATTAATCAACTCAAAATTAAATTAAACAATTTATAATCTCACTTAAAGCCTAGGGAATAAATCAAGATAATAAAAGATTTAGCAACCCCCTAGCTGGATGTTGTGTGTCTCATATCATGCATAAATCATATAATCTCACTCTTGCTAATGGAGGGCTCCACCTTTGCCAGATAAAATGGCTTGACCTTTAAGAGCCATGGGAGAAACACACCTTCTTTCTATTTTTGGCCCATAACTAATATTCTCATGCATTAGACATATAAAATCCCATAGCCTGGGTCAAATAAAAATGTCCAAAAATCAAACTAAAATTTGACAAAATTTACATTAGATCTAGGTCATTAATCATGCCCTTCATGATCTAGTCCCTTCAGGAGTGAGTTTAAGGACTTAGTCTCTTTCTAAATAAACAACAGCCTAGTTGTCATGCAAAGCATAAGACTTACCTGCATGTTTTTCTTCTAAATTGTAGGAGGTGTTAGTTAGCGGCCACCCCTAGGCGGTTGTAAGCCCAACAGAAAGGTGGTTTACTCTCTCTTATGGAGGAAAACCATATACCCATTTTCACCTTAGATTTAGGTCATGCTCTAGCCCTTGCCAAAGCTCTGTAGATTTAAGATCTGAGGTTGTTTCCCTTTTTGAGCTACAAGCATAAATCCCCACCTCTTAGGCATTTCTATAATCTTGTATTGTGGAATTGTTAGCCCTAGATTTCTAATGAAAATCAAACTCAAACATATAATTATCTTCAACTTAAAAAATATAAAGCTCAACCATAGGATAGTTTGGGATGCTCACTAGGTTTCCTAGTTTCATGAGCATTCTTTACTCATCTCCTTTGGTTTCAATAAGAACTCTCCTCTTTTGATCAATCCCACTTGATTTTTCAAAAATAACCAATTGGTTGATAGCCTTATCTTTGAAATCTTTGGAGATAATGATCATTTACCTTAATCGAGAGTATTTCTAAGGAATCTCATTCCTTAAGATGTAATTAACTATGGGGGCTTTCCTCCATAAGGAACTTAATGAACTCGGCTTAAAAGAAACCCTACTTTACTTTTCCATATAAATTAGGGAAAAGTTCTCTGGTACATTCGAAAACCCATCATGCCTTAGGAGTCCTCATTTAAGTGATTAGGTCCATTATAGGGTAATGACTTCTATCTCTCGAGATAGTACATTATTCTTTAATGTTGTGCCCGATCACCTTAATGAGTACATCAACGGATCTGCATGGTATCCCCTCACATAAACACACACTAAATAACAACAACATTCAACACAAAATAAACACCACATGGCCTTCTTCTTTTTTTTTTGTTGGTTGGTTTGGTTGTCTTGCTCTTTCCTAGGATATTTTTTGTGGGTTCTCTGTTGTGTGGCTGCTTTGTTGGATATTTCCTTTCCTTTGGTTGGTGCCTTGGTGGCTTTGGATTGGTGTTGTTAAAGGCTCCATTGGCTTGGTGCCTTGTTGGCTTTGGATTGGTGTTGTTGTGGGCTCTATTGGGTTTGTCTTTGAGGGCTCTTTTTTTTTTAGGCCGTGAGCTTCATTTCTACCTCTTTTTTAAGAGGTGTTCATATTTTTTGTTTTGTTGATTACCTTATATTAATTTTATATGTTCTTCTCCTCTCTTTTGTTTCTTTCTTTGGGTGGCTATTATGATAGGTTTGTATTTTTCTTTAGTTGGGATGGCTATGATGATATGATGGATTTTTTCCTTGATATTTTTTGGCGGGTGACTTTTCCTATTTATAACTCTCCTTTGAAGTTGGATACACTTAGGATTTGAAGCCCCTCTTTATTGTGATTATCCTTTTATCCTCATATCTGAGCCTGAGTTTTTTCTTTTTATGTTTTCTCATCTCCTTCTGGTTGAGATTTCTTGTAAGTTGCAGGTTCTCTTTTTCAGTTGGTCTCTTCTTCTTCTTGGAGGCTGAGTCTCTTGATGGACTCTTCTTTCTTAGATGGCTAGAGTTTTCTTCAATTGCATGTTCTAGGTTTCCTTTTCTTATGGATCTTCATCTCTTTGGAGGTTCTTTTGGAGCTCCATGGATTCTTTTATTTTGTGCCCTTTCTCCTTAAACTTTTAGTTTTGTCTTTCTTTTTTTTCTTTATTGCTCTTTGATCTGTTAGTTTAGGCACTAAACTCTTTACAATTCTCCTGTAGCTCATTTGAGTAGTAGTTTTTTTTTTTTTGAGTTTAACCTCTAATACGGACTTCTTGTACTAATTTTTTTGAGCAATAAAATCTGTTTAGTTAAAAAAGAACCCTAAACCCTAAACACTAAAAACCCTAACCCCTAAAGAAAAAATAATAAATCCTAAACCCTAAACCCTAAATCCTAACACTAAATCCTAAACCTAAAACTCTAAATCCTAAAACCCTAAACCCTGAACCCTAAACCCTAAACCCTAAACCTTAAAAACCTTAAAACCTAAACTTAAACTAAATACAACCTAAAAACAAAATAAATAAAAAAACCTAAACCTAAACCTAAACCTAATAAAAACCTAAACTAAAACCTAAAAATAAAATTAAATAAAAAATAAAAAAACTAAAATAAAATAAATAAAAACTTAAACTAAACTAAAAAATAAAATAAGAATAAAAACTTAAATAAAATTAAAACTAAATGTAAAATAAAAATAAACTAAACTTAAACTAAAATAAAATAAAACTAAATAAAACCTAAACTAAAAAAAAATAAACCTAAACCCTAAAATTAAAAAAAATAAACATAAAAATAAAATAAAATAAACAAAATAAAATAAAACTAAACTAAAATAAATAAAACCTAAATCTAAACCTAAAATAAACTAACCCTAAAAATAAACCTAAACTAAATAAAATAAAATAAACTAAAGATAAACCTAAACTAAAAAATAAAACTTGAAAATAAACCTAAAATAAAAACCTAAAACCTAAACCTAAAAAAATAAAATTAAAACCTAAACCTATACCTAAAAATAAAAAATAAAACTTAAACCTAAAAAATAAAATAAAAAATAAACTCAACTATAAAATAAACCTAAACCTTAACCTAAACCTAAAAAATAAACTAAAATAAAAATCATAAATTAAAAAATAAATTAGCCTAAAATAAGTCAACTAAACCAAAAGAAAATTAAAAAATAAAATAAAATAAAATAAATAAAAATAAACTAAATAAATCTGAACTTATCGATTTACTTAATTAAAAAAAAATACCTAAACCCTATTTCCTAAACCCTAAACCCTAAACCCTAAGCCTACAACACTAAACTTACAACCCTAAACCCTAACCTCTAAACCCTTAAAATCCCAAAAACCTTAAACTCAAAACCAAAAACCCTAAACCCTAAACCCTAACTTTAAACCCTAAACCCTAAAAGCATAAACCCTAGAACCCTAAACCGTAAACCTTAGTTGAGCAATTTTTTAAGAAAGGTGCTCTTAAAGTCAGCGAAGAGGTTGCAAAATATAAAGTTAGTGCTCTTTCCCATGTTGGTCTTGTTGCACCTATTGATGTTGTGGTTCCATGAAACACGCCTGATCCTTCATAGACTTATCTCTTCTAGGTTCTTGACATCTTAGCGAAGATCAACAATGGTACTGTTGAAATTATCAACCTGATTGAGTTGATTAAAAAAGGTGATATGGGGTCCTCAAAGGCTTTCTTCTCGTTAAGCTCAAGATTAGGACTCTTATGGCCTTGTCATCCGACATGTGTATGATGATGGTTGTTGATCTTGAGGTGCTTGACCTCACTGATAATGATCTCATAGGGAAGTTTTTGACGGGCCTTTCAATGATCACTTCACTCTCACTGGCCCTCTCTTATTCCACCCTTACAACAATGCTCCACATGTTCATCAATGCTTACAAGAAAACCCTAAACTAATAAAACAAAAGATATATAATATAATAAAACCTAAACTAAAACTTAAACCTAAACCTAAAGCTAAAATAAAATAAAATAAAAAAATAAAAAACCTAAACTAAATAAATAAATAAAACCTAAACCCAAAAAAATAAAATAAACCCTAAAAAATAAATAAACTAAACTAAAATAATAAAACCTAAACCCAAACCTAAATAAACTAAACCTAAACCTAAACTAAATAAATAAAATAAACTAAAATAAAAAATAAACCTAAATTAAAAATAAACCAAAACCTAAACCTAAACCTAAAATAAAAAAAAAAATAAAACCTAAACCTAAACCTAAAATAATAAAATAAAACCTAAACCTAAATAAAATAAAATAAAATTAAACCTAAAAAAACATAAACTAAATAAACCTATAAAATAAACTAAAATAATAAACCTAAAACCTAAACTAAAACTAAAACTAAAATAACTAAAAAATAAACTAAAATAAAACTAAACTAAAACTAAAAACCTAAACCTAATAAACCTAACTAAAATAAACTAAACTAAAAATAAATAAACCTAAACCCTAAACACTAAATAAACCCTAAAAAAAACCTAAACCTAATAAAAAAAAAAACTAAACCTAAACCCTAAATAAAAAACCCAAAAAAAACCTAAAAACCTAAACCTAAATTAAATAAAACCTTAAAATAAAATAAATAAATAAACTTAAACCTAAATAAAATTAAAAAATAAAATTAAAAAAAACCTAAACTAAAACCTAAACCTAAACCTAAAAATAAAATCAAATAAAAAATTAAAATAAAGAAAAACCTAAACACAACTAAAATAATAAACCTAAGAATAAAAAATCTTATTAAATTAAAAATAAAATTTAAAATAAAAATAAAATAAGCCTAAAATTAAATAAAATAAAAATTAAATAAAAAATTAAACCTAAAAAAATACTTAAAAATAAAAGCCTAAAAAATGAACTAAAATAAAAGCCTAAACTAAAATAAATAAACCTAAAATAAATAAAGTAAACTAATTAAAAATCAAAAATAAACCTAAACCTATTGGTTTAATTAATTTTTAAAAAATACCCTAAACCCTAAATTAAACCCTAAAACTAACACTAAACCCTTAATCCTGAACCTACAACCCTCAACCTAGAACCATATACATTAAACCCTAAAAACCCTAAACCCTAAACCCTAAACCCAAACTCTAATCCTAAACCATAACCCCTAAAAGCATAAACGATAAAACCCTAAACCCTAAACCCTAAACCCTAAACCCTACACTCTAAATCCTAATCGTAAACCCTAAACCCTAACCCTAAAGCCTAATTGTAAACCCTGAACCCTAACCCTAAACCATAAACCCTAAACACTAAACCCCAAAACTTAAACCTAAACCTAAATTAAAAAATAAACCTAAACCCTAAAACCTAATAAACCTAAACCTAAACCGAAAAAACTTGACCCTAAACAAAAAACTAAAAAGAAGAAATGTTGAATTTGAATTTGTTCTCTATTTAAAAAAAACTAGAGAACCTAAAACTTGAACCCCAGACCTAAAACCTAAACCCCAATCCCTAAACCCTAAAATCTAAAAACCCTAAACCCTAAACCCTAAATCAAAATCCTAAGCCCTAAACACTAAACCCTAAACTCTAAACCCTAGACCCTAGGACCTAAACCATAAATCATAAATCCTAAACCCTCAACTAACCTTAAACCCTAATCTCGAAAAAGCTAAAAACCTAAACATAAACTAAATAAAACATAAAAATATAATAAATAAATAAACATAAACCATAATAAAATAAAGTAATAAAATAAAATAAAAACCTAAATAAACACTTGAACTTAAACCTAAACCTAAATGAAAACCTAAAAAAAATAAAAATAAACTAAATTAAAATAAAAGAAATAAAAGCCTAAACTAAATTAAAAATAAAACACCTAAATAAAATAAAAACTAAACGTAAAATAAAAATAAAATAAACTTAAAATAAAATAAAATAAAAACCTAAACCTGAAACTACAAAAAATAACTAAACCTAAAATAAACCTAAACATAAGCTAAAATAAACTAGACTAAAATAAATAAAACCTAAACATAAACCTATAATAAACTAAACCTAAACCCTAAACTAAATAAAATAAACTAACTAAAAATAAAACTAAACCTAAACTAAAAAATAAAACCTAAAAATAATCCTAAAATAAGACCTAAACCTAAAAATTAAAAATTAAACCTAAACCTAAAAAATAAAATAAAAAATAAAATTAAACTAAAAAATAAACATAAAAAGCTTGAAACCTTAAACCCTAAACACTAAAAAGCTTGAAACTTAAACCTAAACTAAATAAAAACCTAAAAATAAAATAAATAAAAAACCTAAACCAAAATAAATAAAATAAAATAAAATAAATAAAAAGCATAAACTAAAACATAAACCTAAACCTAAACCTAAACCAAATAAAAAAATAAAAATAAAAACTAAACTGCAATAAAATAAATAAAAACCTAATCTAAACTAAAAAAATAAAACACCTAAATAAAATACAAACTAAACATTAAATAAAAATAAAATAAATCTAAAATAAAATAAAATAAAAACTAAATAAAAACATAAACCTAAAAAATAAACCTAAAAATAAATAAAAATTAAAACCTAAACCCTAAACTAAAAAAAACTTAAACCTAAAATAAATAAAATAAAATAAACTTAAACCTAAAATAAAATAAACTAAACTAAATTTAATAAAACCTAAACCTAAACCTAAACCTAAAAAAATAAACATATACCTAAACTAAAAAATAAAACCTAAAAATAAACATAAAATCTAAACCTAAAAAAATAAAATAAAAACCTAAACCTAAAAAAAATAAAATAAAATAAAAAAAAAATAATACCTTATCCTAAAATAAATCAAAATAATACTAATAAAAAATAAACATAAACCTAAACCTAAAAAAAATAAACTAATATAAAAACTTAAACTAAAATAAATAATCCAAAAAATTATTAACTGCTAAATAAAAAAAAAATAAACCTAAATAAAAATTTAAAATAAAATAATTTAAAATAAATACAAAATAAAGTAAATAAATTAAATAAACCTAAACCCTAACCAAACCTTAAATCAAACTAACCAACGAACTAACCAAACCTAAACCACAAACCTGCCTAAACCCTAAACCAAAATCCTAAATCAGTAAACCTAACTAACCCTAACTGTTAAATCTAAACCCTAAACTTAAACCCTAAACCCTAAAGCTAAAATATTAAACCTTAAACCCTAAACCCTAAATCATAATGCTAGACCCTAATACCCTAAACCTTAAAATCCTAAACCCTAAACCCTGAACTCTAAACCATAAAAACCTAAAAACCTACACCTAAACTAAATAAAACCTTAAAATAAAATAAATAAAAGAATCTGAACATTAATAAAATTCAAAAATAAAATAAAATAAAAACCTAAACTCAACAAAAAAAATAAATAAACCTAAGAATAAAAAACTTAAATAAAATAAAAACTTAACTTAAAATAAAAATAAAATAAAAACCAAATAAAAACTTAAACCTAAAAAATAAACCTAAAACTGATTAAAAAAATAAATCCTAAACCCTGAACTAAAACAAAACCTAAACCTAAAAGAACTAAAATAATATAAACCTAAACCTAAACTAAAATAAATAAAATATAAACCCAAACCTAAGATGAATAAAATAAATTAAACTAAAAATAAACCTAAACCTAAACTAAAAAATAAAACCTAAAAATAAACCTAAAATTAAACCATAAAACCTAAACCTAAAAAAAAATAAAATAAAACCTAAACCTAATCCTAAAAGAAAAAAAAAATAAAACCAAACTAATAATTAAATAAAATAAAATTCAACTAAAAAAATAAACTTAAACCTAAAGATAAACTAAAATAAAAAGCTTAAACAAAAATAATAAACCTAAAATAAATAAACTAAATTAAATAAAATAAAAAATAAAATAAAAAAATAAAAATAAATAAACTCAAACAAATTCAAAATAAACTAAATAAACCTAAACTTACATGTTTAATTAATTTAAAAAAGAAAACTTTAAACCTTAGACACTAATCCTACCGTAAATCTTAAACCATGAACACTAAACCTAAAGCCTAAACCCTAAACCTACTACCCTAAATCCTAAACCCTAAAATTTAAACCCTAAACCCTAATCTGAAAACCCTAAACCCTAAACCCTAAAACTCTAAACCCTAAGTCCTAAACCCTAAGCCCTAAAATCCTAAACTGTAAACCTTAAAACATACAACCTACAACCCTAAACTCCAAACCATAAACCATAAACCCTAAACTAACCCTAAACCCTAAACCTTAAACTAACCATAAACCCTAAACCCTTAGAATGGGAAGAACCTTGATGGAAGGAACATTACTGTCAACTTGGCTTTGTCTAGATCTAGTGGTGGAGGCAAAGACAGAGGTGACAGTTATCGTAGTTATGGTGGGGAATCTAGAGGTGTTGTTGCATATGGAGGTGGTGGTCAGAGCAGTAGTGGTTATGGATCTGGGAGGAGTGAGGGAGGTTACAACCATGGTGGTGGTGGAGGGAGAGATTGGGGATATGATGGCGGATCACACTACTTGAGAGGCGAGGGTGGTTCTTATGGGATTTAGAGAAATTGAAGAATGACCGATCTAATCTGCTACTTATGGAACTATGTCTTCATAGTAGAGATGGTTCTACTAATTTAGAGTTTTTTATTTGCTCTAAGGGTACTCATTTTTGATCTATGTCATCCCTTATGCTTTAGAAAACCTGGGGTGCTACTTGGTTGATAAAATCAAGAAGAAGAAATGTTGAATCTAAATTTGTTTTTTGCTTAAAATAAACCTTAAACTCTAAACCCTAAACCCTAAACTAAAACTTAAACCCTAAACCTAAAACCTAAACCCTAAACTAAAACCCTAAACTCTAAAAACCCTAAACCCTAAACCTGATACCCTAAACCCTAAAACCTAAACCCTAAACCCTAAAACCCTAAATCCTAAACCCTAAAACCTACAACCCTAAACCCTAAACCCTAAACCCCCCTAAACCTAAACAATAAAACCAAAACTAATCCTAAACCCTAAACTAACCATAAAACTTGAATAATGATGTCATTAGGAGTAGATCTAATGAATGACCTAATCCTAACATAGTTATGATAGATAAAGAAAATGTCTTCAAGAGACTTTCCTTGACTATTAGATATTTGAATACCTAAATCATATTATAATACCATATATTATAGTATAATGTAGAATCATATATTTGAGCATGTAGTGATGTGTTTTTGGATGTTATAAGATGTTTTAAAATGTTTTAGTATATTATGGTATTGTGCCCTATAATCTATATTAATATAAATTATAAAATTATTTATATAATAAATTAGATGATGAAATTTGTTAAATTTGAAGTGGGAATTAGGTTGTAGTACCAAAGGTGTGATATGCCACTTGCAGTCTAAAAAGTAATATTTTATGTTCAAAATAAATGTTATATGTTGTAGCATAGGATAACATCATATAATATATTGTTCTGCATATTTTAAGTTCTTTTAGTATTTTACAATCATGCAGTCGAGCCTACATTAAAATTATTTATAAAAATATTGATTTAGACTTTAAAATGGTGGAATTTGGCAAAATTCATAATAGGTAGAGCATGGCATCATAATATATTATTTCAATTTAAAATATGTAAGTGATACGACTAAAATATATAGTTTTTTTATTATTTAGACTAATTTTATGATTTTTTTATCTTAGGCAATCCCTTATGATGTGATATGCAATATAGTATAATATCATTTGTTATAGTGTACTATAATATAGGATTCCATAACATAGTGTAGCATCATGCATTATAGCATACTATTGTGTACTACTACTTGTTGTTTAACATATTTTAGTTTATCATAACATGATGTAGCAGGGTTTATACTGGTATAATTCATAAAAATACTGACTTATAAGCTGAGATGATGGGATTTCACCAAATTTAAGGTAACCTTTATGGAACATCATTGGGGGTGTGCTATGGTGTGTCATTTAATCAAATGAATGGAATTTTGCATCCAAAATAAATGTTCATTTTTCAACAAAATTTTATAATTTTTTTTCTTAAGGTGATTCATTTTAAGGTGTAATGTAAAATAATATATTATATGAAAACATATTAAATTTTGTTGTACATAACAATATAACTTCACATATATATGAATGTGGTGGTATGTTACTAAATGTTATTGTACATTTTAGTATGCTTTATTTTTGTTATAATACATAGGGTCAAAACCCATAAAAATGTTAATTTGAAGGTCAAGATGGAAGAATTTGGCCAAATTCATGGCGCACACCAAGAAGCAACACCAAAATTATGCTATTTTATACCATTTCTAAAAGAAAAATAATAATTTTACATCCAGAATAAAAATTATTCATATTTTGAGAAAATTTTGCTATTTGTTTTTTTAAGTGATTCTAATGAGGTGTAATGTTAGATAATATATTATATTATAGAAAATTATAATATAACTTTATATATTATAATATAATATAGTGTGTTAATTCACACTATAATATGTTTAGCATGATTGTATAATTAGCTTGAGCTTGGACCATCATAAATCATAAAATGTTGATTACAATGTTAAGATGATATAATTTGAACGAATACATTATAAGGCTTTTGGTTGAAGTATTAAAGGTGTGCATAAGAGAAGACATATGATTTGATGGTAATTTCATGTCAAGAACATGGAGGGAGATCCACTAGGGGATCACACATGCTTTGGGCATGACATGTTTGGGGTGTATATCGAGGGCATAAAAGAAGAAAATATTTTGGGGATAATGTTTGAATTTGATTTGATTATATGATTTGTGGAAAGAAGATCCACTGGGAATAAGAATCTATAGTCCACTAAAGATTAAGATTGAATCAAATTTAATTTTTTTTGTTTTAATTCATCTGAAGGCATATCTGCTATAGATATAGGCTGGAGTCTACTAGGGATTAGGTATATGACCTTCCACTAGGGAAGAAAGTTTAGGTTATTCACTGGGGATTAAGATTTGAGTTTGATTTCATAGATTTGTTTGGGCATGTATCTGCTGGGGATAAGAGTTTGGTTTGATTTCTTTGATATAGACTCTACTAGGAGAGTTGGTTTAATTTGGCTCCACTAGATTGGTTATGAATTTGATTTATTTACTTGACTTATTTATATATGATTTGGGGCTCCACTAGATAGAAGGGTATGATTTAACTCTAATGGGAAAAATTATATTGGGTTTAATTTAATTTGATTTAATGTATGGACCCTGTCGGTGTGCAATGGACCCACTAAGAAGAGCTATATTAGCCTTAACTCACCTTAGGTTTATAAACCAAAGGGATAGTCTACCAACTATAGGGAAGAGTTAGCCAACCTAAGTGGTTGCCTTTCAGTGTGCAATGACTATGCTAAGAAGAAGGCATAGCATAATTACATCTTCCAAAGTGATGAACAACTGCTGGGGTGACCTGTTGGATGCACAATAAATTGAACCAGACCTAGGGAGACTATTGAGTGAATGTCATTGGGGACTTATGTCAACTGAAAAGTACTCAAGATTAATTTTATCTTAGTTTCATGTGATTTGATATGGTTTATTTGTTTACTTTGATTTTGAATTGAGGACACATCCGCTGGGGATGTGAGCTCGGTCAAATCTGATAGATTTAATTTATGAACCATGTTGGTGTGCGATGGACCCACTGAGAAGGGACTATATCAGACTTGTCCTATCTCATATTTACAAATCCAAAGGGATAGTCTACTGGCCATGGGGTACAGCTAGCCAACCTAAGGGGTTGCCTTTTGGTGTGCAACAGTTGTGTTAGAAAAAAGGCATAGCAGACTTACATCTTCTAATGCATGGAACAACTGCTTGGGAGACCTATTGGTAGCACAACAAATCAAACTAGACATAGGGGTGACTATTGAGGGAATATCGTTGGGGACTTATATCAACTAAAGAGTAGTAAGGTGATTCTTATAAGGAGTTTTACTTACACTACCCTAAAGATAGGATACCGACTTGGGAAAAGATACCGCTAAGGGTGTCCTCCTAAACCACAAGTGAATATATTTTTTATTTATATGTTTGTGTGCACCCTGTTGGTGTGCAAGGGACCACACTGAGAAGGGGCTATGTCATGCTTGAGCTATCTCGATGTATTGGACCAAGTGAGAATCTACACATCCACATGATGAATTCTCCATCCATAGGAGTGATTAGGAAAGGGGAACTGTCCAATCTGATAGTAAACCGGTAGTGTCTAAATAGGGTTGTAATGAATGTGATCTAAATATAGTGCCCACAAGGGAGGTGCTACTAGGGGCTTTATCCTAAACTTTGGAAAAGAAATCCTATAGGCGTATGGTGGCCAACTTAAGGAGAAAGTGTAGCAGACTTACATCTACCATGTGTAGTGTATCCTAAGGTGTAAGAACCAACCATCTTAAGTTGTATTAGTCAAAATATTGTCATCTAAAATGATCAATCTGGAAAAGAAAGCATGTAGGCTTACAACTTTCCAAGCTGAATTGATCATCGGGATAATCTTTCATTAACGGGATAGATGTTATCTGACTTAGAGTGACAACTAACTGAAGACCCTCAAGGATGGACTGGACCCAAACTTGAAGCAGTCAGGAGGGAAGGAACCGTTATTGGACTTATCTTAAACCTCAAATATCTTTGACCCCATCAATGCACTAAGGCTAATCCAAGAAGAAAGCATACTAGGCTCACATCCTCTTAAATGATCCAACATGAGGTAGCTTATCGGCCATATAGAAAGGCCTACTAAACTAATAAAGCACTCATTAGTGTGTAGTGGCCAAGTAAAGAAGGAAAGCATAACAGACTTACATCCTCCAAAGTAAGAAGACTATTGGGGTGACACACTAGTAGATTAACATGTCAGTCCATCTTATTTTAGCTAATGAGTGAATGCCATTGGGGGCGTTATCTCAACTTAGAGTAGCTCAAGATAAAATATATGTGTTGGTTTTATATGTTTATTTATAGTTTGTGTTTGTGTTGTGTTTGTTGATGTTTTCTCTAAAATAGAGAAAATAAATGACACCACATAGAGTTTAGGAATATTTTATTTAGATGACCAAATACGACATTAAGGAATAAACATATTTTCTCAAAAGTAAACATGCTCTTTTGTAATGGATTTGATCATTTTAATAAAAGACTCCTAAGGCTAATGGGTCTTTTATGTACCAGAGTATTTTCCCTTGAATTACATGGAAAAGTAGAACAGGGTTTATTTTATCCTGAGATCATGGTTCCCTATAAAGGGCCTCTATAGTTAATTACATCTTAAGGATCTCTTATGAATACTCGATTAAAGAAATAAGTGGTTATTCCTAAAGACTACTAAGGTAGCTTTCAAAGGATTGATTTTTGGAAATTCAATTGGGAGAGGTCCAAATTGAAGAGAGTTATTTTCAAGAGTCAAATGGAAAATAGTAGGAAATGTCTTTTATACTGGGATACCCAATAGATATTTCAACTATCCTATGATTGGGCTTCAAATTTGGGATTTTAATTTTAGAGCTCAAGTTGTCATTTTCATACAAATCAAGGGCTTAGATTCTAGCAACACAAGACTAGAATAATGCTTATGGTTGAAGACTTATTCCTAAAAAAAATGCTTCATAACCTAGTCTACAGGCGCTTCTGACACATGTCAGATGCTCGACCTAATTCTATTCTTGGGAATCATTAGAAATTCTCCTCACTTGAGGGAACTAACCTATCTCTGACTCTTCTGGATATACAACCTTCCTAGAGAAGGCTACCAACTAACACCACCTTTTAAATTCATGAAGTCAAGTCACATGAATGCAAGATGGCCGGGCTGTTGTATTCTTAGGAAAGAAATGTATGAACCTAGACTCACTCCCTAATCTCTAAAATTATGGAGGGCATGAGGATGCACCTAACTAATGCATATTTTTTAAATTTTAGAAATTTTTGACTCAATATTTATTTTAGGTCATAGGAATACAATTTATGCCAAATGCATGCAATTTGAAAAAGATTATGGGCCAAATCAAAATAAAAGAAGGTGTACTTCCATCATAGGCTCTCAAAGGTCAAGCCGAGGTTCTCTGGAAAGGATGGAAGTCCTTCATTAATCAAGAGTGAAAAAATATGATTTATGCATGATGTTAAAACATCCAGCTATGGGGTTGCTACATATTTTATCTTTCTTTAATGCTTAGGCTTTTATATGAGGATTTTGAGTTGTATTTATTTTATTTTTTAGTTGATTTAGTTGGATAGAAAATTTAGTTTATCCTATGAGCCTATGTCCAGGAATTCATCACAACACAAACATAGCACAAAAAAAACCTAGAAAAAGCATGCTATTTCTATTGCACACCCAAAATAAATCAAGCTAAATTAAATTAATAAAAATAGGCCAATGCAATCAGGTACCGCTA
Organism: Cymbidium sinense; assembly: GCA_021442155.1. NCBI lineage: Eukaryota > Viridiplantae > Streptophyta > Magnoliopsida > Asparagales > Orchidaceae > Cymbidium > Cymbidium sinense. Next base: position 1,771,431 of record CM038220.1, on the reverse strand, counting down.
TACACCCCGGAAGAAAGAAAAATGGGTAGTGAAGTTCGCCTTATACAACTGGGCCTAGAACTACAAGTTTAGATCTATGGGTCTTCTTTCCAAAAAACTTTCATTCTTTAGGGACATCCATTGGGCTCCACAGGGGACCACCGCACCATCTCTTGGTTGGGTTAGCTCTTGCTAATCCTAGACCCCATAGATCTTAACATAATTCTAAGCTCAAATTTACATTTAAAATTCATAATAAATCCTAAGCCCTATAAAATAGATGTTAGGAAATACACACAACACACAAAGCAGTTATATTTCATAAAAGTATGGCCTTAGCATTAGTTGCTTGCTAAGCCCACTTATCTTATGGACAATGTTAAGGGATTTTAAGCACCTCCAAGCAAATAGCATTTTATTTATTTCAACAATCCATTTAACATAGTCCCTTGCATAAAATAGTATTAATTCTAAAAAGAATGCCCTACCATCCAGTCTAATGAACAAACAAGCCTAGGAATCCAATCTAAAGCAATACACCACACAAACATGTGAAACATGGCACAAAAGATTAAAAAAAATCATAGAATGATCTCACCTAGATCTAGAGTCTGTGACCTAAATAATCTAGTGTGTGTAAAAGAGGGGTTTGTGTGGTAAGGCTTTGCTAGGCTCCTTTAAGTTCAAGTTTAAGTTTGAAGTTTAAATTTGCTTAATTTTTACCATTGGCTGGTTTAAACTCAAATGGTTTAGTGGTTTAATTCCCATTTTATATTCATTTTATTTGGTTAAAGTAATATTTAAGTTTTTAAGAATGAGAAATATATTGAATTTTATTTTTAGGTGAAGCTCACTTTATTCCACATCCTAAATCATAATGAAGTTTCAAAAAGTCTAACTAAGATCCTTAAGTATCTTAATTAATCCTTTTAATGTTACTTATGTTTTGATTTTATTTATGTTATTTTTTTGTTTAAATTACTTTGTTTGATTTAATTTATTTAATTTGTTTCATTTTGAATTAAGTTAATTGGGTTTTATTTGATTTGGCTCATGTTAATTTAAAGAGTTTAGATTTAAGTTTGATTTCATTCAATTTAACTTAAGTTGTTTAATTCATGGATTTGTAAGCTTAAGGTTTAAGTTTATTAATATGAATTAGTACCTTAGGTTTATTCATTGATTGAGCTTAACCTAAAGTATTTAGGTTAATTATTTAATTTGATTTAATTGACCTAAGATTTAGATTCATTCTTAGATTCATTAGAAATGAGTGATTTCATTAAATTTTATTGATTCAAAATTTAAGGTTTAAGTTAATTAATAATTTTGTTAACCTAAGGTTTTATTTCATTAACTTAAAATTGAATTTGATCCCTTTAATTGACTTAGGATATTTAGAGAAGTTCCTTAATATTTTTTTGATATCTGACTGAAATTGATTTGAATTACCATTTAATTTAATAGATTAATTAATTTCCTTAACCTAATATTTGATTAACATTGATCTAAGAATTTAGAAATTTAACAACTCCTAATCCAGAGATCAATTGGATTGATAATTTTCTGGCAAGTGGGGTGTCATGCCAATTTCAAGTGTTCAAAGTTTCATCTTGACTAGATTTGTAATTAGGGAGTAATTAAGGTTTTAATTATTTCATTAAAACCTAAATTAAGCCTAATTTATTGAGATTCAGTTAAGGGTTTTATTTTTATAATTTTCTCAATGAAATATCTTTCTAATGAGGTTTTATTCATAATTTTTGGCTAACCAATTGATTTATTATGATTTAATTAAGTTCATGTTTTTATTAAATTATTAAATTCATTTAGTTGCTTAATTAGGTCAATTTAAGGATTTTTTAGGTTTAATTAAGTTTAAGTAATGTTTTAATGTTCACTGAAGTTCATTATGGTGATTTAAAGTTGTTAGATTAAGATTCCTTAATTATTTCATTAATGGATTAATTAATTTAATTAATTTAAGGGTTAAGCATATAAAATTTCTTTGAATTTAGTGAATTAAATCCCAAAAAATTCACCTGAGGTGTGTTTCATGCTTAATTTTATTTCCTCAAAGTTTCAAATTAATTAGATTATTAATTTGAGAGTAATTAGGGTTTAATGTGTTTTAATTAAACCCAAATTAAAGAAAAAATATTCAGTAGAAGTTGGGATTTTAATTTTTATGGATTCCTCTCATCATGATAAATCAATAGATCCCTCATTTGTATTTTTCGGATTTATATTTATTTATAATTTTTTAAAGTTTTTGTGATTTTTAAAAAATTTTAAAACTATTATTTAACTAATTTTAATGGAATTCAAGTGATGGGCCAGCGCGGGATCAGCGTGCCGCATGGCACACGCTTGCATGGTGTGTCCTGCCAAGTGGCAAGCATGGGTTGGTCCATGTCCCACATGGGGCTGCATCAGCCTGCAAGATTACGCGAGATGATCTTGGACCATCCAATTGAAGATCGGATGGTCTGGATCGATCCGTAGTTCTTAAATGGAGAAAATTGATCCAATTTTCCTAGATATGGGCCGTTTGATCCAAATACATAGATTTGATGATGGAGAGCTCGTCTCCTTCATTTCCTATAGGAGTTGATTGTCATCCATAGTGTTTTGGTAATTGTGAACGTTCTAGAGCATAAAATCAAGTGATTTCAATTGCTACACGAATATTGAAGGATATCTTATGATTATATATGGTTTGATCTTATTGAAGATCACGTTTCCTATGAAAATGACCACAACCAAAACTTCAAATAAAAAGCTCAAGGTTGTTACTGACATGCCTCAATTCGTTGGATGATTGCCCATGAAATTGATCCTAGAGCTTCAGAACTTTGACTCGAACTCGCTTGCCAAAGGAGTTGGGTTAATTCCTTATGGATTATTCCCTAGACCAACCCTTGGCTTGAAAATTTTGGCTTTGGTGATTTGCAATGGTTAAGTACACTTGGGAGGGGAAAGAACTTTCATTTGGATTTGATTTGGATGTATGAAAGTGAAGGAAAGTTCAATTCTCCTTAGGAAATGTGTGTGTGTGTGTGGTCTGCTATATGGCCAAGATCTTTAAAGCTCTTTTTACTTTTTTCCTTGGTTGATTTTGATGATGGAGGGTCTTGGAAGTTATCTAATGCCCTCCTCTTCTATCCCACACCTGTCCAAGGTGAAGAGATGGGAAGAAGGAAGAAGGAATTTGGTCTCTTCATTTCCTTTGCTTGCATTGGCCTCTCTCCATTTGGATTTTATGTAATAATGCAAGAAACTTTTAAATGGCCTAATTAGAAATGTATCCTTCATTATAAAGGTTTAAAGAAGTCTCATCCCCATCCCATGTGATTTGGTTGGAAGTGATTTGAATCTTCATATTAATTTTATCTTGTTTAACTCAACCCAAATTGGGTTAAGTGAATTAAACCTAATTTCTTATGGGTCAAATTACCCATTTGACCCAATTACACCTAATAAGAAATTAGGTTATGTCCCATCACCATCCCCATATGATTTAGGACAATCAATTTAAATTTATTTTGATTTTTCTAGGGTTCGAGTTCAATTTAGCCTATTTAGGTTATTTAGATTTAAGGAATTTAACTTACCTAATATAGGCCTCAATGGAATCAAATTTATTTGTCATTATGATCAAACATGTTTATTTGATCATTTGAAATATTTTTTATAATTTGATTTGGTCAAATTTTAGTGGGTTGACTTTTTGACCAAGTGGGCCCACTTATGTCAATTCTAGGTTGACTAGAGTTGACTTTTGGTTTGACTTTGAACTTCCATTTTACTTTCATTGATTAAATTTATTTAATTTATGTTGGATATATGACTTGATTTTGCATCAAACTAAGTAGATTGGATTTATCTCAAAATGCATTTCCTAAATTACTAAGCAAAGTGACTTGAATATTGAATTAAGAAATCCCTATTTGAACTTGAGCTCTTCTCATTGCTAAAATGACCACTTCCAAAAATTAGGTCAACAAATGTACCACCAATATTTGTAGTCGATTAATACATGACATATTGGTTGATTGATCAACATATATAACTTGGGGTTCAAATTCAAAATTTTGCTTTTGATTTTAGTTTTAAAATTTGATTTTGATTATAAAAGATAGGCATGTGCTTGCCTATTTCTTGTCTTGATTTGACTCATTCTTAGAAACTTAAACCCACTAAGTTCTAAGATGAGTATGAATGTCAATAGGAGTGGATCCAGAGAATGGTCTAAACCTAATGCAATCATTATGCTAAAAAAGATGCCTTCAAGGGACTTACTCTTAATTGAGAATAGTTGTGATCCATGTGATTAGCTAATAAGATGGGCCATTAAGGGTATGACCCATCCTAGTTAGCTAAAGAGAGGAGAGGGGTCTTTAAAGACATGATCCAATCCTCAAAAGCTATGTGGGGAGAAGAGGGTTGAAATGCTTGATTCTAATCCGCAGCACTTCGACTACTAAACAAAAGTCATATGGACTTGATCCTATTTGAGTAGTCCCAAGAAATGGGGCCTTCAATGGCTTTATTCTATTTCTTAGCCCTTTGAATAAGAAGCTAACTAGGGGAAATACTCTAATTTGATTAGCTAATAAGATGGGGTCATTAAGAGAATGAACCATCCTAATTAGCTAAAAAGAGGAAAGTGGTCCTTAAAGACTTGATCTAATCCTCAATATAGGATGCCAACTAGGGACTTACTCTTATGTGATTAGAAAGAATGCCAACTAGGGACTTATGTCTTTTGGGCTATTAGAAAGGGGTCATAAAAATTTGATCCAATCTAACTCCCATGTGTAACATGAAAGGGGCCTTGATGGCCTGATCCAATCAAGTACAGAAAAGTAGGATGTCGACTGGGGACTTACTCTTAGATGATTAGAAAGAATGCTGACTGGGGACTTATATCTTTCTGGCTATTAGAAAAGGGTCATAAAGACTTGATCTAATCTAACTCCCCTGTGTAACAATTTTAGGGCCTTGATGGCTTGATCTAATCATGTACACAAAAGTAGGATGCCGACTGAGGACTTACTCCTAGATGATTAGAAAGAATGCTGACTGGGGACTTATATCTTTCTAGAAATTAGAAAGGATTCATAAATACTTGATCTAATCTAACTCGCTTGTGTAACATGAAAGGGGCCTTGATGACTTGATCCAATCATGTACACAAAAGTAGGATGCAACTAGGGACTTACTCTAAGATGATTAAAAAGAATGCCGACTGGGGACTTATATCTTTCTGGAAATTAAAAAGGGGTCATAAAGACTTGATCCAATCTAACTTGCCTATGTAACATGAAAGGGGCCTTGATGGCTTGATCCAATCATGTACACAAAAGTAGGATGCCGACTAGGGACTTACTCCTAAATGATTAGAAAGAATGCTAATTGGGGACCTATATCTTTCTAGCTATTATAAAGGAGTCATAATGAATTGATCCAATCTAACTCATTTGTGTAACATGAAAGGTGCATTAATGGCTTGATCCAATCATGTAAACAAAAGTAGGATGCTGATTAGGGACTTACTTCTAAATGATTAGAAAGAATGCTGACTAGGGACTTATATCTTTCTGGCTATTAGAAAGGTGTCATAAAGACTTGATCCAATCTAAGTCCCCTATTTAACATGAAAGGGGTCACAATGAATTGATCTAATCATGTACACAAAAGTAGGAATGGTGCCATGAAGGGCTTGCTCCAAACCTATAAAGATAGTTTTTCATAGGAATGATGCACGAAGGCTTACTCCAAACCTAGAAGGACATGAGAAAGGTGCCTTAGAAGGCTTGCTCCCATCTCAAGTCATGTATAGAAAGGTTCCACAACAATCTTGCTCCCAACCTATAGGTGGTATGGATGAGTAAAAGTGGTCAAAGTGACTTAATCCTAATCCCAAAAGTTTTGACTAATAAGCAAGAGTCTCATGACTTAATCCTTACTTGATTAGTATAATTTGATGAAAGGGTTATGGAAGGTTTTCTTCCATTTCTTGATTTCACTAATATTCCTTACACATGAAGAAGTTTAGTGAATAAGGTTTAAAAAAGTTGGAATTTATTTTTTGAAGGAAGACTTGGGTATATTTTGGACCTAATTCCTTACTATGCCATGAGCATAAAGTTCATCATTTTTTTCTTTCTTCTTTTTATCTCAAAGTTACAATGAACAATGCTAGATGTCTATGTCACTGAAGGCAAGACATCATAGGGTACTAATATGAGAATTATACCTCTTTGAGCTTACATGTGACTGTGTAGTTCTTTAGGCAGTAAGAACCAAAGTCAACCAGTGATTCTTAAATGAAATTTATTTTCCTTTTTGTTTGGACATATATGTCAATTTTTCTTTGTTGACATGAATCAATAGCTTATAAGGCCTTCTCTTGGATTCAATAAAGATCAAGAGATTCCTTCAAAGCTTTCTAAAGTGAATGAGAATCAAGATAATCTTTTAGATTCTCATGGAGAAATTTTTTTTATCCCTAATCAATAAGGGAATTGAAAGGATTAACTTATTATAGAAATTAAGATTCTCCTGATAAGTTTGAAATTGAATTTCTTTAGTTGATTTATTGCTCTTCTAAAGGATTTATGAAATAAAATTTCATAAATGTCTTGCATTAATTTCTTATTTTTGCATTTTTGATTCTTCTACATTTTACTACAAGGACTTTGAAATTACTTTAAAAAGTAAATTTCAAGACTCTATATGTAATAATAGGATTTTTTTTTCAAAGTCATATTGAAGTTTCTTTTATTGTCTTTTCTTTTATTTTTTTTTGGCAAGATTTTCAATATAACCCTCAACCTAATTGAGAGTGGGATTATACAAAATCTTGATTTAAAGTTGTTAGATTAAAATTCCCTAATTATTTCATTAGGGATTAATTAATTTAATTAATTTAAGGGTTAAGCATATGAAATTTCAATTTACTTTGAATTAAGTGAAATAAATCCCCAAAAATTCACCTGAGGTGTGTTTCATGCTTAATTTAATTTTCCCAAAGTTTCAAATTAATTGGATTATTAATTTAAGAGTAATTAAGGTTTAATGTGTTTCAATTAAACATAAATTAAGGGAAAAATACCTAATAGAAATTGGGGATTTTAATTTCTATGGATTCCTTTCATCAAGATGATTCCATAGAGCCCTCATTTGTAATTTTGGATTTATATTTATTTTTTATAATTTTTAGAAGTTTTAATAATTTTTAAACAATTTTAAAACTTTAGTTAATTAATTTTAATGGAATTTTAGTGATGGGCCCGTGCGGGAAACGCGTCGCGTGGCACGTGCTTGTGTGGTGCATCCCATAGCATGGCATGTGCAGGTTGGTCCACGCGGAGCCTACATGGTGCCACATCAGCCCGCGTGGTTACGCGGGATGATCCTGGGCAGTCCAATCAAAGATCGGATGGTCCAGATCGATCATGCAGTTTCTAAAGGGTGAAAATTGATCCAGTCCACCTAGATCTGGGCAATCTAATCCAAATTCATGGATCAAATGGTGTAGAACTCATCTCCTTCATTTCCTATGGGAGTTAATGGCCGTTCATAGTGTTTTGCTTATAATGAATGATCCAGAGCATGAAATCAAGTGATTTCAATTGCTATAAGATTGTTAAATGATATTTTATGATTCTATATGGTTTGATCTTATTGAAGATCATGTTTCCTATTAAAATGACCACAACTGAAACTTCAAAGAAAAAGCTCAAGGTTGTTAATGGCATACCTCAATTCATTGGACGATTGGCCTTGGAATTGATCCTAGAGCTTCAGAACCTTGACTCAAACTTGCTTGCCAAAGGAATTGGGTTAATTCCTTACGAATTATTCCCTAGACCAACCCTTGGCTTGAAAATTTTGGCTTTAGTAGTTTATAATGGTTAAGGACACTTGGGAGGGGGAAGAACTTTTGTTTGGCTTCGGTTTTGATGTATGAAGGTAAAGGAAAGTTCAATTCTCCTTGGGAAAGTGTGTGTGTGTGGTTAGCTAAATGGCCGAGAGCTTCAAAGCTCTTTTTTCTTTATTCCTTGGTCAGTTTTGATGATGGAGGGCCTTGGAAGTTAGCTAATGACCTCCTCTTTTATCCTACACCTGTTCAAGGTGAAGAGGTGGGAAGATGGAAGAAGGAATTTGGCCTCTTCATTTCCATTGCTTGCAATGGCCGCTCTCTATTTAGATTTTATGTAATAATGCATGGAATTTTTAAATAGCTTGATTAAGGATGTAAACCTTCATTAGAAGGGTTTAAGGAAGTCTCATCCCCATCCCTATGAATTGGTTGGAAATGATTTGAATTTTCCTATTGATTTTGTCTTATTTAACTCACTTAAGCCAAATTGGGTTAAGTGAATTAAATCTAATGTCTTATAGGTCAAATAAACCATTTGACCCAATTAGACCCAATAGGGAATTGGGTTATGTCCCATCACCATCCCCATATGATTTAGGATAATCAATTTAGATTTATTTTGATTTTTCTTGGGTTTGAGTTTAATGTAGCTTAATTAAGTTATTTTGATTTAAGGAATTTAACTTACTTAATCTAGGCCTCAATGGACTCAAATTTCTTTGCATTATGATCAAACATGTTTACTTAATCATTTAAAATATTTTTGACAAATTGATTTGGCCAAATTTTAGGGGGTTGACTTTTTGACCAAGTGAGCCCACTTAAGTCAATTCTAGGTTGACTAGAGTTGACTTTAGGTTTGCCTTTGAACTTCCATTGTATTTTCATTGATTTAATTTTTGTTGGATATTTCACTTGATTTTGCATCAAACCAAGTAGATTGGATTTAGCTCAAAATGCATTCCCTAAATTACTAAGCATAGTGACTTGAATATTGAATTAGGAAATCCATATTTGAACTTGAGCTCTTCTCATTGCTAAAATGACCTCTTCCAAAAATGAGGTCAATATTGTTGATGAAAAATAGGATGCCCCTCGGGTTCCTTACACCTACCCTAAACACATTATGGCGGATTTTCAAACAAGAATACTTTCAACATGGAAGAGATTGAATTCAAAATGGAATTTTCATTGATGTTAATTGTTTTGAAACATGATTTATAATATTTATTTAAGAAGGGACCATTTATTAGAAGCATTGGGTGCTCTCCCTTATGATTAACAAGCTGATAAGATCCTCTTTAGTAAGCCTTCTCTATGGAGAAAGAGCCTTCCCAAGTGGGTTCAAACTTGTCTTCCATCTTATAATGAGTAACAATTGATCTCCATAGAACTAAAATAAGCTCTCTTACTTGAAAAGCTCTAGGATGAAAAACTTTATGAGCTTGAATCATTTTAGCTTTGTACAACTCGAGGTTTTGGCATACATGCAGGCATCTCTCCTCCAAACCTTCAAGCTCTTCTAACTTGTCTCCCATCTTACAAGTGGGTTCAAACTTGTCTCCCATCTTAGAATAGGCAACAATCGATCTCTTTAGAACTAAAATAAACTCTCTTACTTGAAAATCTCTAGGATGGAAAAACTTATTGTCAGCTTGAATCATTTTAGCTATGTACAACTCAAGGTTTTGGCATATATGTAGGCATCTCTCCTCCAAACCTTCAAGCTCTTCTAATTGTGACTTGGCATTTGCTCTATTATGATCTTGCTACCTACAGCTATCCTTAGTGATGGGAGTTGGACTTTTAATGGTATAAAGGCTTTGGACCCATACACTAAGGAGAAAGGAGTAAACTAAGTTGGAGTTCAATTTATGGTGCGGTTGGCCTATAAGGCTTCAACTAATTGTTCATTCTACTATCGTTTGTTGTTGTTGAGTGCTTCTTCAGTATTTGGATGAGAACATTGTTGAAGGCTTTTCTAAGCCATTTTCCCTAAGGTAGTTGATGGTAGAATATCTCCAATCTATGTTATCTCTGGAAAAAGTTATTGATCTCGGTGCTCTTGAATGCAGTACCATTATCAAATATAATTCCTAAGGAACTCTGAACCAATATACGATATGGTCCTTAAAAAATTAGAGCACATGCTGAGCTGTGACCTCTCTGAGTGGAATTGCCTTCGCCCATTTGGAAAAGAGTGAGTAGTAGCTAAGATGAATAGATGACCCTTAGAAGAAGAAGGATCAATCAAACCCACTATGTTGGTACCCCAACACTCAAATAGCCATGAAAGGACTATAGGATGTAGAATGTTGGGTGGTTGGTGTAGGACCACACCTTGTATTTGACGTTGGTGGCATCACCTAGCAGTATCCAAGCATTCTTTGATCATCGATGGTCAGTAGTATCCTAGTCTCTTGATCTTAGATTTCATCTTTAGACTAGATTGGTTGGCTCCACATACTCATGAGTGTACCTCAATCACAATCTTATAGGCTTCATGCTTGTCTAAATAATGTAACCACATATGATCGATTGACCACCGGTACAAGACACCATCCATAAGAGCATAGAAAAGTGCTCTCTGCTTCATCTGATGGGCTTGGGACTTCTCTTGAGGTAGTTTGCCTTTATTTAGGTAATCCATGAATGGTGGCCTCTAATTTAACTCCTCATCCTTCTTGGCAATGGAAACCTCCCCTTCAAGAGAGTATGTTTTGATGAGTTGAATATCAATAAGGGATAAGACTTGTCTATTTTGGATGTTTATTGATATTGACTCATCATCTGTACATGCTAACTCCTTGGCAAGCTTAGCTAAAGCATAAGCTATGATGTTCTCTTCTAGAATCTTATAAATAATAACCTCTAGGATTTGGGTGAACTACTCCATGGTGTACTTATGGTAGTGATGGAGCTTAGGCTTTATAACCTTATTACCCATGGATTTGGTTGATTACTAGCTGAGATTCCTTGAAGATGTTGATGTTCTGGATGCTTAGAATAATGAAAAACTCCAGATTGGCAATCAGAGCCTCATATTTGGCTTCATTATTGGTGCATGGATTGGATAGATGATATGAGAATCTCATCACATCATAGTCCAGAGTTAAGAGAACTATTCTTACTTCTTTCCTAGAATAGTAGATTATGGTTCTTCTCCTCTTTGAGAGGAAGCCACGTCATCAAAGTACATCTCCCAATGGTGAATGCTAGTATCCCATAAGTTCATAATTTATTCATCTGGGAGATCATCACTAAGCAGAGAGTCAGCAAGAAATGGGTGTGTTGCTAAGTAATCTATTAGCACTTGTTCTTTCACTGCATAAAGGGTTACAAAGGTAATGTCAAACTATGAGAGGATCATGGACCATCATGCCAACCGTCCAGATAGCATCAACCGTTTCATAAGATAATATAGTGGATTGATCCTAGAGATTAATTTCACCTTATGAGGAAGCATGTAGTTTTGTAGCTTTTGGAATGTAAAGATTAAAGCAAGGCAATGCTTCTCAATGAGTGAATAATTAGCCTCAACATGGATTAGATGATGGATGAGGTAGAGTTCATTTTCCTTCACTTTGACATTGGCTTGGGCCAACAAAGCACCAAGGGAGTCATCTAATGCAGCAGTGTAAAGTATGAGTGGCTTGCCCAGGATAGGGGCTGCTAGAACCGACAACATCATCAGGTAATGCTTGATGTCTTGAAATACATACTCACACTTGTGATCCAACTTGAACTTCGCTTCCTTTTTAATAAGCATTGAGAATGGCTAACATCTTCCCGATAGGCTGGATATAAAGCCTCTTAGATACGCCAACCTTCCTTACAATGATCTGAGTTGAGTTAAACTTTTAGGGGGCGACATTTCTAATATTTCCTTAATCTTCACCAAATTGATTTTGATTCCCTAGTGTCAGAAAATAAACTTAAGGAATTTCTCTAAAGCTACTTTGAATGCACACTTCAGGGGGTTTCTTTTAAGGTTAAATTTTCTTAACTATTTGAAAACTACTCTGAAGTCAAAGAGATGGCCTTCCTTTTCTCTACTTTTGACCATGAGATCATCGACATAGCACTCGACCTAATGATGAATGAGTTCATTGAGGATTCGAGTCATAACCCACTGGTATGTAGCATCAGTATTTTTAAAGCTAAAAGGCATGACTTTATAGTAATATATTTTGATCGAGGTTCTAAAAGCAATATTTCTTTCATCTTCAGGGGCCATCTTTATTTGGTTATATCCAAATGAGCCATCCATGAAAGAGAAGACAACATGAGATGAGGAAATGTCCACCATCAGCTCCAAGATTGGTAGTGGAATTTCATCTTTTGGACATGACTTATTTATATCCATAAAATTGACACATATGAGAATTTGGCCATTCTTTCTCTTAACTGGGACGATGCTGGCTAACTAGTAGGGTATTTTTCATCCAAGATGAAGACAACATCAATCAGTTTCTTGACTTTATAAATGACCAGTTATTTTATGTCTAATCGCATGCATCTGGGAGCTTGCTTGATAGGGTTAGCAGTAGGCTCTATTGTTAGTTTATGGACCACTATGTTAGGATCCAATCTAGACATCTCTTCATAACTCCATGTAAAGCAATCCTTAAAGTTAGTCAATAGCCTAACTAAGTCATTGATTTCAATTTCATTCAACAAAGAACTGATGTATGTCACGCGTCGATCTTTTTCAGTTCCTAAGTTGATATCCTTGAGCTCATCAATGGTTGACTTGATGTTTTCTTTGAAATATGGTGGTGCATCTTTGACTCAAAAATAATATAGATCATCTGAAGTTTCTAAGCACAGCCCCTCATATGAGTTAATGTGATTTGAAAAGAAGCTATCATATTCCAAATGATTTGTGATGACTAAGCAGTAATCATCATCATTGACTGGACCCACTGAGTCCTAGTTCCAATTGATTTAGAGCTTTTGCATTTGTTCTTCCATATTCCTTCAAAGTAGTCTGACCTATGCTTTGACCAAGTATGTAGGATTAACCCTTTCTTTGCTAAATTATGAACACAAGGCAAGTACCAATCAAAAGGTAATTATATTAAATCTTTATATAATCATCCTCATGTTCTACATTAACTTCTCGACTTGAAGATGATGCTCCTTAAAAGAACCTCTAAGTTTTTATATCTGTGGATGACTTAGGGGCTTCCTTAACTACCAAACCCTCAACTTTTTTAGAGGAAAATAAGGTTAGAG
>CM038220.1:297987-434737 GCA_021442155.1 Cymbidium sinense | reverse complement strand
CTCCTAAACCCTAAGACCATAAACCCTAAACCTTAAAACCTACAACCCTAAACTCTAAACCCAAAACCTCAAACCCAAAACCCTAAACCTTAAGCCCTAAACTAACCCTAAATAAACCCTAAACCCTAACCTTAACCCTAAACCCTAAATATTAAACCTTGAATAGAGATGTCATTAGGAGTAGATCTAAAGAATGACCTAATCCTAACATAGTTATGGTAGCTAAAGAAAATGTCTTCAAGAGACGTTCCCTTGACTATTAGAGATTTGAATACCCTAAATCATATTATAATACCGTATATTATAGTATAATGTAGTATGTTATATTTGAGCATGTAATGATGTCTTATCAGATGTTATAAGATATTTTGAAATATTTTAGTATATTATGGTGTTTCTATTGCTATGTTAATATAAATCATAAAAAATATTGATTTAATAAATAAGATGATGAAATTTGTTAAATTTAAAGTGGAATTAGGTAATACCAAAGGTGTGTTATGCCACTTCTAGTCTAAAAGTAAGATTTTATGTTCAAAATAAATATTATATGTTGTAGCATAGTATAACATCATATATCATAATATATTATTCACATTTTAAATTTTAGTATTTTACAATCATGCATCAAGCCAGACTAGCAATGTTTATAAAAATGTTGATTTAGACTTTAAAATGGTAGAATTTGGCCAAATTCATAATATGTAGAGCATTGCATCATAATATATTATTTCAATTTAAAATATGTTATGACTAAAATATATAGTTTTTTATTATTTAGAACAATTTTATGATTTTATATCTTAAGCAACCACTTGTGATGTGATATGCAATATAATATAATATAATATGTTATAGTGTATTATAATATATGATGCCATAACATAGTGTAGCATCATGCATTATGGCAAACTATTATGTATTAATACTTATTGTTTAGCATATTTTAGTTAGTTATAGTATGATGTAGAGTTTCATAAAATATATTTATATTTATGAGATGATGGGATTTGGCCAAATTTAAGGTAAGCTTTAGAACATCATTGGGTGTGTTATGGTGTGTCATTTAATCAAAAGAATGGAATTTTGCATCCAAAATAAATGTTTATTTTTCAACCAAATTTTATAAATTTTTTTACTTAAAGGGAATCATTTTAAGGTGTAATGTGAGATAATTTATTATATGGAAGCATATTTAAATATAATGTACATAACAATATAAGTTCACATATATGAATGTGGTGTGTGTTACTAAATGTTGTTGTACATTTTAGTATGTTTTACTTTTGTTATAATACATTGGGTCAAAACTCAAAAAATGTTAATTTGAAGGTTGAGATGGAAGAATTTGGCCAAATTCATTGCACACACTAAGAAGCAACACCAGAATTATGCTATTTTGTACCATTTATATTAGAAAAATAACAATTTTACATCAAAAATGAACATTATTTATTATTTTGAGAAACTTTTGTTATTTGTTCTTTTTAAGTGATTCTAATGAGGTGTAATGTTAGAAAATATATTATATTATAGCAAATTATAATATAACATCATATATTGTAATATAATCTTATGTGTTAGTTCACACTATAATATGTTTAGCATGATTTTGTATAGTTAGTTTGAGCTTGCACCATCATAAATCATAAAATGTTGATTACAATTCTAAGATGATGTAATTTGAATGAATAATACATTATTAGATTTTGTTGAAGTATTAAAGGTGTGCATAAAAGAAGAAATAAGATTTGATGAGAATTCCATGTAAGGACATGGGGAGATCTAGGGATCACACGCTGCATTGGACATGACATGTGAGGGGTCTATGTTGAGGGCATTGAAGAAGAAAATCTTTTGGGGATAAGGTTTGAATTTGATTTGATTATATGACTTATGGAAAAGAGATTCATTATTGATAAGAATTTATAATCCACCAGGGATTAAGATTGAATCGACTTTAATTTGTTTTGTTTTAATTGATGTGGAGGCATATCTACTAGAGATATGGGTTCGAGTCTAGAGTATATGAACCTTTGACTAGGAAAATAGGTTTGGGCTATCTGCTGGGATTGGGATTTGAGTTTGATTTCATATATTTGTTTGGGGATGCATCCGCTGGGAATAAGAGTTTGGTTGGATTTCTTTGATTTAAACTCTTTTGGGGGAGTTGGTTTAATTTGGCTCTACTAGAGAGGTTAGTTTTGAGTTTGATTTATTTGCTTTACTTGTTTATATATGATTTAGGGCTCCACCGGGGAGAAGGGTGTGATTTAACTCCACTTGAGAAAATCAGATTGGGTTTAATTTAATCTAAATTAATGTATGGACATTATCGGTGTGCAATGGACCCATTGAGAAGGGGCTATATCAGCCTTGTCCTACCTCAGGTTTACAAATCCAGAGGGATAGTCTACTAGCTACGGGGTAGAGCCAGCTAACCTAAGGGGTTGCCTTTCAGTGTGCAACAGCTGTGCTAGGAAGAAGGCTCAGTAGACTTACATCTTTCAAAGCAAGGAACAACCACCAGGGTGACCTGTTGGATGTACAAAAAATCGAACCTAACCTAGGGCGACTACTGAGTGAATGCCACAGGGGACTTATGTCAACTCAAAAGTAATTAGGATTAATTTTATTTTAATTTCATGTGATTTGATATGGTTTGTTTGGTTTAGTTTGATTTTGAAAGGGCATATCCTCTGGGGATGTGAGCTCGATCAAATTTGATAGATTTAATTTATGGACATGTCAATGTGTGATGGACCCATTAAGAAGGGGCTATATAAGACTTATCCTATCTCAAATTTACAAATCCAAAGAGATAGACTATTAGCCATGGGTTAGAGCTAGCCAACCTAAGGGGTTTCCTTTCAGCATGTAATGGCTATGCTAGGAAGAAGGTGTAGCAGACTTACTTCTTCTAATGTAGGGAACAATCATTGGGGTGACCCATTGGTAGCCCAACAAATCAAACTTGACTTAGAGGAGACTACTAAGTGAATGTCGTAAGGGACTTATATCAACTCAAGAGTAGTCAGGAAATTCCTATCGGGAGTTTTGCTGACACTACCCTAAAGATATAATACCTACATGGGAAAACATAGTGTTAGGGGTGTCCTCCTAATCCATAAGTGAATTCATATTTTGTTTATATGTTTGCATGGACCCTGTTGGTGTACTAGGGACCACACTAAGAAGAGGCTATATCAGCTTTGACCTATCTTATATTTACTAGACCAATAGAGAATCTGCACATCCATAGGTTGGATTCTCCAACCACAGGGGTGGTTACTATGGAAGGTGAATTGTCCAATCCGATAGTAACCCAAGTAGTATTTAAATGGGGTCGCAAAGAATGTGATCCAAATATAGTGCCCATAGGGGAGGTGCACGGTCGAAAAGAAAGGTAGGGGTGTCCTTCTAGGGGCATTATCTTAAGCCTTGGCAAAAAAAAAGCTTATAGGTGTACGATGGCCAACTCAAGGAGAAAATGTAGCAGACTTACATCTACCATGAGTGGTGTATCCTAAGGTGCGAGAACCAACCAACCTAAGGTGTATCCATGAGCATGAGTGGTGTACCCATCAGCATGGTGAGAACCAACCAACCTAAGGTTCCCATCGGTGTCCAACAATTAATATGGAAAGAAAGTATTTAGGCTTACAACTTTTTAAGCTGAACTGATCATCGGGATAGTCTGTCATCGATGGGACATATGCTATCTGACCTAGAGACTACTGCTGGAGCCCCGAGGAAGGACTGGACCTAGACTTGAAGCAATCAGGATGGAAGGAGCCGCTAGGGAACTTATCTTAAACCTCAAATATCTGTGACCCAGTCAGTGAACAAAGGCTAATCCAAGAATAAAATTTAGCAGACTCACATCCTCTTAAATGAAGCCAACATGAGTTAGCTTACCGGCCATGTAGTAAGGCCTACCAAACTAACAAGGAACTCATCGGTGTGCAGTGGCCAAGTAAGGAAGAAAAGCATACAAGGCTTACCTCCTCCAAAGCAAGAAGACCACTGGGTGACACATTAGGGTAGACATCACACTAGCAGCATCGAGTGAGTGTCGTTGGGGGGCTTATCTCAACTAAGAGTTTCCCAATACAAAAGATATATGTTTGTTTTATATGTTTGTGTTTTTGTTGTATCGATAAAAGATAGGATGCTGCTCGAGTTCCTTACACCTACCCTAAACACATCGTGCCAGACTCGCAAACAAGAATACTTTCAACATGAAAGAGATTGAATTTGAAATGGAATTTTCATTGATGATAATTATTTTCAAACATGATTTATAATATTTCTTTAAGTAGAACATGTTGATAAAAAGCTTTGGGCGCTCTCCCTTATCATTAATAAGCTAATAAAATCTTCCTTGGTAGGCCTTCTCTATGACAAAAGGGTCTTCCCAAGTGGGTTCAAACTTGCCTCCCATCTTATGACGGGCAACAAATTTTCTTAGAACTAAAATAAGCTCTCCTACCTAAAAATCTCTAGGATGGACCAACTTATTGTGAGCTTGAATCATTTTAGCTTAGTACAACTCAAATTTTGGCATGCTAGCCCCTCTTCCAAACCTTCGAGCGCTTCTAACCATAACTTGGCATTCTACATTATTGTGATCTTGCTACCCAAAACTATACTTTATGAGGGGAGTTGGACTTCTAATGGTAGAATGGCTTTAAACCCATACACTAAGAAGAAAGGAGTAGACTAAGTTGTAGTTCTATATGTGATGCAATAGGATCACAAGGCTTCAACTAACTGCTCATGCCATTATCGCTTGTTATTATCGAGTGTCTTCTTCAGTATTTAGATGAGGTTTCATTGAAGGCTTCTGTTAAGCTATTTTCTCTTAGGTAGTTGATGCTAGAATATCTCCAATCTATGCTATGTCTTTGGGCAAAGTTGTTGATCTTGGTGCCCTTGAATGCAGTACCTTTATCAGATAAAATTCATTGAGGCACTCCAAACCTATATACGATATGGTTCCTAAAAAAATTAGAGCATATGCTGAACTATGACCTCTCTGACCGGAATCATCTTCACCCGTTTGGAAAAGTAGTCAGTAGCAAGTAAGATGAATCGATGCCCCTTGGAAGAAGAAGGATTAATCAGACCCACTATGTCGTTACCCCAACACTCGAATGACCATGAGGCCAATGTAGGATGTAGAATGTTGGGTGGTTGATGTAAGACTACACCATGTATTTGACATTGGCATTGCCTAGCCGATTCATGCAATTTTGATCATCGATGGCCAATATTATCTTAGTCACTTGATCTTGGATTTTATCTTTGAACCGCATTGGTTGGCTTCACATAATCGAGTGTACCTCAATCATGATCTTACGGGCTTCATGTTTTTCTAAATAATGTAACCACATATGATTGAAAGACCATCGGTACAAGACACCATCCACAAGAGCATAAGAAAATCCTCTTTGCTTCTTCTAATGGGCTTAAGACTTCTTATGAGGTAGTTTGTCTTTATTTAGGTAATCCATGAATGGTTTCCTCCAGTCTTACTCCTCATCCTTCTTGGCAATGGCAACCTCCCCTTCAAGAAAGTACTTTTTGAAGAGTTCAATATCAATAAAGGATAAGACTTATCTATGTTGGACCTTTATTGATATGGACTCATCCTCCAGACATTCAAACTACTTAGCAAGCTTGGCTAAAGCATATGCTACAACATTCTCTCTATGAGGAATCTTGTAAATGGTAACCTCTGGGATTTGGAATAACAATTATATGGTGTACTTGTGGTAGTGATGGAGCTTTGGATTTATAACCTTATAGGACCCAGTGATTTGGTTGATAACTAGCTTAGAATCCAAGAAGATGTTGATGTTCTAGATGATTAGAGTAACAGCTAACTCCATACTAGCAATCAGAGCCTCATATTTAACTTTGTTATTGGTGCAAGGATTGGATAGATGATATGAGAATCTCATCACATCGCAGTCCGGAGTTAAGAGAACTATTCCTACCCCTGCTTTTCCTGGAATAGTAAATTATGGTTCTTCTCCTCTTTGAGAGGAAACTGCACCATCAAAGTATTTCTCCCAATGGTGAATGCTACCATCCCTTAAGTTCATGATTTGTTCATCAGGGAGATCAAAACTAAGCGGCGAGTTAGTAGGAAGTGGGTATGCTGTTAAGAAATCTGCTAGCACTTATCCTTTCACTGCATGAACAGGTACAAGGTAATATCAAATGGCATAAGGATCATGGACCATCGTGCCAATCATTCGGATAGCATCAAATGTGTCATGAGAAACTGTAGTGAATTGATCATAGACCTTAAGTTCACCTTAGAGGAAACATGTAGTGCTGTTGGTTTTGGGATGCAAAGATTAAAGCTAGGCAATGCTTCTCAATGGGTGGATAATTAGCCTCGATAGATTTAGGTTTAGAGGATAATCAATCCAACTAAACCCAATTGGTCCACTTGACCAAAGTGGCCAATTTGACCTATTTGGGCCAAGTTCTACTCAAATTGGATTGAACCAAGCCCATCAAAACCTCCCATAATAATTATTGATCACCCTTGGTTGATAAATTATCACAAATTGGGTCAAACCAAGCCAAATTGGTCATTTGACCAAGTCAATCCCTTAACTGATATGAACCCAAGCTAGCCAAATTGCAACCTAAGACAAATCCCTTGAAACCAATGATTCATACCAAATCAAAATCAATATTTGAGTATGGCTTGACTTTCAATTGAGTCAAACCAAATCCAATTGACTCTCTTGATCCCTGTTGACCCAAATTGACCTAAAAGATCAAATTGGGTCAAATAAAAATATAAACCAAATTTATTATGACCAATGGCTCAAGTTCATTCCAAATTGATTATGGAACTTGACCAAAGCCATGATTGGACCCAATTGAACCCAATTGACCTACTTAGCCTAAATTGACCTAATGGTTCGTTGGATAAATCAAAACTAAAACTAAATTAAGTGAAACCAAAGTCTACAATCATCTTCAATTAGTCAACTAAACCCAACCCAACACCTAAGCTAATTTGGCTAATTTAGTCAAATTGATCAACTTAACCCATCTTACCCAAATGAATTCAAATGTGCCAAAATGAAATCTAAGCCAAACTAAGCCAAAACAATTGAACCAAAACATCCCAAATGATCATATGAACGTGACCCAACCCTTGGTTTGACCTAATTTGACCAATTGGTCAACTTGACCCAACATAATCCAATTTGACCTAAATGAGTCAAATTGAGCTAAACCTAACCAAATCGACTCCAATTAACTTAAAATTTGGGCTAACCCACTTTTGGCTCATTTCAAATCTTCCCAAATCAAATCCAATGCCAAATGATTATTCTTCCTTTGGGTCAAGAGCATCACATGAATCAAATCACCCATGTAAGTGGACATTTCCATTCCTTGGCCACTTGGTACTCTCCTAATGGTCCACCTAGGTACCTAGGACACTACCCACCCTGACCCAATGGGTGGTTTGGTTGGCAATGACCCATGGGAGGTGAAATCACCTCATACTCCCTATTATAGCATTTGAAACCAATAAGACACCCATGATTCCTCATTGGCAGCCACCTCCACATCTTCAACCAAGCAAGTTGAGCCAACTCACCTCCTCCCTGCCACCCATAACTCCCTGAGATGGCTAAACGGCCACTAAAAGCTATACCTGATCCCATCATCCGATCAAGATGAAGGGGGGTATACACCCCCTCGTTTCCACTCAAACACATAAAAAAATCATTCTTAGAGCCCTAGTTACTCAAGACGAGCTGCTAGAGCCATTCCCGAAGCTCTTAAGCTCATTCCTCAATCAAAAATGCCATTCTATCCATCTCAAAATAGGACACTCCCATTTTGCCCTAACTTCTTCATTTCTCCATCAAAAAATTAACTTCACACGCACCTTCTTAAGCCTCATCGAGCAAGAAGAATCAACTCTAAAGAATCGAGCACTGAGGTGGGGCTTCGATCAAAGTTGAGCTCCAAATCATTGATTCATGACCTTTCAAGCAAATGTTAAGGAATTGATCCAATTACTGCTCAACAGAGCTTCATCTCTACTAGATGAAGCTTCCTCAATCGTTCAAGCCACCGATCTTGTGTTCCGGTGAGGTATGCTTCCAAAATTGATCCTTAGGCAAAATTGGGTTTAAGATTTTTGAAGAAAACTTGCATCTCATGTGATCTTGGCTAACGATCCCCTTTGATCAATATCGTGAAGGTGTGGGGTCCTTTTGGAGTTGATCCAAGCTGAGGTAAGCTCAGATAAAGTGAGCAATGGCAAACAAACTCCATTTTCCTCACTCAGATGATGATCATGCACCGTCCATTCTGCATGAATAGAATGGACAGTCGTGATTACATCTACTAGATTGATCTAATATAATCTTATTAAGCTATGGGATTAATCATAGCCATCCAATCTTAGATTGGATAGCAGACGAAAAAGCACGCCAGTCGCCGCCACGTAGGTACTAAGTTGGATAAGTTTTAAATAACCAATTCCACGGTGCCACATAGAAAGCGCACCACATGGCGCCAATAGGAATAGGCTTTAATTATGCTTAATTAATCATTTTTAATGCTCAAAACTTCTAAAAATCATAAAAAGTTATAGAGAAATAAAAAAATGCAAATAAATACTCATTTTAAAGGTATTTTAGAGGTGAATAAATTAAAAATGATCTTAACTAATTTTGAATAGTAATTAAGATTTAATTATAAAATAATTAACTTAATTACTTCTTAATTACTTAAGGAATTAATCCCAAATTTTGTTGGTTAATTTAATGGGATGACCTCTGCCTCCCATGATTTTCTTGGGATTTATTGCTCACTAAATTAGGAAAATTAACTAATTAAACCTTAACTACTCTTTTAAGTTAATTAATGATTAATTAATCCCATGAATAGTAATAAATTGGTTAATTAATTTTATTAATCATTGTTCAATAGTAAATGAACTAAGGAATAAGGTTGGGACCCCTTTCCCTAAGTTCATTTCACCTTTTTAAAATGAGATTTATTAAGATTTAACTAATTAATTAAATCACTTAATTAATTTGAAATCATAATCACATCAAACCTTAATTAATTAAATCATGGGGTAGATCTTTAGGTGTTTAATAACCTAAGGAGTTTAATGAAATTATGCTTAGTCCACATGTGTGGGAATAACATAAGAGTAATTAATTAAGTTCCTTAATCTAGTTAACTATTAATCATGAGCCAATTTCATTAGGCACCTTTTATTTCCTAGGATCATTGCAAGTTTATTTTCCATGCATATCATGTTAGATCATAATTATTTAGTTAATTAATTTAAGGTGACATAGGTAAGGGTAATTAATTCATCTAATTAAAGCTTCAACTTAATTAACCCATAAAATTAACATAATTACATTTTTTCTTAAATTAAATTAAATCACTAATGTGGGAATGGGTTTAAAATAGTAAGTGATGATTTCTCTTCTCCTCATTAAATCAAATCAAATCCAAAACTTAATTAATAAAGAAGCTTTGGTTTGCTTTAAATAATCTTATTTGATTTGATTGTCCTTAAGAACTAGTTTGGTTGGATGAATCACATGCTTATATTTGATTATCCTCTTTCCAATAATGTTAAATTTGGTATGTCATTTGAATTCATGCATCCATCTTTTCAAAATCAAGTAAAATAAAATGGATTTCTTTTATGTAAGCTTATATGTGTTGATTTAATTTAATATATGCATGTCTATTATCACTATTAAATCCAAATGTATTTACAAAAAGCTTATAAATGAATAATAATATGTGTTATGATGCTAGTTATAAATACATAAGAAATGCATGTGCTTATAGCTTAAGTGTATGAATGTTGAGTTCTCTTTCCTCTATTCATGTGTTGATTTATATAAGATTGAATGGTATTGGGTATATATAAATGATTCAATAAAAAAATATAAACAATCTTTGCATGGTTTTCTTTCCTTTATTTTTCCCGGTCATCCATGTGTGTCAAAGAAAAGAAAGTATATAGTTTGGACATCCCATGAATACGAGGCTTTAGTTAGCCCCAAGGAGGTCATTTGATTACCTCACTTCCTGGTTTAGCAATGACATGTACTTGCCTATATTTTTGTACATGTATATGTATATGTGATTAGTTAATGAAAATCCCATTTTACATTAAAATTGCATGCATTCATAATTGACTAAGTGGTTGAATTAATTAGCCATATGATTTGGACTTACTTCCTATGTTCATGTATATGAATTTACATATGTTTGAATGCAAATGGGTATATAGTCTGGACATCATGAGAATAACAAGCTTTAGCTAGCTCCATGGAGGTCATTTTGATTACCTCACTTCACTGGTTTAACAACGGAAACATGCCTATTTAATTTCATTCTTATGTCCTTTTCTATAAGAATTTTGATAAAGTTTTAATTTAACATGGTTAAATAATTCAATCAAATAAAATATAAATTCTAACCTTACACATACATTCATCATTTAAGTGTGCTAAATTATGTTGCATGTATAGATACACTTAGGATTAAGTCATATGCATGTTACATGTGATGGAAAGGAATGATTTAATATATGTCATGTGGTAGTAATTCAATTAAATTAATCTTAAGATGTGTTCCATTTGAATATGGTTATTTAAAGTGAACATAAACTTAGGATTAATTAAATCATTTAATAAGCCATTCACTAAAGAGAACTAAATCAAATTAATATACTTTAGAAAGTGACTTAAGGCAGGGATGAAAGAGGGCAATCCCCTTTTCCTCTCTTTATAACACTTAGTTGCTAAGTGAAATCAAATGAAACAAAAGTAAACATTAAAATTCTCAAATCAATTAAACTACTTCAAGTGAAATCAACCTTTCATGTTAAATTGAATCTTTCTACCCTTAAAAAATATAACACTAATGCCTAACAAGACTTACCACACAAGCCTTAATACATACATTAGAATTAAGTCACCACTTCTAGCTCTAAGTTAGGATGGTGTATGATGTGATGTATGTTTTATTTTGTGATGTATTATTTTAGATTAGATGTTAGGGTATATGCTTCGTAGATTAGATGATAGGCCAATCTTAGCTTAATCATGTTTTTTCCATGAGATTATGCTTAAGGGATGCTTAAAAATAAATGCGAATGCTCTTTTTGTAGGTTGCTTATTTCCTTAAGCATAACTAAGTTAGGACAGGTGGGCTTAGTTACACTTATTTAGAGTGCTAATTCTAAATTATAAATACAATTGCTTAGGATTATATGTATATTTAGCTAACCTCTATTTTGTAGGTGTAGTTAGATTTAATTTTCCCACATAAATGTAATTTTGCAATAGTAATTAGGATTAGTGCTATGGATTAGGATGAGCAGTGGCCAGAAAGGTTTGTCCTACGGTGCCCTGTGATGCCTTTGAAGCAAGCACCATCCAAATCAAAGAAGGAACCAAATCAGAATTGGAGATATGAAAAAAGAAGACCCCAATAGCATTTAATACAATTATAAATATTCTTTCATATTCCAGGTTGTATAAGGGTTGAGCTCGGCTACCCATCTTTTCTCTTAGGGTTGCATGGCGGTACCCGACAACACTAGCATTTTATTATTTTATGATAGTTTATATAATTGTTTGATGTTATGTTTACATTGTGCATTAGTATGGCATGCTTTTCATAGTTTCTTAAATGATTAAAGCTTTAATGTTTGGCTTGGATACGATTAGGCTCTTAGGATAAAAATAACTTTTGTACCCATCTAATCAGTCATAACTAAATTTTAAACAACTCATAACCTCATTATAAAGCCTAAGACATAAACAAGATAATTAAAAGATTTAGCAACCCCTTAGCTATATAGTTGTATGCTTCACATCATGCATTGCATATTCTTTCTCTCTTGAACATGAAGGATCTCCATCTTCGCACGATAAAGAAATGCTTGACCTGTGAGGGCATCTCGTGTGGTGGAAAACACATTCTTCTAGTTGATTTGACCCATAACCTATTTCATCATGCATTTAGAAATAAGAAATCCTAAATCCTCTATCAAAATGATGTGTCTAAAATTAAATTAAATTTGAAAATATTTTGCATCAATAGATTAAGTTATATGCTCATACCACTCATGCTCTAATCTCTTAGGGAGTGTGTTTAGGACTTTAGTCTCTTTCTAATTAAAGAACTACTCTAGTTATCTTGCAATTCATTAGACTAGACTACATGGTTTTAAAATTATAGGAGGAGTTAGCTAGCGGCCACTCTAGGTGGTTATAAGTCCAGAAGTCAGACAATTTATTCTCTCTTGTGGAGGTAAACCCTTATGTCCACTTATCGCTTATATTTAGGTCATGCTTTAGCTCTTACTAAAGCTCCCTCGATTTAGGATCTGAGGTTGCTATTTCCTTCAAGCTATGAGCATAAATTCTCACCTCTAAGGCATTCCCACAACTTTATATTACTGGATTATAAGCCCTAGTAATCTAATTAAATTTCAACTCAAAACATATAAATCTCCTCAACTTAAAAAATTATAAATCCCAGCCATAAGATAGATTATAATGCTCACTAGGCCTCCTAGTATCATGAGCATTTCCAACTTATTTTATTTGGATTTCAAAAATATGTCTTTTCTTTGAACTTTCCCAATTGATCTTCCAAATACAACCAATCCTTTGATAGTCTAACCTTGAAATGTTTGGAGATGATAATTGTCTACTTTAATCGAGAGTATTCTTAGAAAATTTCATTTCCTAAGAAGTAATTAACTATGGAGGCTAGCCTCCATAAGGAACATGAGAACCTAGTTTAATATAAACCCTACTTTATTCATTCATGTAAAGTAGGGGAAAAATCTCTAGTACATTCGAAGACCCATCATGCCTTAGGAGTCCTTATTACGTGATTAGGTCCATTATAGGTGATGCCTCTATCTTTCAAGATAGTACATCATACCTCAACATTATACCCAATTAGCTCAAAAGTACTCCCCTCCCCTATGATATGGTGTCCCATACATACAAAATAAATACCATAAGGCCCTCTCACTTGTTCATTGAATCTTTTAACATCATCCTTTCTTTTGAGTTTTAAGATGTCGATCCTCAAGTAGGATGGTTCTTAGACTCATAATGTTGATTGATACACCGGGTCAACGAGCATTGGATAGCCTATATCTGCCAACATCCACTATAATGTAAAGTGGCGAATGTGCCCGGTCATACCTAGGAGTAAGTCTTCATTGAATGTAACTTCTAAGTTGTCCTTTGAGTGGCAAGCCTCTTCTTTAATAGCGGTCAGCTAAGTTAAGCATATCTTTAGATCAAGTAAGGCCTTGATTTGAGATTCCCTCATCTTTTTGGATAAGACAAGGTGTATATGCTTAACTTAGTCAAAAACTTTCTAAGGTGAACTTGACATCGTAATCAACTCTGGCTTGGTCCTCCATAAGCATATCCATGGGTGGAGTATCCTATAGAGGGGCTATCTGCTCACTAGTTGCTTACCCTTATCCTGAGGTGCTACCAGGAGGTAGAACTTTGTCACTGTGTAGATTGACTTCAGTGACTTCTTAGAATGAAGAGCTTGTAGACAGTTATACCTTCTCATCGGGCATACATATAATTTCTTCTATGGGATCCTCAAAGTCAATTGACTCCAATTCAATCACAAGTGGTGAACCTGATTAATTCAAAGAAGGATAGTTCAACTCTAAATTAGAAGGAAAGAATCGAAACTGCTAGAGATGTCATTTGTATTTAGACTAAGAGAGCATTCAATAAAAATAAAATTAAGAGCATAAGTAGACAATATATAAGTAGAATCAGCTTTCTTCATTAATTTCTTTTTGGGTGGAGATACATAATAGAAATCAAGTAAAGCAAGCGGAGTAAGAAATTTAGTGCCCTAATCCACAGATACAATGCTTCTACCGGTATAAGAAGAGCTAGCAGAAGAGGTGATAGCTGCAATGGTGGAGGGAGTACTGGACTCGGACAGTGGCTGTGCTACTGGACTATCCCAAGAAAGTATGGTGAGCAGCTGCTGATGTTGGGCTGCCACCCTCCTTGAGTTATCCTTTGCAACTAGCAAACCTTCCTTAGTGTTGGAGGTTTTAGCTATTTCAGGCACCTGCAAGGAAAGCTTCTTGATCTTAGAAATGATATTCTTAGAGGTTTGGGATAGGGAGATATCCTAACCTTCTTTAGTCTTAAGATGATCATAAGTATCCCCAAGGATTACTCTAACAAAACTGGATGGTTATTCTAATAAGTATTCCTTAGGGATAACTATGGCTCCCAACTTGTAGCTATGCTCAAGCTAATCTTTAAAGTGATACAATCATTTAAGACATGGCCTAAGATGTGGTGGTAGGGGCAATAGCTAGGATCATAGCTCTTGCCCAACTCCTCTAGCCTCTTAGGCATTGGTAACTAAAAGTCAAGTTTCTTTAAGAGATTCTTAAAGATTTTTCTAACTATCTCACTCTTGAATGAATATGTCTTATTCAATATATTGGAAAGAGTAGGTGGAAAGTAGTTACCTGGCGATGGATATGAATACCACTGCTGGTAGGCTGTTGAGGTGGTGGAAATGGTCATTGTGGCAGTAGCGGTGGCCGGTATGATGGCCGAGGTGGTGGTAAATAAGGCTACTAAGCTCGTAGTCTCTCATACTAAACTCTGGCTAGCTACTTCCCTTTGTCCACTGACACAATTGTCCCTGGCTTCTTCTCAAACACCTTCTGCAGCTTGGGCCTAGATGATTAGTTGAAAGGGTTTGGATTCCTCTTGTAGGTTAGCTGGCTTGTTGATTAATTTCTCGAATGTTTTGATGGTAAAGCTATTAAGCATGAAAGCGACCGGGCCATGGATATTCTTGAGAAGAATCAAAATGGCATGTTATTCAAATAGCTGTGATTCACATTTCATGCTCAGGTTGTGCCACTTGAGAATGTAATCAACAAGGGACTCATTGAGTTTCTGTTTCTCTTCAATGAGGTCACCTACTATCACCCTCTACTGAGCTCTAGCAAACCTCTTGATGACGAGGTGCTCTAACTCAGCAAAAGTCTTCACCAAACCATTAGGAAATTCGGTGTACCAATCAAATGCAATATCTGACAGACTACTAACAAAAAGGCGGAAGAGGAGTGCATTGCTACCATCGGTGTTGCAGCAGCCAGCTCTAAAGTGTGCAATGTGTTATCGTGGGTTCCCACTACCATCAAAGAACTTGAAGGATGGTGGCACAAAACCTTAAATAAAATAGAAACTAAATAAAAACCTAAACCTAAAAAATAAACTTAAAAATAAAACTAAAAAGTAAATAAAAAATAAAACCTAAACCCTAAACTAAAAAAATCCTAAACCTAAAATAAACAAAATAAAATAAACATAAACCTAAACAAAAAAAATAAAACCTAAACCTAAACCTAAAATAAACTAAACCTAAACCCAAACCTAAATAAAATAAAATAAACTAAAAATAAACCTAAACCTAACCTAAGAATAAACCTAAAATAAAAACCTAAAATCTAAACCTAAAAAACTAAAATGAAAACCAAAACCTAAATCTAAAAATAAAAAATAAAACCTAAACCTAAAAAATAAAATAAAAATAAAACTAAACTAAAAAATAAACAAAAACCTAAACCTAAACCAAAAAAATAAACTAAAATAAAAAACCTAAATTAAAATAAATAAACAAGACAAGATAAAAATAAAAAATAAACCTAAATAAAAATAAAAAATAAAATAAACTAAAATAAATCAAAAATAAATTAAATAAACCTAAACTTATGAGGTACTTAATTAAAACCATAAACCCTAAACCAAACCCAAATCCTAAACTAAACAAACCTAAACCATAAAACTAACCCTAAACCCTAAACCCTAAACTACAACCAAACCCTAAAACCCTAAACTTAAACTTTAAACCCTAACCTAACCCTAAACCCTATACCCTAAACCCTAAAAGCCTAAACCCTAAAACCCTAAACCCTAAAACCTAAACCAACCTAAACCCTAAACCCTAAAAAATACTAAACCCTAAATTAACCCTAAACCCTAAGCTAACCCTAAGCCTTAAACCCCAAACTCACAACCCTAAACCCTAAAATTGTAAACCATAAACCCTAAACATAAATAAACCCATGTTTGAGCATCTCTCTCTCAATATTTTTGGGTGCTTTGGTAAATTTTGTTTCTCTTATGGAGGCGTGTCCCCTCCATGGCTTTTTTTTGTGGCAATTTTGGCTGCTGCTTCCATTTTGGTAGTTTCAATCAGCATTTGGCTTCTCCTGTCATGCATTGTTGTTTATCATGGCAGCAATTTCTACTTCCTCATGGGGAAATCCTAATAATTTGGCTGCTCCCATTAATATTTCTAGCTCTTTAGGGGTTTCTAGCTTAAATCCATCACTGGCTTTGAAATCATTGGAGGATGTTCCTACTAGTAAGGCTTATTGTGCTAGTGAGTCTCTCAAGCTTATTTTTACTTCCTTCCAGGGTGTACCCATGATAATGTGTTCTGATTAGATTATGGAAAGGCTTGCAAAGCCTTTTGAATTTACGTTGGCGGGTAAATTTACTTTGCATCATCCAACTTTGGAGAATATTCAATCTTTCTTCCATAGCATGAAACTCTCTGAAATTTTTTCTATCAAATTGATCGATTCCTGTGATGTATTAATCCAGCTTTCCAACAATTTGGGTTACTCTCATGTTTTTTCTCATCACTCATATTTTCTTTTCAATTGTCAGATGAGATTGTTGAAATGGATGCATCTTTTTGATATTTAAGAGGAGTCTCCTATTGTTTCGGTTTAGATCTCCCTTCCCAATCTACATGTCCATTTCATTAATCATGAATTTTTTTTGTTGTGGGTGCACTGTTTGGTTGTCCTCTTCAAGATGATTAGTCGATTGTTTCTACTAGGCCCTCTATTTATTGGATTCTAGTCGAGTTGGATATAAAAAAAAATTTTCTAAGGAAGTTTGGCTAGGATCAAAGAAATATGGATATTTACAAAAGGTGGAATTTTAGAATTTTCTTATTTTTTGTTCCCATCAAAATTCATGGTCATGGGTTTTGGATTATTTTGTGGTTCACCCTCACCTTAAAAACCAAAATCGTTAATAATAATTTGGATCCCAACCTTAAGGTTCCTCGGTTAAAGCATAAAATTCTCGCTACTATGGACATTTCTTTACTTGAAATTGAGGGACATTGTCTTGATCCAGTTCTGTAGAGAATGATTCTTAAGCTGATCGCTTTTGGATGCCAGTCATATTAATAAGGATGCCTTACCCTTCAATGATTCTATATAGTTGAATGATTTTGATTTTGGTAATAATATGGCTAATAATATGTTTTTGAAACTTATGGATGATGATTCAGTCTTAAATGATTCAATTCCTACTTCTATGCCACCATTAATTGATGAGAATGTGATCCTAAATGAGCATTTGAATGGTGAGCAAACTAATGAAAAGGCTTCTAATTCTGACTTGGGCACTTGTGCTTAAATGGCTTTAATCCCTTTTTTGCATCCTTTTCTAATGTTGAACTAATTTCTAATTTGACATTTCGATGGAAGAGGGTGAAGTGGCTTGTAATGATGCTTTAAATGTGCAAATTTCTGCCAAAAACAACCCTAAACAATCTCTCTCGGATGGTGATGTATCTAGCAAAAAAATTTGATTTTTTGGAATAGTCCTTATGTTATGTAGATTTTGGATGATTTATCCCAAGTTGTGAATGTTAAGATTACTTATGATAATTTTACTTATTTTGGTTCCTTTCTTTATGCTTCTTGTAATAGAAATGGTAGATAAATTCTTTGGGAGAAACTTATTAGTTTTTCTTCTTCTCTTGATGCTCCTTGGTTTGTGGTAGAGATTTTAATACTATCTTTTTTTCCTCTTAAAGTGTTGGTGGAAATGTTCCTAACTTATTTTCTATGGAATGTTTTAATAACATGATTCTTAAATGCCATCTTACTGACATTGGCTTTACTGGGTCTCAATTTACATGAAATAATTATAGACTATGGCAAAGGCTTGATAGTGTTCTTTTTAATCATCCGTGGATTAATCTTTTCCCTATTAATTTTGTGGAGCACTTGAGGAGAACCCTATCAGGCCATTCTCCCTTGCTTATTAATGTTAATTTTAATGCTAACAAATCCTTCCCCCCTATCCCTTTTTGTTTCCAAAATATGTGGCTTATGGATGATAGATTTTTTAATGTTGATGCTAGTAACTGGGGAGAACCTCTCCATCCTGATGACTCTATTTTTGGGATGAAGAGATTGTGGTTCAAATTAAAAAAACTTAAACAATGCCTTTCTTGGTGGACTAAACACTATTTTAAGAATCTTTTTGTCAATATTAATAAAATGGAGAATGAGGTGATCGCTTTGGAAGATGTTGTTGTTAATGATCCTTCTAAAATTCAGAAGTTGTCTCAAGCTAAAGATATGTTGACATATTTTCAAGATATGGAGGAGACTTATTGGCAACAAAAAGCTTCTATGAAATGAATCTCTGATGGTGATCGCAATATCAAATATTTCCATGCCATGGTTAAAAAGGAAAAAAACTATAAACCATATTCATAAAATTAAAATTAATTATGGAGTTTGGTGTTTAGATAAAAAGGAGCTTGTAGAGTCTGTTGTCCTTTCTTATAAAGAGCTTCTGAATAAAAATGTTGCTTATGATGATATTTCTTGGCCCGAAGTTATTTCTAATCTTATTTTGGAAGAGGATAACAATATGCTTTCTTCCTTACCTTCTAAGACTGAAATTTCTAATATTTTGTAGAGTATGAATAATGACTCAATGGCTGGGCCTGATGGTTATACTAATTTTTTTTCAAAAATGTTGGATTGTCATTAAAGAGGACCTAATTAAAGTAGTTCTTATTTTTTTGAGGGTAATATCCTTCCCAAATATTTTGCTAGTACCTTCATTGTTTTAATTCCTAAAAGAGACAATCCTGAAGTTTGGAGTGATTTTAGGCTGATTAGCCTTTGCTCTTTTTTTAATAAAATTATCTCTAAGATTTTGGCTAAAAGATTGAGCATCTTGCTCCCTAAAATTATCTCCCCCAATCAAATCAATTTTGTTAAAGGGAGATCTATTTTTGATAAGGTTCTTTTAGCTCATCGATGATCCATGATTTAAATGCCTTCACGGTGGAAACCGCTTTTAAGCTTGACATTTCCAAAGCCTATGATAATATTGGTTGGGTTTTCCTATATAAAATTTTGGCTTTATTTAGGTTCTCTAATCAATTTATTGCTTTAATTAAGAATGGGATTGAGAATTCTTGATTTTCTATGCTTCTTAATGGTGAAGTGCATGGTTTTTTCTCCTCTTCTCATGGGCTATGGCAAGGTGACACACTTTCTCCGCTCTTTTCATTATTGTTGTGGAATTTCTTTCTAGATGTCTTGAACATATGTTTAGCTGAATGAGTAACATGTTCTATAGAACCATTAGTGGGTTTCCCATTTCTCACCTTAGTTTTGCTGATGATTTCATTATATTTTGCAATGCCTCCACTCATTACATTAAGAAATTATGTAAGTTTTTAATTCATTTTGGTAGGGAGAGTGGCTTGATTATCAATCCTGATAAAAGTTTTTTTTTATAACTAGCTCTTTTATCTCCTTATCTAAATCAATGTTATCAGAAATATTATGGGTTTCTCTCATCAAAACTCCTATCAAGTATCTGGGACTACCTTATATAGATGCATGAAAAGATCTTCTTTATTTAATAAAGTTATTCAGAAAATAAATAAGAAAACCTCCTCTTGGGAATTTCATTTACTCTCCTTTGGTACTAGATTTATCTTCAAAAGTCCCCTTTGCACTCTGCCAATGTATCTATTGTCTACTATTATCTCTACCCGTTCTATTATTAAAAGGATTAATAGACTTTTTAATAAATTTTTTTGGGGATCTAATACATCTACTAAAAGATTACATTGGGCTAGTTGGCATAACTGTTGTGGTATTAATAATGAAGGTGGCTTGGGTTGCAAAACCTTAGAGGATTCTATTAATTATTTTTCTTATAAAATGTGGTGGAACTTTAGAAATAAAGATAATTACTAGTCAAAGTTTATGCATGCTAAATATTATCAGGGCAAACACCCCCTCATTAGTGTTTTCAAATCTAGGGATTCTCCCATTTGGAGAATACTTTGTAGTTTCAAATGGAGTGCTAAGAATTTAATTTATTGGGGTATCAATTTTGGTTCCTCATTTTTTGGCAAGACAATTGGCTTGGTCAGGGCTCTATTGATTCCCTTCTCAATACTCATTCCACAATGGTGCTTAAGGTTCATCAGTTATTTAATAATAATAATTGGGATGTGGCTCAATTGAATAACCTTGTCCCTAATATGATCATCAAGAAAATCCTTAAAATTTGCCCTCACCCTAATGAACCCGACCAAATTCTTTTCAAAATTTCTTTTTCTAGACATTTTATTTTCAAGGATGTGTGGCATTTTATCAATTAAAATATCAAGAGTCCTTGGTTTTTACTAAAATCTTGAATAATAGTATCCCTATTTCATTCTCGATCTTAGCTTGGCACATTCTTAAGCATTATATCCCTGTGGATGCTAAACTTTTGAAAAAAAAGGTTTCCAACTCCCCTCTAAATGTCACTGTTGCTATCACATTGAAAGTGTAGATCATGTTTCTATGAATGGCCCTATTGCTACTAGAATGTGGAACTGGTATGATAATATTTTTAATACTTTCCACTTTAATGGTTCAGTTTCTATTATGCAACTCCTTGAAGCATGATTCTCTCATACTTCTAAGGGTCATGTTAAAATTGTATTAGCTATTACTATTCTTTGGTATATTTGGATTAATAGAAATGATGCAAAGCACTGTAATATTCCTATGAATTATAATCATATCATTGGTAGATCCAAATATAAAATTTTGTTTCATTTCAAAGCCAATCTTTTTACTCACTCCAATTTTAAAGGGTACAAGTCTGTGGCCTTGAAATTTGGGATTAACCTTCCTCCTTGTAATGTCTCTCCTACCCAAAAAATTATATATTGAATTAAACCTAATTATCATTACATTAAGGTTAACACTGATGGCTCAGTTTCTAATGGTTATTATGGTTGTGGTGAGATTTTGAGAGATCACAATGGCAAGGTTATTTCTAGTTTTGCTGCCCCTTTAGAGCCTTGTTTAGTTTTATTTGTTTTGAACTTAAAGGAAAAAATTCCCATGGTAATCTAAGTGTTTTATTTGCTTAATCATACTAGGAGTCTTCTTGCTAACCTAGATTTTCAAATTTCTCATATTTATAGGCAAGGCAATTCTTGTGCTAATTTTTTTGCCAATTTGGGCGCCAAGTCTTCTTATTTGCAAATGTTTTCTAATGATGACATACTTTTTCTTATAAGGGGTCTTATGAATCTAAATAAAATTGGATTACCTTACCTTAGAGGCTTTTAGCTTTTCCTTCCTCCTTTGGGGCTTTAACTTTCTCTATGGTGGTGTTTTTCTTAGATGGTTATTTCCTCTACTAGTTTGGTCTTGAGTTTTATGTTCACCTAAATCTAATTTTGTTCTCCAGTTTGAGTTCTTCCTATATTTTGGATTGGTTGGGGTTATTTTTTTTTCATTTTTTGGCTTTCTACTACAATTTTGGTTTATGGTTTGTTTTCTCTCCCACCCTGGTGGATGTGTTTGCAACAAGTGGAAGTTATTGGGTTTTGCTTATCTTCTGGTTGGTGTGGTTCTCTTTATTGGTTAGATCTCTCTATAGCCTAGTTTATTTGTCTTGGACTTTCTAGTTGGCTGGTTGTTGGTTTTATCTGTGTGTGGGGTTTTTCCCTTCACGGTCGCTCACTCTAGATTGGTTGGTTGCCTTTTGTTCCGGCTCTCTTTTCTGTGGTCATTTTTCTAAGTTTTTATAGAATGGTTGTTCAGTGGATGGATGACCTATCGCCTAGTTATTTACTGATTATGGTGGTTATTTTTGGTGCTTTTGGTTGTCCATTCTCTCATGAGTTTCACCCTTCTCACCTATTATTGTCCTTTAGGGTTTTTGTTATGCTGTTTGGGGAGTGGATTTCTTTGTTGGGGTTTAATAATCAGTTTGTGGCTTTTGGAAGTTGTGTTTATGTGGTATGCTCGCCGCTAAGAGGGGGTGCCCCTTGAGGGTGTTGTTCTTTATTGTAGCTTGGAGAACTATTTTTGGGCTCTTTACCCTTACTTTGTTTTTATTATGGATGAGTTTGAGGATGGATGTAACTGGATTATTATATCTTCTAAATATGGGTTTGTCGCCTATATTGAGGTTTTGGTTTGGGTTTTTGTTCTAAACGGGCAAGCTAAAGTCTATTGGTGAGCTATTTTTTGGCCTTGGGTGATGGTGGTTCTATTGGGTTTCTATTTTGCTATTGATTCTATTTATTGGATTGTATTTGGTCCTAATGGGCATTTTCTTTTTCTATAATTGGTTGTTATCTCTATCTTTCTGGACTAGATTCTCCTTTCCTTGGATTGGGATTTGTGGCTGATGGCTATTTCTATCCCCCGGGATATTTTCAATGTCTGTGACTAGATGACTGTTGTTGGCTTTTTTTACTAATGATTCTGGGTTTGATGACTTGAATCCTTGGCTATTATGGTGGCTTGTGGGGTGGTCTTCCTTGCTGGTTGCTTAGATTGGTTGTTCTGGCTAGCTGGGTTGGTTAAAAGAGTATTTATTTTGGTATAATTTTCTTGCTGCTTTGGAGACTATGTTAGGAATTAGCTGCTTATCTTTCTATCATTCTTTTCTTATTGTTTCTTCACTGGGATTTTCCATTCTAGGTTGAAACCTCTCCCTTTCTATTTGGATGGTTGCCTTCGCCTAACCCTCTTGCTATTACCTTGTTAGATTGGGTATTATTCCTTTGGGCTCTTTGCATGTCCTTTTAATGGAGGAGCCTACCACCTATGTGTCTCCTTTTACCTTCATCTTGTCTTTGTTTAGTGCTTTTTCTCATATTCTGATGTTTGTTCCTAGTGATTTTGTTAGCCATTCTTGGTGGTGGATTTGGTGGTGCTCCCTATGGTCTGGTGCTATCTTGATGGTTTACCTCCTTATCTATTATACTAAACTTAATATCTCGATCTCGGTTGTTTGGATGTTATATTTCTTTGAATTTTATGTAAGTTCATGCGATCATCGTCCTTGGATAAGATGCTACAAGAGGTGGAAATGATGGCCTTGATGTTTCCAACTCTTTCATCTTTTGGCGGTAGTGCTATATGTAATAGTAACCCTTCACGTGAAGTTTGGATGCTTTCATATGGTGTTTCTTCTTGAGATGATCGACTGAGCCTTTTCTTTATCTTATTCCTTTTATCTTACTCTTTAGGCTTGATTAATTATTTGATTATCTGTACTCATCGCTTTAAAAGCATGTTGCATCATTTTATAGGTTGGGAGACTATTGATGGTGGATCGTCTTTGGTTTCAAAAGGAGGAGGAAGTTTATTGCTTACATGGACTTTCTTTTGTGGATTCTTTTATTTTCCTTTGCTTGCTTTCCTTAACTATTGTATTAGTTAAGGGACATATCTCTTTAGGACTTTTGTAGCTTTAGAGAATTAGCTTAGATTTGCCCTCCAAGGACTTTACCTTTTCTTTATGGCAATAAAATTTCCCTAATTTCCCTAAACAAAAACCCTAAACCCTAAAACCCTAAACCCTAAACCTAAAATAAACCTAAAACCATAAACTCTAAAACCTAAAGCCTAAACCCTAAGCCCTAAAACCTATAACCCCAAACCCTCAACATTAAATACTAAACACTAAACTCCAAACCCTAAACCCTAAACCCTAAACCCTAAACCATAAAACTAAAAAACCTAAAACCTAAACCTAAACTAAATAAAACCTAAAATAAATAAATAAAAAACCTAAACCTAAATAAAATAAAAAAATAAAATAAAATAAAAACCTAAACTTAAACTTAAACCTAAACCTAAACCTAAACATAAACATAAACTAAAAATAAAAAATAAAAACTAAACTAAAATAAAATAAATAAAAAACCTAAAAAACTAAAAATTAAAATAAACCTAAAATAAAAACATAAATAAAATAAAACTAAACCAAAAAAATAGAAATAAAATAGACTTATAATAAAATAAAATAAAAACCAAATAAAATCCTAAACCTAAAAAATAAACCTAAAAATAAAACCTAAAAATAAATAAAAAATAAAGCCTAAACCCAAAACTAAAAAAAAAAATCTGAACCAAAAATAAATAAAATAAAATAAACCTAAACCAAAACTAAAATAAATAGAACCTAAACCTAAACCTAAAAGAAACTAAACCTAAACCCTAAACTAAATAAAAGAAAATAAACTAAAAATAAACATAAATCTAAACAAAAAATAACACCTTAAAATAAACCTAAAATAAAAACCCAAAACCAAAACATAAAAAAATAAAATAAAAACATAACCCTAAACCAAAAAATAGAAAATACAACCTAAACATTAAAAATAAAACTAAACCTAAACCTAAACCTAAACGTAAAAAATAAACTAATATAAATAAACCTAAAATAAATAAAAATAAAAATAAACCTAAATAAAAATAAAAAATAAAATAAACTAAAATAAATAAAAAATAATCTAAATAAACTAAATAAACGTAAACCTACGAGTTTATTTAATTTAAAATTTTCATAAAAAAATAAATAAAAACAAGTAAAAAAACCCTAAACCCTAAACCCTAAATGCTAAACCGCAAAACCCAAAACCCAAAACCCAAAACCCTAAAACCCTTAACCCTTAACCCTAAACCCCAAACATGAAACCCTAAAATCTAAAACCCTAAACCCTATACCTCTAACCCTTAATAAATCTTAAAGCTATGGAACAAGATGTTTGTTCTCTTGAAGAGGTGTCTAACTGATCCCAAGAACTTGAGGAGTTGAACATTGCAAAGAATAACTTGGTTAATTATCAAAAATGGAAGAAACCTATTGCCAAAAGCCACAAGCAAACATATTGTTGATGGTGAAACACTGTATTTTCATGCCATTTGTAATAAACAAAAGCCTTAAACTCGTTAAGAAAATTAAAACTCTAATGGTGAATGGATAACCGATAACAATGATATTAAGGAGTCATACATCATTTCCAAACTTTATTAAATTCTAATCTGTTGCTGGGAACTTTATATAACACCCATCTTATCCCTTCTATGATTAACAGTGAGGATAATCATTTACTCACTATGTGTCCTTCTGAAGAGGAGATTAGTAGTACTCTTAAGAACATGAACACCGACTTCGCCCAATTTATAATGACCCACTTCTTTCAGCCTTGTTGGCCATTTATTAAAACTGACTTAGTTGATGTTGTTATTGATTTGATGGCAATCCTATTCCCAAATACTTTTCAAGCACTTCTATTGTCCTTATTTCCAAAACTAACAATCCGAATCTTGGGGCAATTTTAGACCGATTATGTATTTTCAAAAACTCATTGTTAAATTAATAAATAATAGGCTTAGCCCTTTGCTTCCTAAAATCATCTCCCCAAATCAAACTGGTTTTGTTAAACATAGAGCAATATCGGATAATATACTTCTTGCTCAAGAGCTAGTTCATGACATTGATGTCCCTTCTAGAGGAGGCAACATCTTATTCAAAGCGGACATCGCTAAAGCCTTTGACAATCTCTCATGGGATTTTCTCTTTCAAATCCTGAATTTGTTTGGTTTTTCGATATTTTATCCATTATAAAAGGTGTATCATGAATGTCTAGTTTTTATCATGAATGGTGAGTCCATAGGTTTCTTTCCTTCTAGCCATGGTTTGAGGCAAGGTGACCCACTATCACCTTCTCTTTTATCATCGCTATTGAATACTAAGAAGCCTTAATGATCTTTTCACTAATAATCCTAATATGTCTTTTAAAACTAATGGAGGTTTCCTATTTCTCATCTTAGCTTTGAGATGATTTCATTATCTTCGCAATGGCTCCCTTCAACATGTTAAAACCATTAAGAACCTCCTAAATGTTTTTGGTAAAGTTAGTGGCTTTTTTCTTAATGAAGGAAAATGCAGTTTTATTCCTTCAACTAAGATTCCTCCTAATAGACTTAACCAAATATCCGTAATTACTAATTTTAAGCAAAATCAACTCCCTCTTAATTACCTTGCACTTTTAAAGGCTAAAAAAGATCACACCTTTTGATGATCTAATCCAGAAAATTTCTAACAAAATTTTGGTTTGGGAATTTCATTTACTCTCTTTTGGTGGTAGGCTTACCTTGATCAAGAGCACTCTAAATTCCATGCCTATATACCTTCTTCAAACCATTGTGCCTACCAACTCTACCATCAATAGAATTGAGCGTCTCTTAAACAAATTTTTGGGAACCAATACCTCCTCTAAAAGAATGCACTAGTCATCTTGGTCTAAAGTTGTGGTACTCTTGAAGAGTGAGGTCGGATGTAAATCCATCAAAGAAGTTATCAATGCCTTCTCCTACAAACTTTGGTGGAATTTAGGAGCAAAAATAGTCTTTGGGAATTTCATGACTTCTAAATATTGGGTAAACATCCTCTCATTTGTCCCTTTAAATCGTGATTCTTATGTGGAGAAGACTTTGTTCTCAAATGGGATTAATCCTTTTTGGGGCATAAACTCGCAATTCCTTCTTTTGGCAAGACAACTAGATCCATTGATGACTTACTCTACACACTCACTCCACTATTAGAGTTAATTCATTCTCGCAAAACCACAAGTGGAACACTAGTAAGATTACGATTCTATTCCTTCCACTTTCTTAAATATGATTACTAATATTCCTATCACTCCTAACAATCATGATCGATTATCTTTAAGCTATCTCATAATGGGGATTTCAACCTTAAAATGTGTGGCTTCACACTAAAGACACTCAGATTCTTCTATTGTGTTCTCCAAAATTTGGAATAACAATATCCCCTCTTCTTACTCTTTCTAACTTGTATCCTAAAAAACTATATTCTGTTGACTCTTGTTGTGGGGTAAAGGGTTTTATTTACCCTCTAAATATCAATGTTGTTCTCATATTGAGAATTTTAACCATGTTTTTGTTAATGGGGCTATTGCCTCTAAAATTTGGATTTGGTATGACGATCTATTCAACACTGTCAATTTTAATTGTTATTTTACTTTATATCAATTTCTTGAAGTTTACTTTGGCAATGCAATCAAAGGTCATATTAAAATCATAATTGCCATTACTCTTATTTGGTTCATATGGATGGACCAAAATGAAGCTAAACATCATGGGATTCGTATGAATCACATGAGGATTATTGCTAGAACTAAAAATAAAATTTGTGACTTGTTTAAAGCCAATTTAATTCATCACAAACATTTTAAAGGCTATAAATCAAATAATAAAGGGCCTCAACCTTCCGCACTGCCTTACTATCGAAATGATAGAATGGTTTTTAGGAAAAAACCTCTTCATCATATTATTAAAATTAATACTGATGGCTTTGTCTCTCATAATGTATTTGGTTGTGGAGGCATTTTCAGGGATTCTAAGGGTATAGTCCCATGTGCATTTGCTTATCCCCTTATTTCCAACACTATCCCTTATACTGAGCTTATGGCAGTCCACATAGCTATAGAAATTTGTCTTCAAAATGGCTGGCTCAATATTTGGATAGAGGTGGATGCTTTTCTATTGATTGACCTTTTGACTTCTACCAATATGAGCAATGCTTGTTTGTACTACCTCCTCAAGCAAACTAGGGCTCTTCTCTCTCAACTGAATTTTACCATCACTCATATTGGAAGGTAACGCTGTCTTGATTACCTTGCAAATGCGCGAGATTAGATAGTATCATCTTCTTTGATCAATTTACATTACCCAAATACTTGGGTTAACTTGGACAATTGGCTTCCTTACCTCTAATTCTCCTCTTGCCTCCCTTTTTTGGTTTTCTGTTTCCTTGTGTTCTTTATGGATACTCCTCATAGATATCATTGTTGTCTTGTCCTCTTTGCCATGACTTGTCGCTTTTTACCCCTTCTCTTTAGTTGGAAGATTTCTATTTTGGCATTTACAATATTATGGGGTAGATGTTGAACTATATGCACATCAATCTCTTGAATTGGAACCCTTGAGCCTTGTGTTACATCGGTTTTATAACCGCTATCCCACTTGGGAATTTAATTTCGACACATTCAATTCTAAACCGAGAGAATTAACCATTCTTTGGAGGAAGTTATCTCTTTTGATGGGCTTAGATTTTAGTACTAACTTCTTTAACCAATTTTTTCTCACTGACAATATGGCTTGGAGCATTGCTACTACCTATGTTACTTCTAGGAAACGGATTAGTGTGCATTATGCTGGTTGCAGTTTTTATATTGATGATTATAGTATTTCATTGGTTGATGCTTACATTCCTTGGGACTCTTTCCTCCTTAAAGGCCTAATTCATAAAGGTTTCAACACTTATGCTGAAAGGATTTTGGTTGGCTGTTGGGCTTCAGGACTTTCTCAGATACTGTCCTTGCTTATATAATGCCTAACCTCAAAGATGCTTTCCGCAAGGGAAGAAATTGTAATACACCTCTCTTTTAATGGTTATTTTTTGAAATCCTTGTACCGGAATGGATTGTTTACTTTTTACTTTGGTTTTGTCGCCATGGTTGTTTGTTGATTTGTTTGTTGATTTGGTTTTAATCCCTTTGGGTTGATCCAGATTTTTTCTAGTCGCTTCTCCCAGTTTTCCTCCCGCTATTTTGCCATCTTGCTAATGTCTTAGCAAGTTCGGTTTTGGACCTTTATTGTCTTAAAATTCTGCTTGGTAACTCTACTTGGAATCATCTTCTTATTTTATATTCTAGTGGCTTACAATGTTGCATTAGTTGCTCTGATGGGAGTGACTTTCTGATTGCCCGGATTATTTCTGGTTGGGTTGTTGCTCATTTCAGGGTGGCTGTGAATCATATTTACCATTGTTTATATTGTAATCGCATCTATTGGGTTTGTCTGTTACCTTCTTGGATTGGAGTGTCATTGCTTTGAGAGGTACTATACCGATGTTACGTTGATGTTTTAAGACTTTGGATGTTTGTGGATTTGGTTTATTTGATTAGTTGTCTCTGGGCTACTACCTTAACCTGCTATAGTATCCCTTTTAGTGCTGCTAGTATTGTGCAAATCACTGTGCCTAATCAACTATTATACTTGATCTTAACTTATGGTTTGTATACTCAATGATTGTTATTATGGCAAGCCCGTACCGCAAGGATTGTGGGGAATTGGGATATTGTTTCTTATGAATGTTCCTTATGTGGTAGCTTTTTTGATTTTCACCGTCGATTTGTCTGTTGGTGCCGACATTATCTTTTATCTTAATCTCTTTTTAATCTGCTATAATTACTATGGTAACTTAGGGACTTTCTGATTTACCTTTCACTGGTTTCTTAATCAATGCATGAGGTTGCTTTGTTTGGCTTGGTTAGATGCTTCACTTCATTTGTTATGGTCCCCTCATCTCACTGATTAATGGGATTCTCGAATGTTGACTCCATCATACGTATTCTCTTGATATGGTGATGATATTGTCGATTAGGTGTGTAATCCACTCAATCAACCTTCTACAATTGGCTATCCCTAACAGTTTGTTGGTATGATGGTCGTGATGTTTTCACCCATTTTGGTTTGGTAGTAGCTCTTGTGAAGTAACCCTTCTCAAGTTTGGATGCACACTTTTGCATCTGCCCCATCCTGGTGTGACTGAGCCTGAGCCTTCTCTATCTTTTTGCTTTTCTAAATTTTGCAGATTTTGCATTTTAGTCATCATATTGTAACTACTATAACGCTCTAATTTTTGTCGGTCTAAATTGTTGTGGGACCTCCTTCCTTTTTCTCTGGTTTGACCAGGGTCCATTCTCAAGTCCTGAGTATTGGTCACAATTTGCTTTTTATTATGCAAATCTAAGTGTATCTTTTGATTATTTTAAAGTGTTCTATTGCTTTTGCCTGTACTTAGACTGGGGATTTACTCCTTAGGCTGAATGTAGCTCTTTGAGCAGTAGATCTAGAGTTTATCCCCTTTAAGGACCTTGTAACCCTCTTTTTGTGGTAATAAAATACCCCTCATGGGGCTTCCCTAAAAAAAAACCCTTAACCCTAAACCCTAAAACCTAAACCCTCAACTCTAAACCCTAAAACCTAAAATTTAAACTTAAACTAAATAAAATTTAAAAAATAAAATAAATAAAATAACAAAAAAAAAATAAAATAATAAAATAAAATAAAATGAAAACATAAACTAAAACCTAAAGCTAAAGCTAAACCTAAAATAAAATAAAATAAAATAAAATAAATAAAAAGCCAAACTAAACTAAAAAATTAAAAACCTAAATAAAATAAAAAGTAAAGTTAAAATAAAAATAAAATAAGCCTAAAATAAAATAAAATAAAACTAAATAAAACCTAAACCTAAAAAATAAACTTAAAATAAATAAAAAATAAACCTAAACCCAAAATTAAAAAAAACATAAACCTAAAATAAAATAAATTAAACCTAAACCTAAACTAAAATAAACTAAACTAAAATAAAGAAAACCTAAACCTAAACCTAAATTGAATAAAATAAATTAAACTGAAAATAAACCTAAACCTAAATTAAAAAATAAACCTAAAAATAAACCTAAATTAAATACCTAAAACCTAAACTTAATAAAATGAAATAAAAACTTAAACCTAAACCTAAAAATAAAAAATAAAACTAAAAGCTAAAAAATAAATTAAAATAAAACTAACCTAAAAAATAATACTAAAACTAAACCTAAAAAAAAACTAAAATAAAAATCCTAAACT
Organism: Cymbidium sinense; assembly: GCA_021442155.1. Classification (NCBI taxonomy): domain Eukaryota; kingdom Viridiplantae; phylum Streptophyta; class Magnoliopsida; order Asparagales; family Orchidaceae; genus Cymbidium; species Cymbidium sinense. The sequence continues at coordinate 403,794 of CM038220.1, read as the reverse complement.
AAAATAAATAAACCTCAAATAAATAAACTAAACTAAATAAAAATAAAAATGAACCTAAATCAAAATAAAAATTAAAATAAACCAAATTAACATAAACCTACTAGTTTACTTAATTTAAAAAATTAAAAAAATAAAAAATAAAAACCCCCTAACCCTAAACTAACCTAAACTAAACTTAAACTAACTCTATACCTAAACCATAAACCCTAAAACCTTAAACCTAAACCCTAAATTAAACCTTAAACCCTAAACCCTAAAGCCTAAACCTATAATCAAACCCTAAACCCTAAACCCCAAACCCTAAATCCTAAACCTAAACTAAATAAAACCTAAACATATAATAAATAAACTTAAACCTAAACCTAAATAAAGATAAAAATAAACTTAACTCAAAATAAATAATAAAATTACCTAAAATAAAATAAAAAATAAACTAAATAAACCACTGCTTACTTAATTTAAAAAATAGTAATAAATTTAAAAATAAAAAAACCCTAACCCTAAACCATAAACCTACATACCTAAACCCTAAACCCTAAACCTTAAACTCTAAACCCTAAACCCTAAAACCTAAAACTCTAAACCCTAAACCCTAAACCCCAAACCCTTAACCCTAAATCCTAAACCTTAAACACAAAATCCTAAACCCAAAACCCTAAAAACCTAAAAACCTAAACCTAAACTAAATAAAATTTAAAAATAAAATAAATAAATAAACTTAAACTTAAATAAAATAAAATAAATAAAATAAAATAAATAAAATAAAATAAAAATCGAAACTAAAACCTAAACCTAAACCTAAACCTAAACCTAAACTCAAACATAAACCTAATAATAAAATTAAATAAAAAATAAAAACTTAAATAAAATAAAATAAAATAAATAAAAACCTAAACTAAACTAAAAAATAAAATAAACCTAAAAATAAAAAACCTAAATAAAATAAAACTAAACATAAAATAAAACAAAATAAACCTAAAATAAAGTAAAATAAAACTAAATAAAACCTAAACCAAAAAAATACATAAAAAACTTAAATCTAAAATAAACAAAATAAAATAAACTTAATCCTAAACTAAAATAAACTAAACTAAAAGAAATAAATCCTAAACCTTAACCTAAAATAAACTAAACCTAAACCCTAAACTAAATAAAATAAAATAAACTAGAAATAAACCTATACCTAAATTAAAAAATAATACCTAAAAAAACCTAAAATTAAAACCTAAAACCTAAACCTAGAAAGTAAAATATAAACCTAAACTTCAACCTAAAATAAAATTAAAATTAAACCTTAAAAAATAAAATAAATAAAATAAAACTAAACTAAAAATTAAACCTAAACCTAGACCTAAAAAGTAAACTTAATTAAAGAAACCTAAAATAAATAAATAAAACTAAATAAGAATAAAAATAAACTTAAATAAAAATAAAAAATTAACCTAAAACCTAAAATCCTAGACTAAACAAAATAAAACCTAAAAATAAAATAAATAAATAAAACCTAAAATTAAATAATATTGAAAAGCAAAATTAGATAAAGACCTAAACTAAAACTTAAACCTAAACCTAAACCTAAAAATAAAATCAAATAAACTAATAAAAATAAACTAAACTAAAATAAATAATAGCTTAAACTAAACTAAAATGTAAAATAAACCTAAATAAAATAAAACCTAAACGTAAAATAAATAAAAAATTATAATTAACCTAAAATAAAATAAAATAAAAACTAAATAAAACTTAAACATAAAAAATAAACATAAAAATAAAAAAAATAAACCTTAACCCTAAACAAAAAGAAAACCTAAACCTAAAATAAAAATAAAATTAATAAGATAAAGTACACCTAAACATAAACAAAAATAAACTAAACTAAAACAAATAAAACCTAAACCTAAACCGAAAATAAACTAAACCTAAACTTAAACCTAAAGTAAATAAAATAAAATAAAATAAGCTAAAATTAAACCTAAGCCTAAACTAAAAAATAAAACCTAAACCTAAGAAATATAATTCAAATAAAACTCAACTAAAAAATAAACCTAAACTTAAACCTAAACCTAAGAAATAAACTAAAATAAAAAACCTAAAGTAAAGTAAATAAACCTAAAATAAATAAAAAACCCTAACCCTAAACCCTAAATTTTAAACCCTAAACTTACAACCCTAAACCCCAAAATATACAACCCTAAACCCTAAAAACCTAAAAACCTAAAGCTAAACTAAATGAAATCTAAAACTAAAATAAATAAATAAACCTAAGCCTAAATAAAATAAAATAAAAACCTAAACTAAAACCTAAACCTAAACCTAAAAATAAAATAAAAAATAAGATAAAAACTAAACTAAAATCAAATAAATAAAATAAACCTCAAAATAAAAAACATAAATAAATTGAAAATTAAACATAAAATAAAAATAAAATAAACCTAAAACAAAATAAAATAAAAACTAAATAAGAACCTAATCCTAGAAAATGGGTATATAGAATTTACATATGTTTAGTATATGAATTTACATATGTTTGAAAGCAAATGGGTATATAGGACATCCCAAGAATAATGAGGTTTTTAGCTAGCTCCAAGGAGGTCATTTGATTACCTCACTTCCCTAGTTTAACAAAGACAAGACTATTTAATTTCATTCTTATGTCATTTTGTATAAGAATTTGGATAGAGTTTTAAATTAATATGTTTAAATAATTCAATCAAATAAAATATAAATTATAAGCATACACATACATTCATCATTTAAGTGAGCTAAAATATGTTGCATGTATAGATACACTTAGGATTAAATCATAAGCATGTTACATGTGATGGAAAGGATTGATTTAATATATGTCATGTGGTAGTAATTCAATTAAATTAATCTTAATATTCCTTTCATTTTGAATAGGATTATATAAGGTGAACCTAAACTTAAGTTTAATTAAATCATTTAATAAGCCTTTCACTAAAGAGAACTAAATCAAATTAACATACTTTAGAAAGTGACTTAAGGTAGGGATGAAAGAGGGAAATCCTCATTTCCTCTCTTTATACCACTTAATTGTTAAGTGTAATCAAATGAAATAAAATAAAACACAAATTAAAATTCTCAAATCAATTAAACTACTTCAAGAGAAATCAACCTTTCATGTTAAATTCAATTCTTCTACACATAGAAAATACACCACTAATGCCTAAAAAGACTTACCATGTAAGCCTTAATACACACATTAGAATTAAGTCACCACTTCTAGCTCTAAGTTAGGATGGTGTATGATGTGGTGTATGTCTTCTTTGATGATGAATTATTTTAGATTAGATGTTAGGGTGTATGCTTCGTAGACTAGATGATTGGCCAATATTAGCCTAATCATGTTCTCTATAGGTGATTATTCCTTAAAAAATAAATGTGAATACTCTTTTTGCAGGTTGCTTAAATCCTTAAGCATAGTCAAAGTTAGGACATGTGTGCTTAGTTACGCATGTGTAGGGTGCTAAGTCCAAATTAGAAATACAACAACTTGGAATTATTTATATAATTAGCTAACCTTCATTTTGCAGGTGTAGTTAGATTTACTTTTCCAACATAATTATAATTTTTAACATACGAATTAAGATTAGTGCTATGGAAGATTAGGATGAGCAGTGACCAAAAGACTTTATCTTGGGGTGCCCTGTGATGCCTTTGAGGCAAGCACCATCCAAATCAAAGAAGGAACCAAATAAAAATTGGAGATATGAAGAAAGAAGATCCCCATAACATTTAATACAATTATAATTATTATTTCATATTCCAGGTTGTATAAGGGTAGAGCTTGGCAACCCATCTTTTTTCTCTTAGGATTGTACGGTAGTACCTGACCAAACTATCCTTTTATTCTTTTATGATAGTTTATATAATTATTTAATGTTGTGTTTACATTATGCATTAGGATGGCATGCTTTTCATAGTTTCTTAAATGATTGATGCTTTAATGTGTAGCATGGATAAGATTAGGCTCTTTAGATAAAAATAACATTTTTACCCAACTAATCACTCATACCTAAATTTTAAACAACTCATAACCTCATCATAAAGCCTAAGATAAAAATAAGATAATTAAAAGATTTAGGAACCCCTTAGCTATATGGTTGTATGTTTTACATCATGCTTGCATATTCTTTGTCTCTTGAACCTGAAGGATCTCCATCCTTGCATGATAAAGGAATGCTTGACCTATGAGGGCATCCCTTGTGGTGGAGAACACCTTCTTCTAACTGATTTGACCCATAACTTATTTCATCATGCATTTAAACATAAGAAATCCTAAAGCCTCTATCAAAATGATGTGTCTAAAATGAAATAAAATTTGTAAAGATTTTGCATCTATAGATTAAGTCATATGCTCATACCACTCATGCTCTAGTCTCTTAGGGAGTGTGTTTAGGAATTTAGTCTCTTTCTAATTAAATAAGTACCCTAACTATCTTACAATTCATAAGATCAAACTACATGGTTTTAAAATCATAGGAGGAGTTAGCTGGCGGCCACTCCAAGCATTTATAAATTCAAAAATCAGATAATTTATACTATCTTATCGAGGTAATCCACCTGTCGCTTAGATTTAGGTCATGCTAAAGTTCTCTGGATTTAGGATCTGAGATAGCTATTTCCTTCGGGCTACAAACATAAATCCTCACCCCTTAAGCATTCCCACAACCTTGTGTTGGTTGACGATAAGCCCTAATAATCTAATTACATTTCAACTCAAAATATATAAATCTTCTCAACTTCAAAATTATAAAGCCCAACCATAGGATAGATTTGAATGCTCACTAGGCTTCCAAGTATTATGAACATATCCTACTTATTTCATTTGGATTCCAAAAATATGTCTCCTCCTTGAGCTTTCCAAATTGATTTTCCAAATACTACCAATCTTTTGATAGTCTGACCTTGAAATCTTTGGAGATGATAATTGTTTACTTTAATAGAGAGTATTCTTAAGAAATTTCTTTTCCAAAGATGTAATTAACTATAGAGGCTTGCCTCCATATGGAACTTAAGAACCTTGTTTAATATAAACCCTGCTTTATTCATCCATGTAAAGTAACGAAAAAATCTCTCATACATTCAAAGACCAATCATGCCTTAGGAGTCCTTATTACATGATTATGTCCATTGTAGGGTGGTGCCTCTATCTTTTGAGATAGTACATCATACCTCAATGTTGAACTCGATCACCTCAAAAGTACCCAAGATGATATATGTCACCTCCACCCCCCCCCCCCTTCCACCCCACCCCACCCCACCCCCCACCATACATCCAAAAATAAACACCACAAAAGCTTTCTTTTCTTGTTCATTGAATCCTCTCAACATCATCCTTTTTTTTGGAGTTTGGAGATGTCGAACCACAAGTAGGCAAGGGTTCTTAGACTCGTAATGTTGATTGATACACCTGGGTCAACCAAAACTTTGGATAGCATGTATCTTACAACATCGACCATAATGTAATGAGGTGGTTGTGCTCAGGTGTCCCTAAGAGTAAGTCTTCATCACTAAATGTAACTCTTAAGATGACCTCTGAGTGGCATGCCTCTTCTTTAGTAGTGGTCAATTGAGCTAAGCATATCTCTAAATCAAGTAAGGACTTGATTAGAGATTTCCTCATCTCGTTGGATAAGACAAGGGCATCGTAAATGCTTAACTTAGCTGAAAACCTTTTAAGGTGAGCTAGGACATTGTAATAAATTCTGGCTTGGTCCTCCAGAAGCATATCAATGGGTGGAACATCCTATGGAGGGGATATATGCTTACTGGAACTAATGACTTGATTACCCTTATCTTGAGGTGCTACCCTAGGAGGTAGAACATTTCCACTGTGTAGGTTGACTTTAGTGACTTCTTAGAATGATGAGCTTGTGGAAAGTTTTACCTTCTCATTGGCCATACTTACAGCTTCTCTTATGGGATCCTTAGAGTCAGTTGATTCCAAGTCAATCTCAAGAGGTGAACCCGATTTGAGAGGGTACCGACTGAAGTTAAAAAAAATGATAAAACTACTAGAGCTATTATTTTTATTTAAAATTGGAGAGCTTTCAATAGAATAAAATCAAGAGCAGTGAACAATATATGAGAATCACCTTTCTTCATTAATTTCTTTTTGGGTAGAGGTACATGACAAAAATCAAGTCAAGTAAGTGTAGTAAGGGATTTAGTTCCCTAATCTGCAGATACAACGCTTCTGCCAGTATAAGAAGAGCTAGCAGAAGAGGTGGTAGCTGCAACGGTGGAGGGAGTACTAGACTTGGACAGTGGCTGTGCTACTGGACTATCCCATGCAAATATGGTGAGCTGCTACTGATGCTGGACTGTCACCCTCCCCGAGTTATCCTTTGCAACTATCAAACCTTCCTTGGTGTTGGAGGTTTGAGCTATTTCAAGCACCTGCAAGGAAATCTTCTTAATCTTAGAAATGATATTCTTAGAGGTTTGGGATAGGGAGATATCGTAACCTTCTTTAGTCTTAAGATGATCGAAAGTATCCCCAAGGATTACTCTAACAAAACTGGATGTTATTCTAATAAATATTCTTTAGGGATAACTATGGCTCTCAACTTGTAGCTGTGCTCAAGCTAGTCCTTAAAAGTGATACAATCCTCTAAGACATGGTCTAACATACAGTGGTTAGGGAAATAGCTAGGATCGTTGCTCTTGCCCACCTCCTCTAGCCTCTTAGGTTTTGGTAACTGAAAGTCAAGTTTCTTTAAGAGATTCTTGAAGATTTTTCTAACTACCTCCCTCTTGAATGAATATGGCTTATTCAATATATCGACAAGATTAGGTATAAAGTAGCTACTTGGCAATGAATATGAATACCGCTATTCGGTAGGCTGCTGAGGTGGTGGAAATGGTTGTTGTGTCAATTGCGGTGGCCAGTATGATGGCTGAGGTGGTGGAAGATGAGGTGGCAAAGGATCCTGCTGAACTCGTAGTCTCTCAAAGTGAACTCTGGCTAGCTGCTTTCCTCTATCCATTGACACAACAGTCCGTAACTTCTTCTAAAACACCTTCTGCGGCTTGAGCCTAGATGATTGAGGTCGAAAGGGCAAGCTTGCTTCCTCTTATAGGCTAGCAGCCTTGTTGATTAATTTATCTAATGTTTTGATGGTAAAGTCCTTAAGCATGAAGGCGATCGGGCCATGGATATTCTTGAGAAGTATCTCAATGGCTTGCTATTCGGATAGTGTGGTTTGCATTTCATGCTCATGTTGCATAACTTGAGAATGTAATCAACAAGGGACTCGTTAAGTTTTGTTTTCTACAATGCCTACAATCACCCTCTGTTAAGCTTCAGCAAACCTCTTGATGAAGAGGTGCTCCAACGTAACAAAAGTCTTCACCGAATCATTGGGCTGTTCAGTGCATCAATCAAATGCAACACCTGACAGACTGCTAACGCAAAGGCGGAAGAAGAGTGCGTTGCTATCACCGATGTTGCAACAACTAGCTCTAAAGTGTACAATGTGTTATTGTGGGTTCCCACTGCCATCAAAGATCTTGAAGGATGGTGGCACAAAACCCTAAATAAAATAAAAACTAAATAAAAACCTAAACCTAAGAAATAAACCTAAAAACAAAACCTAAAAATAAATAAAAAAAATAAAACTTAAACCCTAAACTAAAAAAAAATCATAACCTAAAATAAATAAAATAAAACAAACATAAACCTAAACTAAAATAAACTAAACTAAAATAAATTAAAACTAAACCTAAATCTGTAAATAAAATAAAATAAAAAATAAACTAAAAAAATCTTAAACCTAAACTAAAAAAAACCCCTAAAATTAACTTAAAATAAAAACCTAAAACCTAAACCTAAAAAAATAAAATAAAAACTTAAAAATAAAAAAATAAAAAAAACCTAAACCTAAAAAATAAAAAAAATTTAAACTAAACTAAAACATAAACATAAACCTAAACTTAAACTTAAAAAATAAATTAAAATAAAAAACCAAAACTAAAATAAATAAAATAAAAATAAATAAACTAAACTAAATAAAAAAAAATCCACATAAAAATAAAAATAAAATAAACTAAAATAAATAAAAAATAAACTAAATAAACCTAAACCTCCTAGTTTACTTAATTAAAAAAAAACCTATAAACCCTAAACCCTAAATAATAAATCCTAAACCCTAAACCCTAAATAATAATAAAACTAACCCTAAACCTTAAACCCTAAACCTACAACCTTAAACCCTAAAACCTAAACCCTAAAGCCTAAAAAACCCTAAACCCAAAACTATATACCCTAAACCCTAAACCACAAACTAACCCTAAACCCTAAACCGTAAATCTTAAACCATAAACCCTAAACCCTAACCCTAACCCTAATCCTAAATCATAAACCCTAAACCATAAACCTTAAAACCTTAAACCCTAAACCCTAAAACCCTAAACCTTAAACCATAAACTTTAAAGCCTAAACCCTAAACCTTAAACCCTAAACCCTAAACAAACCCTAAACCCTAAGCTAACCCTACACCTAAAACCCTAAAAACTTGAAACACTAAAGCCTAACCACTAAACCCTAAACCCTAAACCCTAACACTAAACCCTAAACCCTAATACCATAAATCCTAAAATCACAAATCCTAAAGCCTAAACCCTAAAACTGAAAAACCTAAACCAAACAAAACCTAAAAATAAAATAACTAAAAAACCTAAATAAAATAAAATAATTAAATAAAAGGAAAACCTAAACTAAAACCTAAACATAAACTTAAAATTTAAATAAAATAAACTAATAAAAATCTATTAAAATAAAATAAATAAAAACCTAAACTAAACTAAAAAAAATACAATAAACCTAAATAAAAAAATAAATAAAATAAAACTAAACATAAAATAAAAATAAAATAAAATAAAATAAAAACCTAAGCCTAGAAAATAAACCATAAAATAAAACCTAATAATAAATAAAAAATAAAACTGAAACCCTAAATTTTAAAAAACTAACCTAAAATAAAATTAAAATAAAGCTAAACCTAAACTAAAATAAATAAAGCCTAAACCTAATCCTAAAATAAACTCAACCTAAACCTCCTTGAACTAAATCATAAAATAAATTAAAAATAATCTACATAAACTAAAAAAATAAAACCTAAAATAAACCTAAAATAAAATCTAAAACCTAAAAATAAATTAAAACCTAAACTAAACCTAAAAAAAAATAAAACCTAAACCTAAAAATAAAATAAAATAAACTAAACTAAGATAAACATAAACTAAACCTAAAATAACTAAATAAAATCTTAAACTAAAATAAATAAACCTAAAATAAATAAAATAACTAAATAAAGAATAAATTTAAATAAAATAATAAAATAAAATAAACTAATAATTAATAAAAAAACAAACTGCGGTTTGCCTAATTTTAAAAAACTAAACCTGAGAAACCCTAACTAGGCCCTGATCATGGCGGGCTCAGGCCTAAATCCTCTGGGCTCACAGGCCACTGACCTGATCCATGGGCCCTGACACTAAACCTGACCCCAACCCAGGCCCCAGATCCTGGGCCTGGGCCAGGCCAAAGCCCGGCCCAAACCACTGGGCCATGACCTACTGACCCTAAACCCCCACTGGTAAACTGAGGCTCACCCTCAGAACCAGACCCCTGAGCCTGGTGAGCTGGGCCAGGCCCACCATGGGCCACTAAACTAAACTGAGGCTGAGCTAAACTTAAACCATAACTGACCTGAGCCACTATGGCCAACAAATCTTTAAAATGCTAAACCCAAACTGAATCCCTAAATAAAAAAAAAACATAAAGCTAAAATAAATAAACCTAAATAAAATAAATAAAAAACCTAAACCTAAAAAAATTAAAATAAAATAAAATAAAATAAAAGACCAAAACCTAAAATAAACTAAAATGGATAAAACTTAAACTAAACTAAAAAATAAATAAATCAAAGAATTAAAATCTAAATAAAGATAAATAAATAAAACCAAATAAAAAAAAAAAAATAAAACTAAAAAATAAATGAAATGAGCTAAACTAAAATATAAAATAAAATAAAAAAATATACAAAAAAAAAAAATAAAATAAACTAAATAAAATAAAAAAACTAAATAAATAAAAATAAAAAGAAAATAAATAAATAAAATAAATAAAATAAACTAAAAAAAGTAAAGGCCCTAAAATCTACTAAATCATGACCAAAAATAAGCTAAACATGGGCTTACACTAACTAAACTAATGACCTAATCCCTAAACTAAAACTGACCTAAACCTGGGCCTTACCACTAAACTGGGCCACTAACTACCCAAACCTAAAGGCCACTGGGCCTAAACAAACTCAAACCTGGGCCAAAACTGACCTGACCCCAGGCTAGCCTGGGCTTAACTGACCTAAACCTAAACTAAACAGCCACTGAAACTGAGACTAAAGTCACCACAATCTCCACTGAGCTACTGAGCCCTAATGCTGGGCCAGCCACAGACCCTGACCTGAGGCTGGGCCTAAACCCACTGACCTAACCCCAGGCCATGAACCACAGGCCCTAAATCTACATTGACCACACTAAAACCTACTAGTAAATAAACCTAAAATTAAAATAAATAAAAACTTGGACCTAAATGTATAAAGAAAATAAAATAAAATAGACACACTAAACTAAAATAAAATAAACTTAAGAATACAAACCTAAATAAAGATAAAAATAAAATAAAAATAAAATAAACCTAAAATAAACTAAAATAAAAATTAAATAAAACCTAATCTAAAAATATATCTAAAAAAATAAAAAATAAACTAAACTAAAAGAAAAACTAAACCAAAATAATAATAAAATAAACAAAAAAAATAAACTTAAACCTAAAAATATAAAACTAAAATAAAATAAACCTAAACTGAATAAATGATGGTACCTAAATAAATAAAGATAATAAAAAATAAACTAAACCTAAACTAAAATAAAACTTAAAATAAAATAAATAGAAACTAAATAAATAAAATCATATAAGTAAATAAATATAAAGTCAACCTAAGATAAAATAAAATTAAACAAAATAAACCTAAACTAAAATAAAACCTTATAGCATAAAACACACCCCAGGCCTTGACCCAACCCTAAATCTTGGGCCCTGACCCTAAACTAAGTGAAACCCAGGCACTGGGCCCCCTGAGCCCTAAAGCTGAAAACACTGAGGCCCTGACCTGACCACTCCTGCACTGGGCCTAAACCCTGGGCCTACCCTGACCTGACTGAGCCGCAACCCACCCAAGACCCCAGAGACCCAGGACCTGCCTCTGACTCCCAATGAGCCTAAATCTAAAGATAAACAGGCTGAAAGCTTAGGCCACAAACTGGGATCCAACCAGCCTGAGGTGACGGCTTTAAAATCCCAAACCCCAAGCCACCCTAAAGCTGAGGCTGAACAGGCCACATACTGAGTGCTGAGCTCAACCCTGAGCATTAGTACTGATGGGAACCCTAAAACCTGGCCCTGAGCCCACAAACTTAAAACTAAACTGAGCTGGATTAAATAAATTAAAAATGGGTTAATCAAATAAACCTAAATAAAATAAAAACATAAACTAAAACCTAAACCTAAAATAAAATAAAAAATAAAATAAAACTAAAATAAAATAAATAAAAACCAAAACTAAAATAAAAAAATAAAATAAACCTAAGAATAAAAATCTTAAATTAAATAAAACTAAACATAAAATTAAAATAAAATAAACCTAAAATAAAATAAAATAAAACTAAATAAAGACCTAAACCTAAATAATAAACCTAAAAATAGAACCTAAAAATAAATAAAGAGATAAAAAGAAATAAAATAAAAAACTAAACTAAACCTAAAACTAAAATAAATTAAATAAATATAAATAAAACATAAACCTAAAGAAATAAAATAAACCTAAACCCTAAACTAAATAAAATAAAATAAACTAAAATAAACCTAATTCTAAATTAAATAATAAAACCTAAAATAAAAAAAACTTAAAATCCCCAACCCAAAAAAAGCTAAAAAAAACTAAAAACCTAAACTAAAATAAAACCTAAAAATAAAATAAAACAAAACCAAATAAAATAAAATTAAAAATAAAATAAAAAACATAAACTAAAATCTAAACCAAAGCTAAATAGAAAATAAAATAAAATAAAATCTATACTAAGATAAAATAAAAAAACTTAATTAAACCTAAAAAAATAAAAAAACCTAAAACTAAATAAAATACCTAAACTAAACCTAAAGAAAATAAACCTAAACCAAAAGAAACCTAAATAAATAAATAAATTAAATAAACCCTAAACTTAAAACCATAAAATAAACCTAAAATAAAAATTTAAAACTAAACTAAAACTAAACCTAAACCTTAAACCTAAAATAAAATAAAATAAATAAATAAAATAAACTAAACTAAAATAAATAAAAAATAAACTAAATAAAAAAGAAAATAAAATAAAACTAAAATAAATAAAAAATAAAGTAAATAAATTAAATAAACTTAAACCTATAAGTTTACTAAATTTAAATAAATGGAAAAACCCTAAACCCTAAACCTACAACCGTATATCCTTAACCCAAAAACCTCCTCCCCAAGCACTCTCTCATTCTCTAGTGATTTTTGAATACCCCTTGGTGGCACGCCCCAAACTTGGGATTTTTGTGGCTTTGGTTTCAATTTTGACCTATTTTAAAGGTTTGAATGACATATGGTCATTTGCGTGATGTTTTATCATTGACCATGGTTGCGGTGAGTTCTAATCCTTGGGTTCCATCTAAAAATATGGATGTTTCATCTAGGGCATCTGGCATTTTGTGGATTGGCCTTAATGTTTTATCTTGTACTAAATTTTTTAAGGAAGCTCTCTCTAGTATGATTTCCCTTTATGTTGATTTGGTTAATCTCATTTCAACATCTTTTAGTGGTTTGCCAGCCGTAATGTGCTTTGATGTGGATGTTGAAAAGTTTGTAAACACTTTGAATTTTCTCTTATAGATAAATTCTCTTTGTGTCATCTGAGTTTAGATAAGATCCACTCTTTTTTTCCATAATCTCAAGCTTACGGGTGCCTTCTTGATTGGTCTTATTGACCCTCGGCATATCCTGATTTGACTTTCTAATGATCCAGATTATACATGAGTTTTTTTCACGTCATTCTTATTTCATCTTTAATTGTCAAACACATTTTGCTAAAGTGGTCACCCCTTTTTGACAATAAGGGGGATTCTCCTATTGTCCCTCTGTGGTTATTTCTTCCTAATATGTGCATTCATTTTATTACCCATCATGTACTTTTTGCTATCGAGGCTTTATTTCATTGGCCTTTGCATCTCGACCAAGTGACCGTTGAGCGATCTCACCCTTGTGTGGCTCGGATCCTCATGGAATTAGACATAACTGAAAAATGCTGTAAGAAAGTTTAGATTAGCTTTGAAAAATATGGGTATTTGTAAAAGGATGAATTGGAGTACTTTCCAATTTTTTGTCCTCACTGTAAAATACACGATCATGATAATTCATAATGTTTTATTCTCCATCCCCACTTAAAAAAATGAATTCCTCCTAAGGAAGATGTTGTCTCTACCCATAAGCTGATTCCTACTTATGTTCAGAAATTGGGCTCGAATACTAAGGATGGTATGAAAGCTATTATTGAGATTGATTCCTTGGATATCTAGATTAATCCTATTGAACATGTTTCGACTTCTAATGTTGGTAGGGATTTGACCAATATTCAAAATCGGAAAGATGATTTACCTCTAATTTCAACTTTGAATTTGAATATTTCTAATGCAGAGAATAATAAATTGTCTAAGTTATTAGAAGAAGATTCTATTTCCTCTAATTCTATTCCTGCATCTATGCCGCCTTTGATCAATAAAAATTAAGCTTTTAATGAGGATTTAAATGATGTCAAGCATGCTAAAAACATTTCTGATCTTGATTTTACTACTTGTGGTTTAAATGGTTCTAAATCATCGCCATCTCTCATTTCTAATGTTTATATTCATGTTAATCCTACTTTTCAACTAAATATGGATTTGGAAGAAGGTGAACTCCTCTCCAAACACTTGGAGATTTCTCCTAAATCTATTACCAATGTTACTAAATCTTACTCGGATGATGACTCTAAGGGAAAAGAAAATGGCTTCCAATTTTTATCATGCTAAAATGAAAAGGAAATGTTTAAAATTTCCTTCCCAAATTGTCTAAAAACACTTGATCTACTACAACCTCTCACTCCTCTCTTAATTAACCTTTGCTTAACCCCCCCCACTTGCTTTTTTATTTTCCTTATGATTAATTTTCTTGTTTCGAATGTGGAATGTTAGAGGGATCAGTACCCTCTATATTCATAATCATATTAGAAATCTCTATCATATTCATAAAATTTCTCTTCTTATTATTCTAGAGTCTCTTATTCATGCTAATAAAATTAACCATGTTGCTAGAATGATTGATTTCAATAAATTATTCTCTAATGTTAGTAATAAGATTTGGTGTTTTTGGAATAATTTCATTGAGGTATCTATTCTTGATGACTTTCATCAAGTTGTCAATACTCAAATCTTTTATGGTGATTATTGTGTTTTGGGGTCTTTTGTTTATGCATCTTGTTATAGATCTGGTAGAAATCTTGTTTAAGATAATTTAAGGAATTCTGCTACCTTTGTCAACAAACCTTGGTTTGTTGGTGGTGATTTAAACACCATTTTATTCTCATCTGAATGAAGTGGTGGTTGCTCTCCTAATATTCATTCCATGGAAGATTTCTCCAATTTGATCCTTGATTGTAATTTGATTGATATTGGATTTAAGGGCTCCAATTATACTTGGCAAAACTCTATACTTTGGCAATGGTTGGACTGGATTCTTTTGAATACTCATTGGATTACTCAATGGCCTATTACTTCTATTGATTATTTAACCAATACCATGTCAGATCATGCTCCTCTTCTGGTTTCTATTAAAGATAATTCTAATAGACTAAAAAACCCTTCTCCTTTTAGATTTCAAAACATGTTGTGGCTAATAATTGGAAATCTCCTTTCAATCCTGATAATTTGATTATGGGGATGAATAGACTTTAGTTTAAACTTAAAAAACTTAAACAAAATTTGGGCTGGTGGAACAAACATTCTTTTAAAAACCGTTTTATTAATATTAAAGATATGGAAAGATTGGTTTGTGATCTTGAAGTCTATTATGTCTGATCCTTCTAAGATTATAAACATGACTGAGGTGAAAGATAAACTTGTTACCTTCCAAAATATGGAAGTGACTTATTAGCACCAAAAAGCTGTTAGTAAACATATTGTGGATGGTGATAGGAATACTAGGTATTTCCATGCTTTGGTTAAAAAAAATGAGATGTTTAAATAATATTCAAAAAATTAAAAATGATAATGGAGATTGGATTATGGAGAAAAATGATATTAAGGAATCGCTCATTAATTACTTTAGAAATATGTTTAATAAAAATTGCTCTTATGAAGCTATTTCTTAATCATAGTTGATTCCTTCTATTATTACTAATGATGCTAATGATTTGCTTACCGTTGTGCCTAACGAAGATGAAATTTTTAAAGTTCTGAATAGCATGAACATATATTCTATTGCTGGTCTAGAGGGTTTCAGTACTCAATTTTTTGAAAAATATTGGTTTATCATTAAAAATGATTTGATTGAGGCTATGGTTGATTTCTTTTAATGGTAATCCTTTTCCTAGATATTTTTTTAGTACTTCTCTTATTCTCATACCTAAGAAAGATAATCCAGACTATTGGAGTGATTTTAGACCTATTAGTCTTTGCACATTCTTCAATAAGCTGATTTTCAAAATTCTTACTAACAGACTTAGTCCTTTACTTAGTAGAATTATCATTCTCAACCAAACAAGTTTTGTTAGAGGTAGATCCATTTCTGACAATATTTTCCTTGCCCAAGAATTAATTCATGATCTTGAAGCCAAGACTACATTCTTTTCAAATTAGATATTATCAAAGAAAACATCTCTTGGGATTTCCTTTTCCATATTCTAAATTTATTTTGGTTTTTTGATAAATTTATTTAACTTATTAAATATTGTATTAATAATGACTAGTTTTTTTATTTTGCTTAATGGGGAAGCCTTGGGTTTCTTTCCCTTTTCCCATGGCCTATGATAAGGGGATCCTTTATCTCCTATTAATATATTATTATTATTATTGAGTACTTATCTAAGAGCATCAATGATTTATTCTTAAATAATCCTAGTATGTACTACAAAATTCTCGGTGGTCTTCCTATTTCCCATTTAAGTTTTGCAATTGATTTCATTAATTTTTTGCAATGCTTCTATTCATCACATCAAGCATCTCAAGTCCTTTTTAAATAAATTTAGTAGAGAAAGTAGTTTCTCAATCAATGATAACAAAAGTTGTTTTATCACTTCCTCTAGTATCTCCAATAATAAAATCAATCAAATCTTGCATATCGATAATTTTAAACATCAACACTTACCTCTTAAGTACTTGGGTGCACTACTCTTGAAAGGCCTGAAACATTCCCATCTCTTTCATGAGTAAATTCAAAAAAAAAATTTAAATACAATTTCTGTTTGGAATTCCATTTACTTTCTTTTGGTGGTAGGCTCAATATCCTTAAAAGCACTCTCAACTCAGTGCCTCTTTATTTGATTCAAACTATTATCCCTACTAATGCTACACTTATCAGAATTGATCGTTCGCTTAACAAATTTTTTTGGGGCTCCAATAATTCTACCAAAAGAATGCATTGGACATTTTGATGTAAATGTTGTGGTCCTTTGGGAGAAGGTGCTCTTGGCTGCAGGCCTATTCATGAAGCTATCATTGCCTTCTCTCATAAGCTCTAGTGGAATTTTAGAAAGAATGATAGCCTTTGGGCTAATTTTATGATGGAAAATATTGCCAAGGTAAACACCCCCTTAATTGTGCTTATAAAGTTGGTGACTCTCTGATTTAGAAAAGGCTTTACTTTATTAAATGGTTTGCCAAATCATTAATATCTTGGGGTATTCAGTCTAGTTCTTCCTTCTTTTGGCAAGAAAATTGGATTAGCAATGGCTCTATTGACACACTTTTATCTACCCACTCTACTACTAATGTCTAAGTTAATTTTCTTTTAGCTTAATAATAATTGGAATGAAAGAAAACTTGAGAATTATATCTCTATTACTTTTTTTGACAACTTTAGAAATATCCCCATTTCTTCTAACAAACCTGACCAAATTCTTTTTAAGCTTTTTTATAATGGTGACTTTGTTCTTAAGAGGTTTGCAATTTTATTAGAGATAAATAGAACCCTCTAATGTTTTTTATTAAACTTTGGAACAATATCATTCCCATTTCAATTCGGTTTAGCTTGGAGAATTTTGAATAACTTTATTCTGTGGACTCTTTGCTCGGACAAAGGGTTTTACTTACCTTCAAAGTGCTATTGTTGCTTTCATGAAAATGTAAATCATGTTTTTTTTGTCAATGGTATTATCTAAATTATTGGGATGATGATTTATTTAATACTTATTTTCAGGGTTCTCTTTCTTTATATCAACTTCTTGAAGTCTATTTCAAAAATGAAAGGTCATATCAAAGTTTAAATTATTGTTATGGTTCATCATGGGAAATGATGGTAAATATCTTGGTATTCTTATGAACCATAAAGGATCTCAAGAACTAAAAAAAAATTCATTCTTTTTTAATTCCAATCTTATTAGTAATATTCATTTTAGAGGTTATAAAATTGTGGCTAAAAATTGGGTATCATTACGACTCTAATAAAATGCTAGGATTATCCATTGGATCAAACTTAAGAGATAATTTGATTAAAGTGAATCCTGATGGTTCTATTGCTTCCAATAAATATGGCTATGGTGGCATCCTTAGGGATTCTAAAGGTACTGTCAATTGTGCTTTTGCCTGTCCTCTCAAAGCCTATTTTGTTATTTTGCTAAGCTTATGGCTATTCATAAAGCATTTGAAATTTGTTTGAATAGAGGTTTCCTCAATATCTGGATTGAAGTTGATGCTCTCTTACTTCTTGTCATGCTTAATTCCAATAGAAATGGAAATGCTAAATTATTTTATCTTCTAAAATCTTCTTTCTCAAGTTTGTTTTAAAATTTCTCACATCCTTGGGTAATGCTTGTGTTGGCTAACTTTAACTTTTAACAGAGTTCACCTTATTTGACAAATTGCCTAAACTATTAAGAGGTTTGATTAATTTGGAATAGGATGGACATCTGGATTATAAATTCTTAGCTTGGTTTTTTTGGTTTTGATGATCTTTTGGTTGCCTTGTTAAACCCTCTTTGGGTTGTGGTTATTTACTTATTTTCTCTCTTTTGCCTAAGCTGGGTTATGTTTTTGATCTCTTACTTTTGGATTGGCCTAGTTTTTGCAACTTGGTGGTTATTATAAGTGTAGCCTGGGTTGTTATGGTTTTTTCAGCTTGGTGGCTTCTATCTGTCTAGCTAGGTGTATACCACAATTTTCCTTTGGCTATTTTTTTATATCCTCCTTTTGGGTTCTGGCTATGGCAGCTATAGGTTTTTTCTTTTTTGTATGGGTTTTGCCTCTTTTCTGGGCTACTTGCTAACTTACCTAGGTTGGATCTCCTGATGTGGTGGAGAATGGGGTGCTTTGTTGGTGGAAGTTTGGTGCAGTTTTAGTTGGTTGTTTGTTGGATATGGTTGTTTTGACTATTATTTTTTGTTGGTGATTGTTGGTGGTGGTTTATCTATGGCTTTTATTTGGATTGGTTGGTTGGCTATTATTTTCTCTATTTTGTTGCGGGGCTTGATGGTTGATTTTCTGATTTTGTTTATATCTTTTAGTGATGGTCTTGACTTCTCTTGGCCCTCTCTTGGATGTTTTGGGTTTGGGTATTGAGATTGGCGGTTGAATGACATTTTTATGGCATTGTTGTCCACAGTGTTGGTGGCTTGGTTGGGTGCCTTTAATGTTGTTCTATTGGTTGGCTTGTAGTCATCTTAAGCTTTGTACCTTTTGTCTTTGGGCATTTTACTAGATGGTGTTTTGCCTTAGTTGGGTTTGGTGGATGCTATCTACTTCTACAATTTCCCTGGCTGTCTTGGGTGATTTTGGCTTGATGACTACTATTGGTCTTTACACTTACTTGGGTCTTCTTTCTGGTGGTTGGCGAGGATATGTTCTAGTTTGGTTGGTTATTGGATATTTGGGTTGGTTGGAGGGTGGCTATTTTGGCTGCTTTTCTTGCTCCTTTGGTGGTATTGGAACCTAGGTTTTTCTATGATCTATATTTCTAGTTTCCTCTGCTTTATTTTCTCTCTTGGCTTGATCCCCTTTGCCCCTTTTGATTAGGTGTTTTCACTCTTTTTTTGCTTTGTTGGGTGGAAGCACTTGTGTTTTCTTTTTTCTCTTATTTGTCTCTAGTTTGTGCTACCCCTGTCATGATGCTTGCTCCATTTGATTTTTTTATTCCTTTTGGTGGTGTGGCTTTGGTGGTGCTCCCTATATTCTTTGCTATCTCTCATGGTTGGTTGATTATCTTCTTTATTGGGCTTGGTTGTTCAGGTGGATTGGTGGTTGGCTGTTATGTTTGCTATTTGGAGAATTTTGTTGTCTTCTTGGATGATAGACTTTGGATGATGGGCTACACGAGGTATGCTGGCTATAATGGTCTTGATGTTTCCCACTCTTTCTTCTTTTGGCTAGTAGTGCTATATGTAATTGTAACCCTTCTCTTGAAGTTTGGATGCTTACATATAGTGTTGCTCCTTGAGATGATTATAAGTGAGCCTATGCCTTTCCTTTACTTTACTCCTTTTATTTTCTCGTACTTTTTATGATTGTTTTATTGTACTCAACCTTTCAAAAGTATGTTGCAGATTTCTTTTATAAGTTGGGAGAGTCTTGCAGGTGGATCTTGCTAGTATCAGATGGACCAAATGAAGTTTGCTAATGCTCATATGGATTTTCTACTATTGATTTTTTGGTTTTTTTTGCTTTATTTCCTTCAATATTTAAATAGTTATGTGATTTATCTCTTTAGGATTATTTGTAGCTCTTTGAGCATTAGCTTAGAGATTTACCCCCACTAAGGACTTTGTACTTTTTATTTGTGGCAATAAAATTTCCCTAATTTTCCTAAAAAACCTAAACCCTAAACCACAAAATCTAGCCTAAAAACCCTAAACCTAAACCAAACCCTAAACCTAACTAGCCTAAAATCTACAAACCTAAACCCTAAATCCTAAACCCCAAACCCCAAACCCAAACACTAAACCTTGAACCCTAAACCCTAAAAACCTAAACTTAAACTAAATAAAACCTAAAAATAAAATAAATAAATAAACTTAAACATAATTAAAACAAAAAATAAAATAAAATAGATAAACAAAACCTAAACCTAAAACAAATAAAATAAAAAAAATAGACAAAATAAAATAAATAAAAAAAATAATAAAATAAAATAAACCTAAGAATAAAAAACATAAAATAAAATAAAAATGAAATGTAAAATAAAAATAAAATAAAACCTAAAATAAAACCAAAAAAATGAAATTAAAAAAAAATAAATAAAAAACCTAAAATGAAAAAAAACCTAAAATAAAACCTAAAATAAATAAAAAAAATCTAACCTAAACCCTAAATAAAAAACATAAATCTAAAAAAACAAAATAAACATAAACCCTAAACTAGATAAAATAAATAAAATGAACTTAAATAAATAAACCTAAACCTTAACCTAAAACTAAATAAATAAAACTAAACTAAAAAAAGCAAACCTAAACTAAAATAATAAACTTAAAATTAAAAGACCTAAATAAAATGAGCTTAGGCTAGCTAAAAAAATAAATAATAAATAAAGCTACTAAATAAAATAAGATAAACCTATAAAATAAAGATAAAATCAAGCTATGATAAATAAAATATTAAGTAAACTAAATACTACTACTGGTTTGATTATTTTTAAAGATAAAACCTAATAAACAGGCCAGATCCTGACCTAAAACACTACCCACCACTAGAGCCCTGGGCCACCACCCTACTAAATGACCCTAAACCCAAGGCCCAGAGACCCTACCTGATCCTGACCCTGACCCTAAAGCTAAAACACAAACCCTAGCCAACCACACACCCAACCCACCACACTAAAGACCACAAAGTAACTAAATAAATTAAAAATAAACCTAAACCTAAAACATAATAAACCTAAACCTAAATCTAAACCTAAGATTGGGTAGAACCTTGAAGAACATCATCACTGGCTCAGTCTAGATTTGTGGTGGTGGAGGCTATCGTGCTTGGTGGTGGGGATATGGAGTTCTTTGGTGGATATGGAGGTGGTGGACGAGTAGTGGTGGTGGGCGGGAGCCAAGAAGGTCATAGCCATGGTGATGGGGAGAGAGATGGGGATATGATGGTGGATCACTACTGAGGAAGGTGGTTCGATAAATGAAGCGACCTCCGATCTATGGAGCGTGTTTGTATAGTAGAGGCAGTTCTAATTATCTAGGGTTTTTGATTTGCTCTATGCGTGATCATTTTTTATCTATATCGCCACTTGTGTCTTAGAAAACTTGGTGTGTTACTTGGTTGATGAAATCAAAAAGAAGAAATGTTGAATCTAAATTTATTCTCTGTTAAAAAAATAAAAAAAAACCAAAAACCCTAAATCCTAAACTAAAGCCCCTAAACCTAAAACTTAAAACCCTAAACCCTAAAATTGAAACCATAAACCTAAACCCTAAACCACAAACCTAAAAACCCAAACCCTAAACCTAAACCCTAAAAAGCTAAATACCTAAACATAAACTAAATAATACCTAAAAATAAAATAAATAAATAAACCTAAATAAAAATAAAAAAAATAAATAAATAAAATGTAAACTAAAACCCTAAACTAAAAAAACCCAATCCTAAAATAATAATAAAATCAATCTAAACCTACACTAAAATTAAGTAAAAGTAAATGCCAAGATAAAACCTAAAATAAAGCCTAAACTAGCTAAACTAAATTAAAGATGGTATAGGCTAAAGGAGTAAAGACTAGTCCTAGGCCTAAAGGAAGAGGCTGAGAATGAGCTTAAGATAAGGCCTACAGCCTAGGCCTAAAGTGAGTTAAAGACCTAGACCCTAGGCACAAGATGGGAAGATGAGCTTAGGCCCTGATAAAATAAAAAATAAACTATATCTAAAATAAAATAAATAAATAAATAAACTAAAATAAAATAAAATAAACCTAAATCAATTAAATAAGATAAATAAAATATAAATACTTCTGGTTTGTGATTTTTAAAGGACCAACCTAAACCCAAAGAAACCTCCACAACCCTAAGCCCTAAAGATACTCTAGGCCCTAACCAACTAAACCCTAGGCCTGACCCTACTAAATGTCTTAAACCCACTGACCCTAAAATACACAATACTGAGCTTAAACTAAATGCAACCTACCACAACCCTAACCTAAACACTAAATCTTAATACTCTTAAACCCACCTACTAAACACTAAACCCTAAATGAGCCTTTAAGAACCACAGACCCTAAACCACAACCACAACCTAAACCTGTTAAACCCTAAAACCCTAATCCCTAAACTTTAAAACTAACACAAACCACAAACCTAATAAACCTAAACTTATATGAAAACCCTAAGAATGAGTAGAACCTTGATGGTAGGAACATTACCGTCAATCAGGCTCAGTCTAGACCTGGCGATGGACGTGAAGGTGGAGGTGGTGATTATCGCAGTGGAGGTGTGGGATCTGGAGGTGCTGGTGGATATGGAAGTGGTGGTTGGTGGTTATTGAGAAAAGGAATGGCGGAGGTTCTGACCATGGTGGTGGTGGAGGGAAGATGAGGATATGATGGTGGATCAGCTACTCGAGAGGTGGGGTGGTTCATATGGGCTGGAGAAAGCGTAGAATAAATCCAGAACACGAACATTATTTTTATAGTAGAGATGATTCTAGTTATCTAGGGTTTTTGATTTGATCTAAGCTTGCTCATTTTTTATCTATCTCGTCGGTTGTGTCTTAGAAAACTTGGTGTGTTACTTGGTTGATGAAATCAAAAAGAAAAAATATAGAATAGGAATTTGTTCTCTATTGAAAAATAAAAGATAAACTTAAACCTAAAAAAAACCTAAAATAAAACCTAAAACCTAAACCTAAAAAAATAAAATAAGAACCTAAACATAAACCTAGAAATAAAAAGTAAACTAAACATAAAAAATAAAATAAAATAAAACTAAACAAAATAAATAAAACTAAACCTAAACCTAAAAATAAACTAAAATAAAAATCCTAAACTAAAATAAATAAACCTAAAAATGAATAAACTAAACTAAATAAAAATAAAATATGCTTAAACAAAAAATAAAAATAAAATAAAAGGTAGAATAAATAAAATAAAACTAAAATAATCTAGGCACTAGTTTACTTAATTTAAAAAAAAACCATAACCCAAAACCCTAAAGCTAACCCTAAACCCTAAACCTACAACCCTAAACCTTAAACAGTAAACCCTAAAACCCTAAACCCTAAACCTTAAACCTAACCCTAAACCTTAAACCCTAAACCCTAAACCTTAAAACCTACAACCCTAAACCCCAAACCATAAACCTTAAACCCTAAACCCTAAAAACCTAAAAACCTAAACCTAAACTAAATGAAACCTAAAAATAAATTAAATAAAAAAAATATAAACCAAAATAAAATAAAATAAAATAAAATAATAAATAAAAACTCTAACCTAGAAAATAAAATAAAATAATTAAAAAAACCTAAACTAAAAATAAATAAATAAAAACCAAAACTAAACTAAAAATAAAAAAACTAAATATAATAAAAACTAAACCTAAAATAAAAATAAAAATAATAAAAACTAAATAAAAACTTAAACCTAAAAAATAAACCTAAAATAAAAACTTAAATAAATAAAACCTAAGCCTAAACCTAAAATAAACTAAACCTAAACCTAAACTAAACTAAATAATATAAAATAAACTAAAAGTAAACCTAAACCTAAATTAGAAAATATAACCTAAAAATAAACCTAAAATAAAAACCTAAAACCTAAAACGAAAAAAATTGAATAAAAATCTAAACCTAAACTTAAAAATAATAAATAAAACCTAAACCTAAAAAATAAAATAAAAATAAAAATAAACTAAAAAATAAACCTAAACATAAACTTAAAATCATAAAATAAATAAACTAAACTAAATAAACATAAAAATAAAGCTACATAAAAATAAAATAAACTAAAAAAAATAAGAAATAAAACCCTAAACCCTAAATCCTAAAACTAATCCTAAACCCTAAACCCTAAACCCTAAACACTAAATTGTAAACCCTAAACCCTATACCCTAAATCCTAAAACCAAAAATAAAAATAAAAATAAAATAAAAACAAAATAAAAACCTAAACCAAAAAATTAAACCTAAAAATAAATAAAAAAACCAAAACCCTAAACTAAAAAAAAAAAACTAAACCTACAATAATTATAAAATAAAGCTAAACCTAAACTAAAATAAATAAAACCTGAACCTAAACATAAAATGAGTTAAACCTAAACCTAATCATAAATAAAATAAAATAAAATGAACTAAAAATAAACTTAAAGCTTAATTAAAAAATAAAACCTAAAAATAAACCTAAAATAAAATCCTAAAACCTAAACACAAAAAAATAAAATAAATTCCTTAACCTAAACATAAAATAAAAAATAAAACCTAAACCTGAAAAATAAAATAAAATTAAAATTAAACAAAAAATAAACTTAAACCTAAACCTAAACCTAAAGAAAGCTAAAATAAACCAACTTAAAATAAATAAACAAGACTAAATAAACATAGAAATAAAGCTAAATAAACATAAAAATAAAATAAACACAAAATAAAAATAAACTAAAATAATAAAAAATAAGAAATAAAAATTTATAAATAAATAAACCCTAACCCTAAACCCTAAACCATAAAATAAACCCTAAACTCTGAACCCTAAACCCTAAACCTATAACCCAAAACCCTTATCCCTAAACCCTAAACCCTAAAACCTACAACCTTAAATCCTAAATACTAAACCCCAAACCCCAAACCCTAAACACTAAACCCTAAACGCTAAACCCTAAACATTAAAAGCCTAAAAACCTAAACCTAAATTAAATAAAACCTAAAAATAAAATAATTAAAAAAACCTAAAACTAAATAAAATAAAAGAAAATAAAAACCTAAACTAAAACCTAAACCTAAACCTAAACCTAAACGTAATCCTAAACCCAAAAATAAAATAAAAATAAAAATTAAAATAAAATAAAATAAATAAAGACCTAAACAAAACTAAAAAAATAAAATTAACCTAAAAATAAAAAACCTAAATAAAAGAAACCTAAAATTAAAATGAAAATAAATAACCTTAAATAAAATAAATAAAAACTAAATGAAAACCTAAAAATAAATAAAAATGTAAACTAAACTAAAAAAACTAAACCTAAAATACAAAATAAAATAAACATAAACCTAAACCAAAATAAACAAACTAAAATAAAAATCAAACCTAAAAATAAACCAAACTAATATAATAAATTAAACTAAAATAAACCTAAAACTAAAATAAAATAAACTTAAAAAATAAACCTAAACCTAAAACCTAAACCTAAAAATAAAATAAAACTAAAACTTAAACATAAAAAAATTAGTAAAATAAAACTAAAAAACAAATAAACTAAACCTAATTTAAAATAATAATAAAACATACTAGAATAATAAATAAAAATAACTAAACTAAATAAAATAAAAATTCAACTAAATAAAAATATAAAATAATAAAATATAAATGGGTTTGTTTTCAAAAAAACCTACCCTGACCTATGAACATACCCAGACCCTACACTAAAAGCCTGGCCCTACTATACCCTAGGCCCAAACTGAGCTCTACCCTACCCTAAACCATAAAACCTGGGTTGTCCATAGCCACCCAGCACTGAAACTAACCCTGACCTGACCCTAGGCCCAAAACTTAAACATTCTGGGCCCTATGACCTGACCCTAAAAGCCCTAAACTAAAATACTACTAACTGACCCTAACCTAAACTGACCCTTAAACCCTGAGCCACAACCAAATAAAAAAAAACCTAAACTAGCCATGACCTACCCAGACCCTAATCCACTCAAATACCTAAAAGACCCTAAAGCCTAAAATAAAACCTAAACTGGACTTAATAACCTAAAATGAGATAAATAGAAACCTAAACCTGATTAAAATAAAATAATGTAAAATAAAACCTAAATAAAACCTAAACACACCTAAATAAGAAAATAAAAACTAAAATAAAATAAAATGATAAAACCTAAACTAAACTAAAAATAAAATAAACCTAAACCACTAAATAAACTTAAAACTTAAATTAAATAGCCTAAAAAGATAAATAAAACCTAAAATAAATAAAATAAAATAATAAAATAAAATAAAATAAAATAAAATAAATAAAAACCTAAACTACACTAAAAGATAAAATAAACATAAAAATAATAAACCTAAATAAAAGAAAAACTAAACCCTAAGATAAAAATAAAATAAACTTAAATAAAATAAAATAAAACTAAATAAAAACCTAAACTTAATAAATAAACCAAAAAATAAAACATATAAATAAATAAAAAATAAAACCTAATCCCTAAGCTAAGAAAAAAAAATAAACCTAAAATAAAAATAAAATAAATAAAATAAAATAAACCTAAACTTAAGGGTTAATTTGGGATAACTTTTGTTTTTTGTTTTTTATTTTGTATTTTTGCTTAGTTTTGTTCATATTTTGCTTAAAAATAAATTTGTTGATTGTATTTACTTTTTTAATACTCAAAACATCTTTTAGATATTTTGAATATTTTTAAAAACAACATTTTTTATTTTTGAAAACAAAAAATAAAACCACATAAAAACACTCTAAATAAACATCTTCTAAAAAACAACATAAAAATAGCAATAAAAAAATAGAAAACAAAAGTGATCCCAAATGGCCCCTAAACTAAAATAAATTAAACTAAAATAAATAACACTTAAACCAAAGTCTAAAATAAACTAAACCTAAACCTAAAATAAAAAATAAAACCTAAAAATAAACCTAAAATAAAAACCTAAAACCTAAACCTACAAAAATAAAATAAAAATATAAACTTAAACCTAAAATAAAACTAAAACCTAAACCCAAAAAAAATAAAATAAAACTCAACTAAAAAATAAACCTAAACTTGAACTTAAATCTGAAATAAATTAAGAAAACCTAACCTAAAATAAATAAACTAAACTAAATTAAAAAAAAAAAAAAAATAAAAAATAAAATAAAATAATAAAAAAATAAAAAATAAACTAACTATGGTTTACTTAATTTTAAAAGATAACCTAAACTAAACCATAAAACCATAAACCCTAAACTAAAATAATCCATAACCCTAAACCCTAAACCCTATACCCTAAACCCTAACCCTAAACCCTAAAAGCATAAACCTTAAACCCTAAACCCTAAACCATAAACACTAAACCCTGATTGAGCTGATTTTTACAAAAGGTGATCTTAAAGAAGTCAGTGAAGATGTTGCGAAATACCAAGTTGGTGCTCTTGCCCGTGTTGGTCTTGTTGCACCTAATGATGTTGTGGTTCCTCTAGGCAACACTATTCTGAATCCTTCGCAGACTTCTTTCTTCTAGGTTCTCAACATTTCAACTAAGATAAACAAAATATGAAATTATCACAGTTGGTGATTAAAAAAAAGTAATAAGGTGGGATCCTCAAAGGCTACTCTCCTCACTAAGTTAGGGATTAGGCCATTCTTTTATGGCCTTATCGTCTAGTCTATATATGATGATGGCTCTGTGTTCAGTCCTAAAGAGCTTGACCTCACTGAAGATGATCTCATCAAGAAGTTTTTGACAGGTCTTTCAATGATCACTTCTTTCTCAGCCTCTCTTATCTCAATCTTTACTTCCATGTTCATCTTACAAGAATGTCCTCGTCGTCATGATTGCCACTGATTACACATGCAGGCCAAGAAGGTTAAGAGTATTTGAAGCATCTAGTAAATTTAATGTTGTTGATGCACACGATGCTTATTACTTATCCTATTGTAGCTCCGTTATTGGAGTGGAAGAAGAAGGAAGAGCTGAGAATCGATGATGATATGGGCTTGACTTGTTCTAAGCTTTGTTAGCCTTCTATTAAATCAAATTTATTATCTCTAGGAGTTAAATAATTTTGTAAAATTCTATTTTTGTGAATTTTTGAATTGCAGTTTATTTTATCATGTTTTATTAGTTCTTAAAGGGTAATGTCTTATTTGATTTGGTAATTTCTTATTTTTTATGGAATCAATTAAGTTTTAAATAAAAAACCTTAAACCCTAAACCCTAAACCCTAGCCCTAAATCCTAAACCCCAAACCCTAAACCTAAACATAATCTAACTAAATAATTTCTTGAAATACTATTTTTGTGAATTTTTTAATTGCATTTTATTTTATCTTATTTTATTAGTTGTTATAGGGTACTGTCTTGTTTGATTTGGTAATTTCTTGCTTGTTATAGAAACATTTGAGTTTTAAATAAAAAAATCTTAAACCCTAAACCCTAAACCCTAACCCAAAATCCTAAACCTAAACCCTAAACCTAAACATAATCTAACTAAATAAATTAAAAAATAAACCTAAACCCTAAAACCTAATAAACCTAAACCTAAACTTAAACCCTAGGAATGGGCAAAACCTTGACGGTAAGAACATCATCATCAACCAAGCTCAGTCTAGACCTGGAGGTGGAGGCGAAGGCGGAGTCAGTGGTTATCGTAGTGGTGGTGGGGGATCTGAAGGTGATGGTGGATATGGAGGTGCTGGTCAGAGCAATGGTGGTTATAGAGGCGGGAGGAGCAATAGAGGTTACAACTGTAGTGGAGGAGGAGGGAGAGATCGAGGATATAATGGTGGATCCCGCTACTGAAGAGGTCGGGGTCGTTCTTATGGGAACTGGAGAAACTGAAGAACGATCGATCTGATTTACTACTTATGGAACTTTGTCTTTTCTAAAGAGACAGTGCTAGTTATCTAGGGTTTTTGATTTGCTTAATCTGTCCTCATTTTTTATCCATGTCATCGCTTGTTTCTTAGAAAACTTGGTGTGTTACTTTGTTGATGAAATCGAAAAGAAGAAATTTTGAATATGAATTTGTTCTACAATAAAAAAAAACCAAAAACCCTAAACTAAAACGTGAACCCTAGACTTAAAACCTAGACTTTAAACCCTAAACCCTAAACCCTAAACCCAAAATCCTAAACCCCAAAACCTAAACCCTAAACCCTAAAACCTTAAAGCCTAAACCCTAAACCCTACAAAACTTAAACCCAAACCCTAAACCATGACCACAAACCTAAACCCTACCCTAAACACCCCAAACCCTAAACCCTAGCCCTCACTAACCTAAAGCCCTAAATCTTAAACCTTAAACCCTAAAAGCTAAAACCTATGCTAAATAAAATAAACCTAAAATAAAAGATAAATATACCTAAACTAAAACCTAAATTAAAATAAAATAAATCCTCTAAACTAATAACTAAACTAAATAACCTAAATCTTAAATAAATAAACCTAAACCTGACCTACTCTAAATATTAAAAAACTAAAATAAACTTACATAAACTAAAATCAAACCTAAAATACCAAAATAAAATCCTAAAACCTACTAAAAATAAAATAAAACCTAAATCAGGACCAAAGATAAAATAAAACCTAAGCTAAAATAAACTCACTAAAATAACATGCACTACCACCTAAGCCTAAAAAAACTAAAATAAAAACCTAAACTAAAATAAATAAACCTAAAATAAACTAAATAAAAATAAAATAAGGCGATAAATTTAATGAAATAAACTAAAATAAAAATAAACTAAATAAACCTACCCAATTAACTCTACCCTGAGCCCTGGGCCTAAACCACAGGCCCTGGGCCACACCCTACTAAATCCTAAATCCTAAATCTTGACTGAGCCCTAAACCTCTAAACCCTAGGCTGGGCCCAGCCCAGGCCCAAACTGACTAGCCCTGATCTTGCCCTAGGATGACCCTCAAGCCCTAAGCACAACCCTAAACCTAAACTCTCCCTAAATCCTAAAACCCTAAAACCAAACCCCACCCCTAAGCCCAACCTAAACTCACATAATCCACCACAGCATAAACCCTAAAACCCTCCCACCTAAAACCTAAACTCTAAACCCTAAAGCTTAAACCCTAACCCTAAACCCCAAAACCTAAACATAATCCTAAAGTAAGAAAATAAATTAAAAAATAAACTTAAACCCTAAAACATAATAAACCTAAACCTTATAAATGGGTAGAACCTTGATGGCAGGAACATCACCGTGGTGGTGGTGGTTATCGTAGTGGTACTGGGGGATCTAGAGGTGCTGGTGGATATGGACTTGGTGGTCAGTGCAGTGGTGGTTATAGAAGTGAGAGGGGAGATGGAGGTTACAGCGATGATGGTGGCAAAGGGTGAGATCGAGGATATAATGGTGGATCACGCTACTCAAGAGCGAAGGTAGTTCTGATGTGAACTGGAGAAATTGAAGAACGGTCGATCCGATCTATTAGTTACGGAACTATTTTTACAATAGAGACTGTTCTAGTTATCTAGGGATTTCAATTTGCTCTATGCATGCTCATTTTTTAACTTTGTCGTCGCTTGTGCCTTAGAAAACAAGGTGTGTTACTTGGTTAATGAAATTGAAAAGAAGGAATATTGAATCATAATTTGTTCTCAGTTAAAGAAAATAAAAAATACTAAACCCTAAACTAAAACCAGAACCCTAAACCAAAACCCTAGACCATAAACCCTAAACACTAAACCTTAAAAACCCTAAAACCTAAACCCTAAACCCTAAACCCTAAAACCTAAACTCTAAAACATAAATAGTAAACCCTAAACCCTAAAACTTAAACCCTAAACACTAAACCCCAAACCCAACCCTAACGAAACCCTCACCAACCATAAACCCACCACTAACCTAAAACTTAAACTCTAAACTCCTAACCACTAAACCTGACCCTACCACTGACTAAACCCCAACCCTACCATGAGCCTAACCCTGACTAACCACACCCAAAACCACAGGCCTAAAAAAAAACCTAGAGCTTAAACTAAACTAAAATAAACAAGATCAAATAATTAAAACCTAAACAAAATAAAATAAATAAATAAAATAAAATAAAACCTAAAACTAAACCTAAAATACAAATATAAAATATAAACTACACCAAAATAAAATAAAATAAACCTAAATTAAAATAAAATAAAACCCAAACCTAAAATTAAAATAAAAATAAATAAAAAATAAATGCTAAAAAATTTAAAAAAATAAACCTCAATCAAAATTAGAATAATATATTAAAATAAATAAAACTAAACCTAAAAATAAACTAAACCTAAACCTAAACTTGGACCCTAAATAAAATAAACTAAACTAAAATGAATAAACTGGCTAAAAATAAAACCTAAAAAAAAACCTAAAATAAAAACCTAAATACTAAACCTAAACCTAAATATAGAAAATAAAACCTAAACCTCAAAAACAAAATAAACATAAAAGTAAACGAAAAGATAAACCTAAACCTAAACCTAAACCTAAAAAATAAACTTAAATTAAAAAACCTAAACTAAAATAACTAAAACTAAAATAAATAAACTAAAATAACTAAAACTAAAATAAATAAACTAAACTAAACAAAAATAATAATAAACCTAAAAACAAATTAAAAATATAGTAAACTAAAACAAATGAAAAATAAACTAAATAAATCAAAAACTACTAGTTTACTTAATCTTAAAAAACAAATAGATGAATAAAAATCGTAACCCTAAAACTTAAACCCTAAAACTAACCCTAAACCCTAAAAACACGGACTTTAAAACCTATATAGCCCTAAACCCTGAGCCACCCAACCCTAAACCAAAATATACCATGAGCCCAAAACCCTAAACCCTAAATCATAACATAAAGCATAAAACTAAAGGCGTGACTTCAGGCCAGGTACAGTTAAAAAACAAGGCCAAAAACCCTAAACCCTAAAAGCCTAAACTAAACTAAATAAAACTTAAAAATAAAATAAATTAAAACCTAAACCTAAATAATATAAAATAAATAAAATAAAAAACCTAAACTAAAACCTAAACTTAAGCATTAAAATAAAAATAAAAAATAAAACTAAACTAAAATAAAATAAATAAAACCTAAACTAAAATAAAATAAAATAAACTAAAATTAAAACTAAATAAAATAAAAATCAATGTAAAATAAAATAAACCCAAGTAAAAAAAACCTAAAATAAAAATAAATAAAATATAAACCAAAAGCTAAACTAAAATAAATAATCTAAAACCTAAACTAAAATAAATAAACCTAAATAATAAACTAAATAAAATAAATACACTAAAAAATAAATGGCATAAACCTAAACTACAAAAATAAATTAAAAAACCTAAATTAAATTAAATAAACTTAAAATAAATAAACTAAACTAAATAAATATAAAAAATAAACCTAAATAAAAATTAAAATTAAAATGAACTAAAATAAATAAAAAAATAAACTAAATAACTTTAAACTTACTTGTTTACTTAATTTTAACAAAAATATAAAACCCCAACCTAAAACCTAAAACCCACTAAACCCTAACCAAACCATGATCCCCAAACCCCAACCTAAACCCACCCTAGGCCTAACTTGACCTAGGCCACTACTTTGATCACTGAGCCAAACTGACCTTGGGCCAACCAAACCAAGGCCAACCCTAAAAACCACTGAGCCCTGGGCCAAGGCCCTGAGCTGACTAAGGCTAAACCTGAGCCCTGAGCCCCAACCCAGGCCTAAACTGAGCACTAAACCCTAAACTAAACACTGACTGAGCCACCTAACCTACTACCCAAACCACCTAAACCTAAACCTAAGTAAATACCTATAATAACATAAGAACATAAACTAAATAAGATAAAATAATAAAATAATAAAACTAAAAACCTAAACCTGGACTTAAAATAAAATAAAAATTAAATAAAAATAAAATAAAATAAAAACTAAATGTAAAATAATAATAAAATAAACCTAAAATAAAATAAAATAAAAAATAAATAAAAACCTAAACTTGAAAAATAAACTTAAAAATAAAACCTAAAAATAAATAAAAATAAAAACCTATACCCTAAACTAAAAAAACCTAAACCTAAATAAAGATAAAATAAATAAAACCTAAACCTAAACCTAAATCTAAACCAAAACTAAAAAGTAAAACCCAAAAATAAACATTAAATAAAAATCTAAAACCTAAACCAAAAAAATAAAATAAAAAACTAAACCTAAACCTAAAAATAAAAAATAAAACCTAAACCTTAAAATTAAAATCAAAATAAAACTCAACTAAAAAAATAAATCTAAACATAGAAAATAAACTAAAATAGAAAACTTAAACTAAAATAAATAAATTAGACTAAATAAAAAAAATAAACCTAAAAAAATAAAAAATAAAATAAAATCAATAAAAAAAACCTAGCAAAATAGCTGTCAGCTTAAATTAAAAAAAAACCTAATCCCTAAACCCTAAACCCTAAACCCTAAACCTATAACCCGAATACTACAACCCTAAACCCTAAACCCTAAATCCTAAAACCTTAAACCCTAAACCCTAAATGTGAAACCATAAACCCTAAATGCTAAACCCTAAAACCCCAAACCCTAAACCCTAAACCCTAAACCATAAACCTTGAAACCTACAACCCTAAATCCTAAACCCTAAACCCTAAACAAACCCTAAACCATAAACCCTATACCCTAAACTAACCCTAAACCTTAAACCCTAATAATGGAAAAATCCTTGATAGCAGAACATCATCAAATGCTGATAGGTGGGGTGGAGGTGAAGGTGAACGCGACAGTTATCACAGTAAGGGTGGGGGATCTAGAGGTGTTGGTAGATATGGAGGTGGTGGTTGGAGCTATGGTGGTTATGGAGGCGAGATGAGTGATAAAGGTTATAGCCGTGGTGTTGGTAGGGGGAGAGAACATGGATATGATGGCGGATTCCTCAAGTCGAGAGGCAGGGTTGGTTCTCATGGGAACTAGAGAAACTAAAGAATGGCCGATCTGATCTACAGCTTATGGAAATATGTCTTTACAGTAGAGACAGTTCTACTTGTTTTATGTCATTGCTTGCATTTTAGAAAACTTGGGGTGCTACTTGGTTGATAAAATCAAAAATAAGAAAAGTTGAATATGAATTTCTTCTCTGTTAAAAAAAACCTTAAACTCTAAACCCGAAACCTTAAATCCTAAATTAAAACTTAAACCCTAAACCTAAAACCTAAATCCTAAACCCTAAACCCTAAACTCCAAACTCTAAACCCTAAACCCTAAACGCTAAACCCCAAACTAATCGTAACCCTAAACAATAAACCCTCAAAAGCTAAAAAACCTAAACTTAAACTATATAAAACCTAAAAATAAAATAAATAAAAAAATCTAAACCAAAATAAAAAAATAAAAAATAGTAAAAGAATAAACTAAAACTAAAAACTAAACTCAAACCTAAATCTAAACCTATAAGCAAAATAAAATATAAGAAAAATTAAAACTAAACTAGAATAAAATAAATAAAAACCTAAACTAACTAAAAAAATTGAAACTTAAATAAAATAAAACTAACCCTAAAATAAAATAAAACAAACCTAAAATAAAACAAAATAATAAAATAAAACCTAAAATAAATAAAAATAAAACCTAAAACCCTAAATTAAAAAAAACTAAACCTAAAATAAAATAAAATAAACAAAGTAAAATAAACCTAAACCTAAACAAAATAAATAAAACTTAAACTTAAACCTAAAAAATAAACTAAAACCAAATGAAACTAAATAAAATAAAATAAACTAAAATAAATGGAAACCTAAATTAAAATATAAAACCTAAAAATAAACCTAAAATAAAAACCTAACCCTAAACCTAAAAATGAAAATTAAAACCTAAACCTAAAAAATAAAATATAAATAGAACTAAACTAAAAAATAAACCTAAACCTAAAAAATAAACTAAATAAAATACCTAAACGAAAATAAATTAACCTAAAATAAAAAATAAACCTAACTAAAATAAAAAATAAAATAAACTCAAATAAATAAAAGATAAATTAAGTGAACCTAAACCTTAAAAAAAAACCTAACCCTAATACGTAAAC
Organism: Cymbidium sinense; assembly: GCA_021442155.1. NCBI lineage: Eukaryota > Viridiplantae > Streptophyta > Magnoliopsida > Asparagales > Orchidaceae > Cymbidium > Cymbidium sinense. Next base: position 368,519 of record CM038220.1, on the reverse strand, counting down.
CCTAAACCCTAAACCCTAAACCCTAAACCCTAAAACCCTAAACCTAAACCCTAAACCTTAAACCCTAAAACCCTAAACCCTAAACCCTAAACTCTAAACATTAAAACCTACAACCTTAAACCCTAAACCCTAAACCCTAAACCCTAAAGTAACCCTAAATCATAAAATCTAAACTAACTCTAAACCCTAAGAATGGGCAGAACCTTAACGGTAGGAACATCACCATCAATTATGATAAGTCTAAATCTAACATTGGAGGTGAAGGCAGAGGTGATGATTATCATAATGCTGGTGGGGGATCTAGAGGTGCTAGTTGATTTGAAGGGGGTGGCCAGAGAAGTGGTGGTTATGGAGGTGAGAAAAGTGACGTAGGTTACAGCCATGGTGGTGGAGGAGGGAGAGATTGGGGAAATGATAGTAAATTCTGCTACTCAAAAAGCAGGGAGTGGTTTTGATGGGAACTAGAGAAATTGAAGAATGGCTTATCTGATCTACTTCTTATGGAACTGTGTCTTTAGAGTAGAGATAGTTATACTTATCTAGGGTTTTTTATTGGCTCAATGGGTGCTCCTTATTTATCTGTCGTCGCTTGTGTCTTAGAAAACTTGGGGGTGCTACTTGGTTGTTGAAATTGAAAAGAATAAATCTTGAATATGAATTTATTCTCTGTTAAAAAAAAAACCTTAAACCATAAACCCTAAACCCTAAACTAAAACTTATACCCTAGAACTAAAACTTAAACCCTAAACTCTAAACCCTAAACCCTAAACATTAAACCTTAAACCCTAAACCCTAAACCATAAACCCTAAACCCTAAACCCTAAACCCTAAAACCTAAACCCTAAAACCATAAACACTAAACCCTTAAACCTACAACCCGAAACCCTAAACCCCAAATTCTAAACTCTAAATTCTAAACCCTAAACTAATCCTAAACCCTAAACCCTAAACCTTGAATAAAGATGTCATTAGAAGTAGATCTTAAGAATGACCCAATCTAAACATAGTTATGGTAGGTAAGAAAAATGTCTTGAAGAGACTTTCCCTTGACTAGTAGAGATTTGAATACCCTAAACCCTAACCCTAAATCATATTATAATACCATATATTATAGTATAATGTAGCATCGTATATTTTGAGCATGTAGTGATGTGTTTTTGGATGTTATAATATGTTTTGAAATGTTTTAGTATATTATGGTATTGTGCCCTATAGTTTATATTAAGATAAACCATAAAAATATTTATTTAATACATTAGATGATGAAATTTGTTAAAGTTGAAGTGGTAATTAGGTTGTAATACTAAAGGTGTGCTACGCCACTTGTAGTCTAAAAAGTAAAATTTTATGTTACAAATAAATATTATATGTTGTAGCATAGTATAACATCATATATCATAATACATTATTCTACACATTTTAAATTCTCTTAGTATTTTACAATCATGCAGTCAAGCCTACACTAGCATTATTTATAAAAATGATGATTTAGACTTTAAAATGGTGGAATTTGGCTAAATTAATAATAAGTAGAGCATGACATCATAATATGTTGTTTCAATTATAAATATGTAAGTGATATGACTAAAACATATAGTTTTTTATTATTTAGACTAATTTTATGATTTTTTATCCTAAGCAATCCCTTATGATGTGATATGCAGTATAATATGTTATAGTGTATTATAATATAGGATGCCATAACATAGTGTAGCAACATGCATTATAGAATACTATTGTGTATTACTACATGTTGTTTAGCATATTTTACTATGTTATAGTATGATGTAGTAGAGTTTGTGCTAGTATAATTTTAAAAAAAATAGATTTAAAGGCTAAGATGATGGGATTTGGCCAAATTTAACATAAGCTTTAGGGAACATCATTGGGAGTGTGCTATGGTGTGTCATTTAATTAAAAGAATGGAATTTTGCATCAAAAATAATTGTTCATTTTTCAAGCAAATTTTATTTTATAATTTTTTTGCTTAAAGTGTTTCATTTTAAGGTGTAATGTAAGATAATATATTATATGAAAGCATATTAAAATATAATGTACATAACAATATAACTTCACATATATATGAATGTGGTGGTGTGTTACTAAATGTTATTGTACATTTTAGTATGTTTTACTTTTGTTATAATACATTGGGTCAACACTCACAAAAATGTTAATTTGAAGGTTGAGATGGAAGAATTTAGCCAAATTCATATCACGCACCAAGAAGCAACACCAAAATTATGCTATTTTGTACCATTTCTGATAGAAAAATAATAATTTTACATCCAAAATGAACATTATTTATATTTTGAGAAAATTTTGTTATTTGTTCCTTTAAGTTATTCTAATGAGGTGTAATGTTAGGAAATATATTATATTATAGTAAATTATAATATAACATCATATATTATAATATATTATAGTGTGTTAATTCACATAATAATATGTTTACGTGATATTGTATAGTTAGTTTGAGCTTGCACCATCACAAATCATAAAATGTTGATTACAATGTTAAAATGATGTAATTTGAACGAATACATTGTTTGCCTTTTAGTTGAAGTATTAAAGGTGTGCATAAGAGAAGAAATAAGATTTGATGAGAATTCCATGTTAAGGACATGGAGGGAGATCCGCTAGGGGATCACACATGCATTGGACATGATATGGAGTGGTCTATGTTGAGGGCATAGAAGATGAAAATCTGTTGGGGACAAGGTTTAAATTTTATTTAATTATATGATTTGTGGAAAGAAGATCTGCTTGGGATAAGAATCTATAATCTAGTGGGGATTAAGATTGAATCAACTTTAATTTGTTCAGTTTTAATTGATGTGGAGGCATATCTGCTAGAGATGTGGGTTCGAGTCTACTAAGGATTGGGTATATGAACCTTCCACTAGAGAAGCAAGTTCATGCTATCCACTGGGGATTGGGATTTGAGTTTGATTTCATAGATTTGTTTGGGGATGCATCCACTAGGAATAAGAGTTTGGTTGGATTTTTTTGATTTAGACTCAATTGGGGGGGAGTTGGTTTAATTTGGCTCCACTGGAGAGGTTGGTTTTGAATTTGATTTATTTGCTTGACTTGTTTATATATATTTTGGGGCACCACTTGGGAGAAGGGTAACATTTAACTCAACTGGGGAAAATCATATTGGGTTTAAATTGTCGAGTTAATGTATGGATCATGGGTGTGCGATGGACCCATTAAGAAGGGGCTATATATGGGACTTGTGCTATCTCAGATTTACAAATCCAAATGGATAGTCTACTGGCAGTGGGATAGAGCTAGCTAACCTAAGGGGTTGCCTTTCAGTGTTCAATGGTTGTGCTAGGAAGAATGCATATCAAACTTACATTTTCTTAAGTAGGGAACAACCACTAGGGTGACCTGTTGGTAGCACAACAAATTGAACTTGACTTAGGGGCGACTATTGAGTGAATGTCACTGGGGACCTATATCAACTCAAGAGTATTCAGGCAATTCGTATAGGGAGTTTTGCTGACACTGCCCTAAAGATAGGATGCCTACTTGGGAAAAGGTACTGCTAGGGGTGTCCTCCTAATCCATAAGTGAATATATATTTTGTTTATATGTTTGTGTGGACCATGTTGGTGTGTGAGGGAACACATTGAGAAGGGGCTATGTAAGCCTTGACTTATCTCAGATTTACTGGACCAAGGGAGAATTTACACATCCATAGGACAGATTCTGCAACCAAAGTGGTGGTTACTAGGAAAGGGGAACTGTCCAATCTGATAGTAACCTGGGTAGTGTCTAAATGGGGTCTCAAAGAATGCGGTTCAAATATAGTTCCCACAGGGAAGGTGCTGCTATGGGTGTTATCCTGAGCCCTAGATAAGAAAGCTTATAGGTGTACGATGGCCAATGAAAGGAGAAAGCTTAGCAGACTTACATCTTCCATGAGTGGTGTATCCTAAGGTACGAGAATCAACTAACATAAGGTGTATCCGTCAGTATAGTGATAACCAACTAACCTAAAGTGTCGGTCGATGTCCAATAATCAATTTGGAAAGAAAGTGTGTAGGCTTACAACTTTCCAAGCAGAACAGATCATCGGGATAGTCTATCATCGGCAGGACATATGTTATCTGACCTAGAGTGACTACTAAGCGAGGAGCCCCGTGGAAGGACTGGACCCAGACTTGAGCAGTCAAGAGGAAAGGAGCCACTTGAGCACTTATCCTAAACCTCAAATATACTTGACCCAGTTAGTGCACGAAGGCGAATCTAAGAAGAAACTGTAGCATACTCACATCCTCTTAAATGAACCCAACAAGAGATAGTTTACCGGTCACACAGTAAGGCCTACCAAACTAACAAGGTGCTCGCCAGTGTGCTGTGGCAAAGTATGGAAGGAAAGTGTAGCAGACTTACATCCTCCAAAGTAAGAAGCCTTTAGGGTGACACACTAGCAGGGTAGCACGTCAGCCCGACCTAGAACAACTACTGAGTGAGTGCCGCTGGGGGCGTTATCTCAACTCAGAGCAGTCCGAGGCAAAAGATATGTGTTTGTTTTATATGTTCCTGTGTAGTTTGTGTTTGTATTGTGTCGATGAAGGATAGGATGCCACTCAGGTTCCATACACCTACCCTAAACTCATCATGGCAAATTCGCAAATAAGAATACTTTCAACATGGAAGAGATTAAATTTGAAATGGAATTTTCATTGATGATATTTATTTTCAAACATGATTTATAATATTTCTTTAACTAGAGTCCATTGATTGGAAGCAATGGGTGCTCTCCTTAACCCTGAACCGTAAAATACCCTAAACCCTGAAAACCTAACCCCTATACCCTAAACCCAATCATTAAACCCTAAACCCTAAACCCTAAAACTAAACCCTAAAACCTTAAATCTTAAACCCTAAACCCTAAACTAACCATAAACCCTAAGCTAACCCTAAACCCTAAATCCTAAACTCTAAAGATTAAACCTAAAACCCTAAACCCTAAACCCTAACCCTAAACCCTAAACTATGAAACCCTAAACCCTATAACCCAAAACCCTAAATCATAAATCCTAAACCCTAAACCCTAATCGCTAAACCCTAACCTTAAACCCAAAACCCTAAACCTAAAGTAACTAAATAAATAAAAAAAAAACCTAAACCTTAAAAGATAATAAACTTAAATCTAAACCTAAACTCTAAGAATGTGTAGATCCTTGACGGCAGGAACATTACTGTCAACCAAACTTAGGTTAGATCTTGCCATGGAGGCGAAGGTGGAGGCAGCGGTTATTGCAATGGTGATGGGGGATCTGGAGGTGCTGGTGGATATGGAGGTGGCATTTATGGAGGAGGGATGAGCGACGGAGGTTACAACGGTGGTGGTGCAGAGGGAGAGATCAAGGATATGATGGCAGATCCCGTTACTTGAGAGGTGGGGGTGGTTCTAATGGAAACTAGAGAAACTGAAGAACGACCGATTCTATTTACTACTTATGGAACTATGTCTTTACAGTAGAGACGGTTCTAGTTATCTAGGATTTTTGATTTGCTATATACAAGCTCATTTTTGATCTGTGTTGTTGCTTGCATCACAAAAAACTTGGTGTGATACTTGATTGACAAAATCGAAAAGAAGAAATGTTGAATCTGAATTTATTCTCTATTAAAAAAAACCACTAACCCTATAACCCTAAATTAAAACATAAACCCTAAGCCTAAAACCTAAACCCAAAACCCTAAACCCAAAATCATAAACACTAAACCCTAAACCCCAAAAACCCTAACTACTAAACCTTAAACACTAAACCCTAAACCCTAAACCCTAAATTCTAAAACTTACAAGCCTAAACCCTAAACCATAAACCCTAAACTAACCATAAACCCTAAACCAGAAACCCTAAAAACCTAAAATCCTAAACCTAAACTAAACAACACATAAAAATAAAATAAACCCTAAACTGCAAACCAAAATAAAATAATAAAATAAAATAAAATAATAACATAAATTAAAACCTAAACCTAAACCAAAAAATAAAATAAAATAAACTAATAAAAATAAACTAAAATAAAATAAATAAAAACCTAAACTAAATTAAAAAATAAAATAAACCTAAGAATAAAAAGCCAAAATAAAATAAAACTAAATGTATAATAAAAATAAAATAAACTTAAAACAAAATAAAATAAAAACTAAATAAAAAACTAAACATAAAAAATAAACCTTAAAAAAAAACCTGAAAATAAATAAAAAATAAAACCTAAACCCTAAACTAAGACAAAAACCTAAACCTAAAATAAAAATAAAATAAACCTAAACCTAAAATAAAATAAACTAGACTAAAATAAATAAAACCTAAATCTAAACTTAAAATAGACTAAACCTAAACCTAAACTTAAACTAAATTAAATAAATTGAACTAAAAATAAACTAAACCTAAACCTAAACTACAAAATAAAACCTAAAAATATACCTAAAATAAAAACAAAAAACCTCAACCTAAAAAAATAAAATAAAAACTGAAACCTAAACCTAAAAATAAAAAAATAATACCTTAACCTAAAAAATTAAATAAAAATAAAACTAAATTAAAATAAATAAACCTAATTAAAATAAATTAAAATAAAAATCAAAATAAAATTTAAATAAACTAAAATAAATAAAACATAAACTAAATAAATCTAAACCTGCTACTTTGGTTTAAGAAAATCAATATAAAAAAATAACTAAACCCACCTGACCCTAAACCCACCTAAATCCTGACCCTAAGTCATGACCAACCCTACCCTAAACTTTAAGCTTGGGCATACCATAAGTGACCCCAAACCACCCTGATCCCTGGGCCCTATTAAATCATGGGCCCAACTCAAACCCTATTTACCCTAACCATGCGCCTCCTGACCTGGGCCCTAGGCCCTAACTAGCAGGCCCACAGGCCCACGTCTGGGCCATGGACACTGGGCCCTGAGCCAAAGGCCCTGGGCCAGCCAGGCTAGCCCAGGCCTGGGCCTGGGCCTGCAGGCCTGGGCTCTAAATGACCTAAACCACAAACCACAAACCCTGGGCCAAACTGGGCCAAAACCCTAAACACTAAATCCACAAACTAAATGCTAAAATCCTAAATCTTGAACCCCAAACTAGCCCACAAACCCAAACCATAAATCCTAAACACTAAACCTTAAACCCTAAACCCTAAACCTTAACACTAAATGTTATACCCTAAAACCCTAAACCCTAAAATCCAAAACCCAAAATCGTAAACCATGAACCCTAAACCCTACACTCTAATGGTAAATAAATCTAAAACTAAACTAAACCCTAAACATAAACTGCGTTGTAAGTAAATAAACCTAAACCCTAAAGCTAATAAACCTAAATCAAACCTAAACCCTAAGAATGGGAAGGACCTTGGCGACAGAACATCAATCAACCATGCTCGACTTAGATCTACGTCATTCGAGGTGAAGGCGAGTGTCCGCGTGGTGGTGGTGGATCTAGAGGTGCTAGTGGATACAGAGGTGACAGTTATGGAGGTGGGAGGAGCAACAGATGTTACAGCTATGGTGGTGGTGGAGGGAGAGATCAGGGATATGATGGTGGATCCTGCTACTCGAGATGAGGGTGTGGTTCTGATGGGAACGAGAAAAACTAAAGAGCGACCAATCCGATCTGCTGCTTATCTAGAGTTTTTATTTACTCTATGTGTGCTCATTTTTTATCTATGTCATCGCTTGTGTCTTAGAAAAATTGGTGTGCAACTTGGTTGATAAAATTGAAAATAAGAAATGTTGAATCTGAATTTGTTCTCTATTAAAAAAACCCAAAACACAAAACCCTAAACCCTAAACTAAAACATAAACCCTTAACCTAAAACCTAAGCCCTAAACCCTAAACCCTAAACTAAAACATAAACCAAGCTAAAACCTAAACCCTAAACCCTAAACCATAGACCCTAAACCTTTAACCCTAAATGAAAACATAAAGCTTAACCCTAAAACCTAAACCCTAAACCCTAAACCCTAAACCAATCTAAAACCTTAAATCCTAAACCTAAAAATCCCCACCTAAACCTTAATGCTCCTAAACTTTGGGCCCTAAATCCAATCCTGCAACCCTAAACCATAAACCCTGGGCCTAACCCTGGGCCCTAAACACCCTGACCATAAACCTAAAATATAAACATAAACCAATACTAAATAAAATAAATACTTAAACCTAAATAAGATAAATAAAATAAAATAAAATAAAATCCTAAACTAAACTTAAACCCTAAACCTTAAATAACCCTAAACCCAAAATAATGCTATGACCACAGGCCCTAAACCCTAAACTCTAAACTTACCACACCCTAAACTCTAAACCTACAAATACCACCCTAAACCCTAACCGTAAATGTTAAAGTTTAAAAGCATAAAATCTAAAACCTTAAACCCTAAAACTTAAACCCTAATCGTAAACCATAAACCCTGAACCCCAAACCATAAACTGAAACCTAAAGTAATTAAATAAATTAAAAATAAACCTAAAACTTAAAACCTAATAAACCTAAACCTAATCCTAAACTTGAAGAATAGGTAGAACCTTGACGATAAGAACATCACCGTCAACTAGGCTAAGTCTAGATCTGGCGATGGAGGCAAAGGCAGAGGTGGCTATTATCGCAGTGGTGGTGGGGGATCTGGAGGTGCTGGTGGATATGGAGGTGGTGGTCAGAACAGTGGTGCTTATGGAGGCGGGAGGATCGACAGAGGTTACAATCGTCATGGTGGTGGAGGGAGAGATCGGGGATATGATGATGGATCCCACTACTGTGAAAGGTGGTTAATGGGAATTAGAAAGCGAAGAAACGGCCAATCCGATCTGCTGCTTATGGAACTATCTTTACAGTAGAGACTGCTCTAGTAATCTAGGGCTTTTGATTTGCTTTATGCATGCTTAATTTTGATCTATGTTGTCTCTTGTGTCTTAGAAACCTTGATGTGTTACTTGGTTGATGAAATCAAAAAGAAGAAATGTAGAATTCGAATTTGTTCTCTGAGGAAAAAAACCAAAAACCCTAAACCCTAAATTAAAACCTGAACCTTAAGCATAAAATCTAATCCTTAAACCCTAAACCCTAAATCCAAAAATCCTAAACTCTGAACTATAAACCCATAAACTAAAAACCCTAAACCTAAAACTAAACTAAAACCCTAAACACTAAACCCTAAACCCTAAACCCTAAACCTAAACCCTAAACCCTAAAAAGCTAAAAACCTAAACCTAAACTAAATAAAACCTAAAAATAAAATAAACAAACAAACCTACACAGAAATAAAATAAAAAATAAAAAAAAATAAAAACCTAAACTACAACCAAAACCAAAACCAAAACCTAAACCTAAACTTTAAAAGAAAATAAAATAAAATAAAAATAAAAAGTAAACTAAAATAAAATAAATAAAAACTTAAACTAAACTAAAAAAATAAAAGACAAAATTAAAATAAAAACTAAACCTAAAATAAAAAGAAAATAAAATAAAAGCTAAATTAAAACCTAAACCTTAAAAATAAACCAAAAAATAAGTAATAAATAAAACTTAAACCCTAAACTAAAAAAACTTAACTTAAAATAAAATAAAATAAACCTAAAAACTAAAATAAACTAAGATAAAATAAATTAAAACTAAAACTAAACCTAAAATAAACTAACCCTAAAACTAAACCTAAACAAAATAAAATAAAATAAGCTAAAATAAACCTAAACCTTAACTAAAAAAAAATAAAATAAACCTAAAATAAATACCTAAAACCTAAGCGTAAAATAAAATTAAAACCTAAACCTAAACCTAAAAAAAACCTAAAAAAATACAAAATAAAATAAAATAAAACTAAACTAAAACCTTAACCTAAACTTAAAAAATAAACTAAAAAAAAAATTTAGACTAAAATAAATAAACCTTAAATAAATAAACTAAACTAAGTAAAAATAAAAATAAACCTAAATAAAAATATAGAATTAAGTAAATTAAAATAAATAGAAAAATTAAATAAACTTAAACCTAAGAGTTTACTTTATTAAAAATAAATAAAAAATAAATAAAAAAATAAAAATAAAAATAAAAAAACATTAAACTTAAACCCTAAACCCAAAAACTAACCATAAACCATAAACCATAAACCTTAACCCCTAAGCCCTAAACCGTAAAACTTATAACCCTCAACCCTAAACCCAAAACCTAAAACCCTAAGCCCTAAACCCTAAAAACTTAAAAATCTAAACCTAAACTAAATAAAACCTAAAAATAAAATAAATAAAAAAATCTAAACCTAAATAAAATAGAAAAATAAAATAAAATAAAAACCTAAACCTAAACATAAAAATAAAATAAAATAAAAATAAAAATTAAATAAAATAAAATAAATAAACTCCTAAAGTAAACTAAAAACTAAAATAAACCTGAAAATAAAAAACCTAAATAAAATAAAAAAATAAAAATTAATATAAAAATAAATCAAAACTAAAAAAAGTAAAATAAAAACTAAATAAAAACCTAAACCAAAAAATAAACCTAAAAATAAATAAAAATAAAACCTCAACCCTAAACTAAAAAAGAAACCTAAACCTAAAATAAAAAAATAATAATAAACCTAAACCTAAACTAAACTAAATAAAAGCTAAACCACAACCTAAAATAAACTAAACCTAAACCCTAAACTAAATAAAATTAAATAAACTAAAAATAAACCTAAGCTAAACAAGAAAAAGAAAACTTAAAAATAAACCTAAAACTTAAACCTAAAAAAATAAAATAAAAACCTAAACCTAAACTTAAAAATAAAAAATAAAACCTAAACCTAAAAAAATAAAATAAAATAAAACTAAACTTAAAAGTAAAAAATGATCTAAACCTAAACCTAAAAAAATAAACTAAAATAAAAAACCTAAACTTAAATAAATGAACTAAACTAAATAAAAATAATAATCTTAAATAAAAATAAAAAAAATAAAATAAACTAAAATAAATAAAAAATAAACTAAGTAAACCTAAACCTTGGTTTGAATTTAAAAAAAAACCCTAAACTTAAATTAAATCTATGCCTAAACCCTCCACAAATCCTAAACCCTAAACCCTAAAAGACCCTAAGCCATAAAACCTAAACCATAAAAAACCTTAAACCCTAAACTAACCTAAACCCTAAACCCTAAACTCTAAACTAACCCTAAACAGAAAACCCAAAACCCTACAACCCTAAACCCTAAACCCTAAACCATAAACCCTCAAAACCCTAAACCCTAAAGCTTAAACACTGAACCCTAAACTATAAACCCTAACCCTAAACCCTAAACCTTAAACACTAAACCCTAAACCTTAAACTTATTTTCACTTTTAGGACTGAGTTGGGTTACATTTTTGACTTCTAGCTTTTGGGTTGGCCTGGTGGTTGCTACCTGGTGGTTCCTGTCTTTCCAGTCTAGGATGGCTTAGTTTTTTTGACCTTGTGGCTACTATCTTCTCTACCTTGTTACTCTGGTTGTTGGTGGATGAGATGTTTATACTCTGCCTTTATTTTATTTTCTTCATTTATCAGTTTATTGGCTCTCCTCTTGAACTAGAATTACTTTTTGCTAGTTGATGGTTTCATTTCTGAGTTGTTTAGTCATTTGTGGCTGTTCACCCTAGTTTGGCTTAGTGATTGCTACATGTTAAGACTTTGGCTTGGGGTTCCTATCTTAGTTTGGTTAGTTGTTTCTCTGTTAATCGACATTGGCCTGGTGCTTGCTGACGGTTGGTTCTGGTTTTACTTAGTTTGGAGCTTGGATGGGTATTTGGATAATGGTTGTTGTTTGTGTTCTAACTTTATTCTAGCCTCTCTCTAGCTTATTATGATTTGTTCATTGTAGCTTTTGTTTGGTGGTATGGCTACCAGTTGGTTGCTAGCCGATTGCTCTTTATTTAATGTTGCAGGATCTGGAACTCTATAGATTGCTAGCCTTAGATGTTTGCTTATATCAGGTATGTTGGCTATGATGTGTTTGATGCTACTCACATCTTCTCTTTGGTTGGTATCATTACATAAGATTGTAACCCTTCTTTATGATGTTTGGATGCTCATATATATTATTGTCCCTTGAGATGTTCCTAACTGAGCCTGAGCTTACTCTTTCTCAGCTCTCTCCTTTTCCTCTCTTTATTCTTATCCTTTTAAGCTATGACTTTTGCATTTGTAGTGTATTGCAAATTTCTTTTACATTTTGTGACATTACAGAGGTAATGGCGTTACTCAATCAAGCCAAGCATTGTTGTTGTTGATCTTGCATATCTTTCTTTCTCAAAGGAATCATGAACTATTGCTGACTCAACCTTTTACTAATTTTAGGATTTGTTTTAGTCTTACTCTGTGTCTTTTTCTGTTATTCTTTTTAACTATTCTATTTTTTGTTATGCTTTCTTTTCTTTTCTAATGTACTTAGATGGGAGTTTATCTCGTTAGTTTTATTGTAGCTCTAAGAATAGTAGAATTTTAGTGCTTTACCCCTTTTAAGGACATAATATCTCTTTTTTATGGTAATAAAATTCTATCTTTCCCAAAAAAAACAAAAATCTAAACCCTAAACCCTAAACCATAAGCCCTAAACCCTAACACTAAACCATAAACCCTAAAACCCAAACCCTAAACCCCAAACCCTAAACCTAAACCTTAAGTAGATAAACAAACTAAAAAAATAAGCTTAAAAGCTACAACCTAATAAACCAAAACCTAAACCTAAACCCAATGAATGGGAACCTTGGCAGGGGAACATCACCAGTCATCAGGGCTCAGTCTAGATCGGTGGATGAGGCGGGGAGGCTGATTACCAGTGGTGGTGGGGGATCTGGCGGTGCTGGTGGATATGGAGGTGTGGTTAGAGCAATTGGTGGTTATTGAGGTGGGAGGAGCGATGGAGGTTACAGCCTTGGTTGTTGCAAACCAAGAGATCGGGGATATGATAGTTGATCTCGCAACTCGAGAGGATTGGTTGGTTTTGATGGGAACTGGAGAAATGAAAGAATGACCGATCTGATCTACTACTTATGGAACTGTGTCTTTATAATAGAGACAGTTCAAATTATCTACAATTTTTGATTTGCTCTATGCATGCTCATTTTAATCTATGTTGTCACCTATGTCTTAGAAAACTTGGTGTGTTACTTGGTTGATGAAATCCAAAAAAAGAAATGATGAATCTAAATTTATTCTCTGTTAAAAAAAAAAACCAAAACCCTAAACTAAAACCTGAACCCTAAGCCCTAAACCTAAACCATAAACCCTAAACCATAAACCCTAAAAACCTGAAACCTTAAACCCTAAATCCTAAACCCTAAAATCCTAAACCCTAACTCCTAAACCCCAAAACCTAAATCCTAAACCCTAAACCCTAAACTCTAAACCCTAAAACCCTAAACCATAGACCATAAACCCTAAACCCTAAACCCTAAACCCTAAACACTAAATTAACCTTAAACCCTAAACCCTAAACCATAAACCCTAAAAAGCTAAAAACTTAAACCTAGACTAAATAAAACCTAAAAAAAATAAATAAAAAAACCTAAAATAAAATAAAATAAAATAAATACCTAAACATAAACCTAAACCAAAAAAGAAATGAAAATAAAATATAAAATCTAAACTAAAATAAAATAACTAAATACTTGAACTAAACTAAAAAAATAAAAAACCTAAATAAAATAAAAACAAAACCTAAAATAAAATAATATAAAACCTAAATAAAAACCTAAACTTAAAAAATTAATCTAAAAACAAAACCTAAAAATAAATAAAAAAATAAAACCTAAACCCTAAATAAAAATAAAACCTAAACCTAATAAAAAATAAAATATAAACTAAACTAAAAGATCTAAATAAATAAACCTAAGCTAAATAAATAAACTAAACCTAAACCTAAACCTAAACTAAATAAAATAAAATAAACTAAAAATAAACCTAAACCTAAACTAAAAAAATAAAACCTCAAGATAAACCAAAATTAAAAACCTAAAACCTAAACCTAAAAAAATAAAATAGAAAACATAAACCTAAACCTAAAAATAAAAATGGGCAACCTAAAAAATAAAATAAAATAAAACTAACCTAAAACTAAACTTACCTAAAATAAACTAAAATAAAAAACCTAAATTAAAATAAATAAACCTAAAATAAATAAACTAAACTAACCAAAAATAAAAATAAACCTAAATAAAAATAAAAAATAAATTAAAATAAAATAAAAAATAAACTAAATAAACATAATCCTATGAGTTCAATTCATTTAAAATAATAAAAAAATAGAAAAAAAGTAAAATAAAAAACCCTAACCCCAAACCCTAAATGTTAAAACTAACCCTAAACCCTAAATCGTAAACCCTAAAATCCAAAACCCAAAACCCTAAACCCCAAAACCTAAATCCTAAACCTTAAACCTTAAACCCTAAACCCTGAAAACCTAAAAATCTAAACCTAAAAATAAAATAAATTAAAAAATCTAAATCTAAAAAAAATAAAAACCTAAACTAGAAATAAAAATTCAAAATTAAAATAAATAACCTAAACCTATACCTAAAAAATATAATAAAAACCTAAACATAAAACTAAAAATTAAAAATAAAACCTTAACTTAAAAAATAAAATAAAAATAAAACTAAAGAAAAAAATAAACCTAAACTTAAACTTAAAGCTAAAAAATAAAATAAAAAACCTAAACTAAAATAAATAAACTAAACTAAATAAAAATAAAATAAAAAATAAATTAAAATAAATAAAAAATAAACTAAATAAACCTAAACTTACTTTTTTTACTTAATTTAAAAAAAATAAAAAAAATAAAAAAACTAACCCTAAACCCTATTGGTTATTCTTTTGCTTTGGTTTTGTGTTTAGTTATTCTCCTGAGATTAGCCTCTATTGGGTGCGTTATTTGCAGCACATTTTGTGTTGTTATTATGCTTCCTGTCCGGTTAGCTTTGTTGCTAGGTAAGTTTTTTTTTTCGGCTACTCCTAGCTAGCTGCTATTGTTGCCTTTCTCTGGTGGCTATGCTTCTTTTGGACCACTATTGTGTGGTGCTTTGTTGGTTTTCTGCATTTCCTTGGCTGATGGGAATGCTTCCTTTGTTGGTTACTTATGATGGGTTATTCTCTGGTGGTTACCTTATGGTTGTTTTACATAGCTGGTTTGGTTGGAGGAGTTTTAATTGTCCATGGAATCTTGGTTAGTTGATTTTTTTCCTTGTTGGTCTTTTCCTTCTTCTTGGACAATTTTCTGGAGCCTTTGTTGTGCTTGTCGAACCTTTGTTGATCCTTTTGGATTGAACATTTTAGTTTCTGGTGGTTGGTGGCTGTCTTTGGCCCCCTTTTGTGTGGATGTTTTGTCTTCTAGTGATTTGCACTAGCTGCAGCTTATGTTTCCTTCAGTCGATGGTTTCATTTATGAGTTGTTTAGTCATTTGTGGTTACTCACTTTAGTTTGGCTTGGTGACTTCTACTTGTTGGGACATTAGCTTGAGGGCTCCTATCTTGGTTTTGTTGGATGTTTCTCTATTAATTGGCATTGGTCTGGTGCTTGTTGATGGTTGGTTTTGGTTTTCTGCTAGCTGGTTGCTAGCCAGTTGCTCTTCGTTTAATGCTGTAAGATCTAGAACTTTGCGGACTGTTGACCTTGTATGTTTGCTTATATCAGGTATGCTGGCTATGATGGCTTTGATGTTACAAACTTCTTCTCTCTGGTTGGTAGCATTACATATGATTGTAACCCTTGTTCATGAAGTTTGGATGCTCATATATATTGTTGCCCCTTGAGATGACCCTAACTAATCCTGAGCCTTCTTCTTCTCAGCTCTCTCCTTTTCCTCTCTTTATGCTTATTCTTTTTAGCTATGACTTTTGCCTTTGAAGTGTTTTGCAGATTTTTTTTACAGGTTGGAACTTTATAGAGGGAATGGTTTACTCAGTCAAGCCAAGCATTGTTGTTGTGGTTCTTGCTTATCTTGCTTTCTCAAAGGAATCATTAACTACTACTGACTCATCCTTTTACTGATTTCAGGATTTGTTTTAGTCTTACTCTGTGTCTTTTTCTCTTATGATTTTTAGTTGTTGAATTTGCACATTTATTTTCTTTTCTTTTTCGAATGTACTTAGATGGGGGTTTAGCTCTTTAGGTTTCTTGTAGCTTTGAGAGCAGTAGAATTTTAGAGCTTTACCCCTTTTAGGGACATGATATTTTTTCCTTTTATGGTAATAAAATTCTAACTTTCCAAAAAAAAAACCCTAAATAACCCTAAACCCTAAACCCTTAACCTTAAACCCTAAAACCTAAAACTCTAAAACATAAACCTTAAACCCTAAACCCTAAAACCCTAAACCATAAACCCTAAAACCTAAACCTAAGGTAAAAATATAAAATAAAATAAAATAAATACCTAAACCTAAACCTAAACTTAAACCTAAACCTAAACCTAAGCCTAAAAATAAAATAAAATAGAATATGAAAACTAAACTAAACTAAAATAAATAAAAACCAAAATTAAACTAAGAAATTAAATAAACCTAAAAATAAAAAACCTAAATTATATAAAAACTAAACCTAAAATAGAAATAAAATAAACATAAGATAAAATAAAATATAAACTAAATAAAAACTTAAACCTAAAAAATAAACCTCAAAATAAATAAAAATAACACCTAAACCTAAAAAAAAAAACTCAAAACCTAAAATAAAATAAAATAAACCAAATAAAATAAACCTAAACCTCAACTAAAATAAAGCTAAAATTAATAAAACCTAAACCTAAACCTAAAATAAACTAAAACCTAAACCTATGTTAAATAAAATAAAATAAGTAAAATAAACCTAAGCCTAAACTAAAATTGTAAAATAAACCTAAAATAACCTAAAACACGACCTAAAAAGAAAATAAAAACCTAAACCTAAACCTAATAATTAAAAAAAAAACTTACACCTAAAAAATAAAGTAAAAATAAAACTAAACTTAAAAATAAACTTAAATCTAAGCCTAAACTTAAAAAATAAGCTAAAATAAAAAACACTAAACTAAAATGAATAAACTAAACTAAATAAAGTTAAAAATAAACCTAAATAAAAATGAAAAATAAAATAAACTAAAATAAATAAAAAATAAATTAAATAAACTAAATAAACCTAAACCTCGGTTAATTTTTTTAATAAAAAATCATAAACCATAAACCCTAAACCCTAAATCATAAACCATAAACCTAAAACTGACACCACCCTAGACTGGACCCTACCTACTGACCCTATTCACTAACCTACACTGTACCCCACACTAAACTAAAACTAAAATGCCTAAACCATATATAAATCCTAAACCCCTGAGCCCTGAGCCCAACTGACCCAAAACCATAAACCCTAGGCCACTACCCTAAACCCTATAACTCTGGCTTAAACCTAAACTCTGACCCTAAACTAACCACTAAACCCTGACCCAACCTAAACCCTAAACCATAAACTATAAATCATAATAATAAACCTAAACAAACTAAACCCAAATCCACAAACCTTAAATCCTAAACCCTACCAAACTCTACCAACCCACATTAAACCCTAAACCATAAACCAAAAACCCCTAAACCCTAAACCCTAAAACTTTAACCCTAAACTCTAGAAACCCTAAATCTTAAAGCCTAAACAATAAACCCTAAACCCTAAATCTTAATCCCTAACCCTAAACCCTAAACCCAAAAAGCATAAAACCTAAAACTCTAAGCCCTAAAACCTAAAGCCTAAAGCCTAACCCTAAACCCAAAACCCTAAAACCTAATAAACGTAAACCTAAACCAAACCCCTATGAATGGACTGAACCTTGATGGCAGGAACATCACCGTCAACCAGGCTCAATCTAAATCTAGCGGTGGAGGCGAAGGCAGAGGCGATAGATATTATAGTGGTGGTGGGGGATCTGGTTGTGCTGGGGGATATGGAGGTGGTCGTTGGAGCAGTGGTGGTTATGGAGGTGAGAAGAGCGATGGAGGTTACAGTCATGGTGGTGACGGAAGGAGTGATTGGGGATATGATGGCGAATCCCACTACTTAAGAGGCCAGGGTGGTTTTGATAGGAACTAAAGAAACTGAATACTTATCAATTCAATCTTCTACTTATGGAACTGTCTCTTCATAATAGAGACGGTTCTAGTTACCTAGGGTGTTTTTGATTTGCTCTGTGCGTGCTTATTTTTTACCTATGTTATCACTTGTGTCTTAGAAAAGTTGGTGTGTTACTTGATTGATGAATTCAAAAGAAGAAATGTCAAATCTGAATTTCTTCTCTGTTAAAAAAAACCAAAAACCCTAAACCCTAAACTAAAACTAACCCTAAACCTAAAACCTAAACTCTAAACCCTAAACCCTAATCCTTAATCCATAAAACCCTAAACCATAAACCCTAAAATTTAAAACCAAAATCCTAAATGCTAAACCCCAAATGCCAAACCCTAAATCCTAAACATGAAACCCTAAACTAACCCTTAGCCCTAAAAAGCTAAGACCAAAATTGAAACTAAATAGAACTTAAAAATAAAATAAATAAATAAACTTAAACCAAAATAAAATAAAAAAATAAAATAAAATAAAAACCTAACCTCAAACTTAAAAAAAAATAAAATGTAAAAACTAACATAAAATAAAATAAATAAAAACTTAAACTAAACTAAAAAAATAAAAAAACCTAATAAAAACTAAACCTAAAATAAAAATAATATAAACCTAAAATAAAAACTAAATAAAAATCTAAACCTAAAAAATAAACATAAAAATAAATAAAAGTAAAACATAAACCCTAAACTAAAAAAATAATCTAAACTTAGAGTAAAAAATAAAATAAACCTAAACCTAAACTATCATAAACTAAACTAAAATAAATAAAACCAAAAATAAACTAAACCTAAATCTAAACCTAAACTAAATAAAATAAACTAGAAATAAACCTAAAGCTAAAATAAAAAATAAAGCCTAAAAATAAA
The DNA here is from genome assembly GCA_021442155.1 of Cymbidium sinense. Taxonomy (NCBI): domain Eukaryota; kingdom Viridiplantae; phylum Streptophyta; class Magnoliopsida; order Asparagales; family Orchidaceae; genus Cymbidium; species Cymbidium sinense. Next base: position 349,523 of record CM038220.1, on the reverse strand, counting down.
ATTAATATTAAAATTTAAACCCTAAACCTAAGAAAATAAAATAAAAACCTAAACCTAAACCTAAAAATAAAAAATAAAACCTAAACCTAAAAAATAAAATAAAATTAAGACTATACTAAAAAATAAACCTAAACTTAAACCTAAAATTAAAAAATAAACTAAAATAAATAAAACTAACATAAATAAATTAAATAAAAATATAAAATAAACTAAAATAAATAAAAATAAAATAAATAAATTTAAACCTCCTAGTTTACTTAATTTTAAAAATATTTAAAATTAAAATTAAAAAAAAATTCGTAACCTTAAACCTTAAACCCTAAAACCCTAAAACCAAATGTAACTCTAAACCGAAAATAAAATGAAATAAAAATAAAACTAAAATAAATAGAATATAAATAAAACTAAATTAAAAAAATAAAATAACCCTAAAAAGGAAATACCTAAATAAAATAAAAACTATAGGTAAAATAAAAATAAAATAAACCTAAAATTAAATTAAATAAAATTAAAACTACGTAAAAACCAAAACCTAAAATTAAAACCTAAAAATAAATAGAAAATAAAACCTAAACCCTAAATTAAAAACAAAACCAAAACCTAAAATAAACCTAGACCTAAACTAAAATAAATAAAACTTAAACCTTAACCTAAAATAAACTAAACCTAAACCCTAAACTAAATAAAATAGAATAAACTAAAAATAAACATAAACCTAAACTAAGAAATAAAACCTAAAAATAACCATAAAATTAAAACCTAAAACCTAAACCTAAAAAAATAAAATAAATAACTAAACCTAAACCTTAAAAAGAAACCTAAACCAAAAAAATTAAATAAAAATAAATCTAAGCTAAAAAAAAACATAAACCTAAACCTAAACCTAAAAAATAAACAAAAATAAATAAACATAAATGAAAATAAATAAACCTAAAATAAATAAGCTAAACTAAATAAAAATAAAAAATAAACTGAAATAAAGAAAATAAAATGAACTAAAATAAATTAAAAATAAACTAAATAAACTAAATAAACTTAAACCTACCAGTTTACTTAATTTAAAAAAAAACTCTAAACCTAAAATAAACCATAAATCCTAAACCCTAAAAAACCTTAAGCCTTAAACCCTAAACCCTAAAAACCTAAACCCTAAACCCTAAATCTTATATTCTAAACCCTAGAAAACCATAATCCCTAAACCCTAAACCCTAAACTAACCTAAACCCTAAACCCTAAACCCCCCTACAACCCTAAACCATAAACCCTACAATTATAAACCCTAAACCCTAAACCCCAAACACTAAATCCTAAACCCTCAAAACCCTAAACCTTAAACTCTAAACCCTAAACCCTAACCCAAACCCTAAACCCTAAATCCTAAATCCTAAACCCTAAACTTATTTTCACTTTCTAGCTTGAGCTAGCTTTTGTTTCTGATCTCTTGCTTTTGGGTTGGCCTGGTGCTTGCTACGAGGTGGTTCCTATCTTTTCAGCCTAGGTTGCCTTGGTTTTTTCAGCATAGTGGCTTATATCTTCTCTACCTTATTACTCTGGTTACTGGTGGATGAGATGGTTTCTGCTCTAGCTTTATTCTATTTTCTATGCTGATTGGTTTATTGGCTCTCCTCTTGAACTCGAATTACTTTTTGCTAGTTTTTCATGGTTGGATGGGTGGCCTTCCTAATGGGAACTGCTGTTGGTTGTTCCAGTTTTAGGCCTTCTTTTGTAGAATTTTGTGGCTTATTTTTGGTGGTTGCCTCCGAGTTCCTTATTATTTATTATTTGATCCTTCATTTTCTTTAGTTTGTATTTGATTAATCTTCTAGGATTAGCCTCTACTGGGTGCATTGTTAGTAGCACATTTTATGTTATTATTATGCTTTTTTTCATCGTAGTCTTTATTGTTGGGGAAGTTTTGTTTTTTGACTAATCCTGGCTAGCTGCTATTGTTGCCTTTCTATGGTGGTTGTGCTTCTTTTGCACCTCATGTTGTGTGGTGCTTTGTGGTTTTCTACTTTTCCTGGGCTACTGGTGATGCTTCTTTTGTTGGTTACTTATGATGGGCTATTCTTTGGAGGTTTCCTTATGGCTATTTAACAAAGCAGGTTTGGTTGGAGGACTTTTAGTTGTCCTTGGAATCTTGGTTGGTTAATTTTTTACTTTTTATTAGTTGTTTCTCTATTAATTTACCATGGGTCTGGTGCTTGCCGATGGCTGGTTCTAGTTTTCCCCAGTATTTGGATAATGGCTATTGTTGGTGTTCTTATTTAATTCTAGCCTCTCTCTAGATTATTATGATTAGTCTATTGTGGTTTTCATTTGGTGGTTTGCTTGCTAGCTAGTTGTTAGTCGGTTGCTCTTTATTTAATGGTGCAGGATCTGGAACTCTATGGACTATTGGGCTTGGATGTTTGCTTGTATCAGGTATGCTGACTATGATGGCTTTGATTGTAACCCTCTTCTCTTTGGTTGGTAGCATTACATATGATTGTAACCCTTATTTTTGAAGTTTGGATGCTCATATGTATTATTGCCCTTTGAGATGATCATAATTGAGCCCGAGCCTGAACTTTCTCAGCTCTCTCATTTTCCTCTCTTTATCTTTATCCCTTTTATCTATGACTTTTTCCTTTGTAGTGTTTTACAGATTTCTTTTATAGGTTGGAACTTTATAGTGGGAATGGTCATTACTCAGTCAATCCAAGTGTTATTGCTGTCAATCTTGCTTATCTTGCTTCCTCAAAGGAATCGTGAATTGCTTCTGACTCATCCTTTTACTATTTTTAGGATTTTTTTATCTTACTTTGTGTCTTTTTCTCTTATGCTATTTAGTTGTTGTATTTGCTCTTTTATTTTCTTTACTTTTTATAATGTACTTAGATAGGGGTTTAGCTCTTTAGGTTTCTTATTGCTCTCAGAGCAGTAGAATTTTAGAGCTTTAGCCCTTTAAAAGACATTGTATATTTTCCTTTTATGATAATAAAATTCTAACATTCCCTAAAAAAGAAATCCAAAACCATAAATAACCCTAAATCCTAAATCCTAAACCCTAAACCCTAATCCCTAAACTCTAAACCCTAAACTAACCCTAAACCTAAAACCCTAAACCCTAAACCCTAAACCCTAAAATGCTAAAAGGCTAAACCTAAACTAAATAAAACCTAAAAATATAATATATAAAAAAACCTAAACCAAAATAATATAATAAAATAAAATAAAATAAAATAAAACTAAAACCTAAACCTAAACCTAAACCTAAAAAAAAAGAAATAAACTAAAATAAAATAAATAAGAACCAAAACTAAACTTAAAAATAAAAAACATTAATAAAATAAAAACTAAACCTAAAATAAAAATAAAATAAACATAAAATAAAATAAAATAAAACCAAATGAGACCTAAAAATTAACCCAAACCTAAAAATATAAACCTACCCTAAAAACCATAACCCTAAAGCCCTAAACTGGGCCCTAAACTCTAAACTAAACTGGGCCTAAATCCTACCCTGGGCCCTAAACCCTGGGCTAAACTCGTTGACTTTAAACTCACCTTAAACCTTGGCTAACCCTGTCCTAAACTGGGCCTAAACTTTAAAGTGACACCCAAAACCCTGGGCCCTAAACGTGAGGCATGACTAACCCTAAACAGCTGACCCTACCACATAAAACACTAAAACCTAAAATCCTAAAACTAAATAAAACTTTAAAATAAAATAAATAAAACCTAAACCTAAATAAGATAATAAGATAAAATAAAATAAAACCAAACTAAACCTAAACCTAAAACTAAAATTAAATAAAATAAAAATTAAAAAATAAATAAAACCTAAACTAAACTAAAAAAAATAAAATAAACCTGAATAAAACCTAAATAAAATAAAAATAAAATGTAAAATAAAAATAAAATAATTTTTAATAAAATAAAATAAAAACTAAATAAAAATCTAAATCTAAAAAAACCAAAAAATAAATAAAAAATAAAACCTAAACCCTAAATTAAAAAAAATCCTAAACTTAAAATAAAATAAACCTAAACTAAACTAAAATAGACTAAACTAAAATAGATAAAACCTAAACCTAAACCTAAAATAAACTAAACCTAAACTTAAACCTAAACTAAATAAAATAAAATAATGTAAAAATATACATAAACCTAAACTAAAACATAAAGCCTAAAAATAAACATAAAATAGAACCTAAAACCTAAACCTAAAAAAAATAAATAAAAACCATAACCTAAACCTAAAAATAAAAAATAAAACCTAAACCTAAAAATAAAATAAAATTAAAACTCAACTAAAAAATAAACTTAAACCTAAACCTAAACCTAAAAATAAACTATAATAAAAAATTAGAACTAAAATAAATAAACCTAAAATAGATAAACTAAACTAAATAAAAATAAAAAATACATCTAAATAAGAATAAAAAGTAAAGTAAACTAAAATAAATAAAAAATAGACTTAATATACTAGATAAACCTAAACCTACCGGTTTACTTAATTTTTAAAAAAACCCTAAACCCTAAACAAACCCTAAACCCCGAAAAATTCTAAACCCTAATCCCTAAACCCTAAAAGCATAAATGCTAAAACCTTATACCATAAACCTTAAACCCTAAACCTTAAACCCTAAACACTAGCCCTAAACCCTAAACCCTAACTCCAAACCATAAACCTAAACCTAAAGTACTTAAATAAATTATAAAATAAACCTAAACCAAAACCCTAAGAATGGGCAGAACATTAACAAAAAGAACATCACGGTCAATTAGGATCAGTATAGATCTGGCGGTGGAGGCGAAGGCGGAGGTGGCAGTTATCGCGATGGTGGTGGGAGATCTCGAGGTGTTGGTGGATATGGAGGTGGTTGTTATGGTGCTGGGAGGAGCGACAGAGTTTATAGCCTTGGTGGTGGTAGAGGGAGAGATCGGAGATATGATGGTGGATACTGCTACTCGAGAAGACGAGGTGGTTCTAATTGGAGCTGGAGCGGCGTCGATCCGACATTTGCTTATGGGAATGTCTTTATAGTAGAGACGATTCTAGTTATCTAGGGTTTTGAATTTGCTCTATGCGTGCTAATTTTTGAACTATGTTGTTGCTTATGTCTTAGAAAATTTGGTGTGTTACTAGGTCGATGAAATTAAAAAGAAGAAAATGTTGAATCTGAATTTATTCTCTGTTAAAAAAAATAAAAAACAAAAAACCCTAAACCCTAAACTAAAACTTGAACCCTAAACCTAAAACCTAAACGATAAATCCTAAAAACCTTAAACTTTAAACCCTAAACCCTTAAACTTAAACCCTAAAAACCTAAACCCCAATACCCTAAAGCCTAAAACCTAAACCCTAAATAATAAACCCTAAAGCCCAAACCCTAAATAAATAAAAAATAAACTAAATATACTAAACAAACCTAAACCAATCAGTTTACTTAATTTTAAAAAAAATGTTAAACCCTAAATCCTAAACCTTAAACCCTAAACCACTTAAACCTACACCTTAAGAAACCCTAAATCCTAAACCCTAAACCCTAAACTCTAAACCCTAACCCTAAACCCTAAACACTAAAAGAATAAACCCTAAAACCCTAAACCCTAAAACCTAAACCCTAAACTTTAACCCTAACCCCTAAACCACAAACCCTAAACCTAAACCTAAAGTAACAAAATAAATTAAAAAATTAACCTAAACTCTAAAACCTAATAAAAATAAACCTAAACCTAAACCTTATGAATGTGTAGAACCTTGGTGACAGGAACATCACCTTCAACCAGGTTCATTCTAGATCTAGCGATAGAGGCGAAGGAGGAGGTGGTGGTTATCACAGTGGAGGTGGGGGATCTAGAGATGCTGGTGGATATGGTGGTGGTGGTCAGAGCAGTGGTGGTTATGGAGGCGGGAGGAGGGATGAAAGTTACAACCATGGTGGTAGCAGAGTGACAGATCGAGGATATGATGGTGGATCTCTCTACTCGAGAGGCCGAGGCGGTTCTGATGGGAAGTGGAGAAACTGAAGGTCAGTCGATCTGATCTGCTGCTTATGGAACTGTGTCTTTATAGAAGAGACGATTCTAATTATTAAAGGTTTTTGATTTGCTCTTTGCATGCATATTTTTGATCTATGTCGTCACTTGTGTCTTAGAAAACTTAGTGTGTTACTTGGTTGATGAAATCAAAAAGAAGAAATATTGAATCTGAATTTATTCTCTGTTTAAAAAAAAATAAGAAAACCCTAAATCCTAAACCCTAAAAAGCTAAAAACCTAAACCTACACTAAATAAAACCTAAAAATAAAATAAATAAAAAACTTAAACCAAAATAAAATAAATAAAATAAAATAAAATAAAAACATAAACTAAAAGCTTAACCTAAACCTAAACCAAAGAAAATAACATTAGAAATAAAAGCTAAACTACAATATAATAAATAAAAATCTAAAATAAACTAAAAATAAAAAATCTAAATAAAATAAAAAATAAACTTAAAATAAAAATAAAATAAACCTAAAATAAAATAAAATAAAAACTAAATAAACACCTAAACCTAAAAAATAAACCAAAAAATAAAACCTAAAAATAAATAATAAATAAAACCTAAACCCTAAACTAAAAAAACTAAACCTAAAATAAAAAGATGATAAACCTAATCCTAAACAAAAATAAACTAAACTAAAATAAATAAAACCTAAGCCTAAACTTAAAATAAACTAAACATAGACCTAATACTAAACTAAATAAAATAAATTAAGCTAAAAATAAACCAAAACCTAAATTAAAAAATAAAACCTAAAATAAAAACCTAAAACTGAAACCTTTAAAATAAAATAGAAACTTAAACCTAAACCTAAAAATAAAAAATAAAACCTAATCCTAAAAAATAAAATAAAAATAAAACTAAACTAAAAAATAAGTTTAAACCTAAAAATATACTAAAATAAAAAACCTATACTAAAATAAATAAACCTAAAATAAATATAGTAAATTAAATAAAAATAAAAATAAACCTAAATAAAATAAAAAATAAAATAAACGAAAATAGATAAAAAATAAACTAAATAAACATAAACCTACCAACAAATAAATAAAATAAATAAATAAATAAAATAAATAAAATAAATAAAAAAGAAATAAAATAAATAAAATAAAATAAAAAGAAAACCCTAATCCTAAACTGTAAACCCTAAAATGAACCCTAAACCCTACACACTAAACCCTAAACCTACAACCATAAACCTTAAACCCTAAACACTGAACCCTAAAACCCTAAATCTTAAACCTTAAACCCAAAACCCAAAACCCTAATACCTACAACCCTAAACCCTAAACTTTAAACTCCAAACCCAAAACCTTAAACCCTTAACCCTAAAATCTAAAAACCTAAACTATATAAAAATTAAAAATAAAATAAATAAAAAACCTAAACCTAACTAAAATAAAAAAATAAAATAAAATAAAAACCTATACTAAAAGCTAAACCTAAACCTAAGCCTAAATCAAAAAATAAAATAAAATAAAAAATAAAAACTAAACTAAAATAAAATAAATAAAAACTTAAACTAAACTAAAAAAAAATTAAATAAACTTAAAAATAAAAAAGCTAAATAAATTGAAACCCAAATGTAAAATAAAAATAAAATAACCCTAAAATAAAATTACAATAAATAAAATAAAACCTAAACCTTAAAATAAACCTAAAATTAAATAAAATAAATAAATAAAATAACCTTAAACCTAAAATAAATAAAATCTAAACCTAAACTAAATAAATAAACTAACTAAAATAAACCTAATCCTAAAATAAAAATAAAACCTAGAAATAAACCAAATAAAACCTAAATCCTAAAGCTAAAAAATAAAATAAAAACCTAAACCTAAAATAAAATTAAACCTAAACCTAGAAAATAAAATAAAATAAAACTAAACTAAAATAAACCTAAACCTAAACCTAAACCTAAAATAAACTATTAAAACATAAAAATAAAATAAATAAATAAAAGATAAAATTAACCTAAATAAAGATAAAAAATAAAAAAAGGAAAATAAATAAAAATTAAACTAATTAAACCTAAACCTATCGGTTTACTTAATTATTATTTAAAAAAAAAACCCTAAACCCTAAACCCTAAACCCTAAATCCTAAAACTAACCCTAAACCTACAACCATGAACCTACAACCCCAAACCCTAAACCCTAAACCTTAAACCTTAAACCCTAAACCCTAAAGCCTAACCGTAACCCTAAGCCCTAAACCCTAAACCCTAAACCTTAAAATCCTATACCCTAAACTCTTAAGTAACCCTAAAGCCTAAAGCCTAAACCCCTAAAAACCATAAATCGTAATGCCTAAACACTAAACTCTAAACCCTAAACCCTAAAACTTAAACCCTAAATCCAAAAAAACCATAAACCCTAAACCCTAAACCTTAAACAATAAAACTAAAAATAAATAAAAAATAAAACCTAAACCCTAAATTAAAAAAAGATAACCTAAAATAAAAATAAAATAAATCTAAACCTACACTAAAATAAACTAAACTAAACTAATAAAACCTAAAATGAATTAAACCTAAACCCTAAACTAAAAAAATAAAATAAATTAAAAATAAAGCTAAACCTAAACTAAAAAATGAAACCTAAAAATAAACCTAAAATAAAAACTTAAAACCAAAACCTAAAAAAATAAGAAAAAAACTAAACCTAAAAAAAATAAAATAAAATATAAACCTAAAAAAATAAAAAATAAAAACTAAACTAAAAAATAAACATAAACCTCAACCTAAACCTAAAAAATAAACTAAAAAAAACCTAGATTAAATTAAATTAACAAAACTAAATAAAAATAAAAAATTTAAAATAAATTAAAATAAATAAAAAATAAATTAACTAAACCTAAACCTATTGGTTTACTTAATTTTTTTTTAAAAAACTCTAAACCATAAACAAATCTTAAACCTTAAACCTAGCCCACCTAAACCCTAAATCTTAAACCATAAATCCTAAACCCTAAACCCTTACCCTAACCCTAAACCCTAAACTCTAAACCAACTCTAAACCTTAAACCCTATACTCTAAAAACCCTAAACCCTAATGCCTAAAGCCTAAAGCCTAAAGCCTAAACCCTAAACTAACCCGAAACCCTAAGCTAACCCTAAACCCTAAGCCCTAAACCCTAAACCCTAAAGCTTAAACAATGAAGCCAAAAACCAAAACCCTAAACCCTAAACCCTAAAAAACCTTAAACCCTAATCCCTAACCTTGAACCCTAAACCCTAGAAAACCCTAAACACTAAACCCTAATCCTTAACCCTGAACCCTAAACCCTAAAACCCTAATCCCTTAACCCTAAACTTTAAACCCCAAATCCTAAATCCTAAACCCTAATCATAAACCCTAAACCCTAAACTTAAGCCTAAAGCTACTAAATAAATTAAAAAATAAGCCTAAACATAAACCTAAACCCTAAAAATGGGCAAAACCTTGATGACAGGAACATCATCGTCAACTTGGCTCAGTCTAGATCTGGCGGTGGAGGTGAAGGCGGAGGCGGTGCTTATCGTAATGGTGGTGGGGGAACTTAAGGTGCTGGTGGATATGGAGATGGTGATCATAGTAGTGGTGGTTATGGAGGTGGGAGGAGCGACAAAGGTTACAGCGGTGGTGGCGACGGAGGGAGAGATCAGGGATATGATGGTGGATCAAGCTACTCAAGTGGCTAGGGTAATTCTGATGGGAACTAAAGAAACTGCAAAATGATCGATCTGATCTACTGTTTATAGAAGTGTGTCATTAAAGTAGAGATGGTTCCAATTATCTATGGTTTTTGATTTGCTCTATGTGTGCTCATTTTTTATCTATGTTGTCACTTCTGTCTTAGAAAACTTAGTCTGTTACTTGGTTGATGAAATCAAAAAGAAGAAATATTAAATATGAATGTGTTCTTTGTTAAAAAAAACCAAAAACCCTAAACCCTAAACTAAAACTTGAACCCTAAACCAAAAAACTAAACCCTAAACCTTAAAAACCCTAAACCCTAAACCCTACACCCTAAAACCCTAAACCCTAAACCCTAAACCCTAAACCCTAAAACCTAAACCCTAAACCCTAAATCATAAACCTTAAACCCTAAACCATAAACCATAAACTCCAAACCCTAAACCCTAAACCATAAATCCCAAACCCTAAACCCTAAACCTTAAACGAACGTTAACTCCTAAACCCTAAACCCTAAACCCTAAAAAGCTAAAAAGCTAAACCTAAACTACATAAAACCTAAATTAAAATAAATAAAAAATTTAAACATAAATAAAATAAAAAAATAAAATAAAATAAAAACATAAATTGAAACCTAAACCTAAACCTAAACCTAAAAAGAAAATAAAATAATAAATAGAAAATAAACTAAAATAAAATAAATAAAAACTAAGCCTATACTAAAAATTAAATAAAAATTAAACCTAAAATAAAAATAAAATTAACCAAAAATAAAATAAAATAAAATAAAAACTAAATAAAAACCTAAATTTAAAAAACAAACCAAAAAATGAAACCTAAAAATAAATAAAAAATAAAGTGTAAACCTTAAACTATAAAAAAAGCCTAAAGCTAAAATAAAATTAAAATAAACCTAAACTAAAATAAATAAAACCTAAACATAAACCTAAAATAAACTAAACCTAAACCTAGACCCAAACAAAATAAAATAAAATAAACTAAAAATAAAACCTAAAATTAAATGTAAAAATAAACCTAAAATAAAACCTAAAACCTAAACCTAAAAAAATAAAATTAAAACTTAAACCTAAACCTAAAACTATAAAATAAAACCTAAACCTGAAAAAATAAAATAAAAATAAAACTAAACTAAAAAATAAACCTAAACCTAAACCTAAACTAAAAAATAAATGAAATAAAAAAAGCCTAAACTAAAATAAATAAGCCTAAAATAAATAAAATAAACTAAATAAAAATAAAAATAAACATAAATAAAAATAAAAAGTAAAATAAACTAAATTAAATAAAAAATAAACTAAATAAAGCTAAACCTACCAGTTTACTTAATTTAAAATAAAAAAAAATGAAAATATATAAAAAAAAACCCTGACCCGACCCAAACCCCTAAAACTAAACCTAAACCCTAAACCTTAAACCCTAAACCCTAAACCCTAAAATCTTAAACCTAAAACCCTAAACTACTAAACGCTAAAACTGTAAACCCTAAACCCAAAACCCTAAAACTGTAAACCCTAAACCCTAAACCCTAAACAATAAAACCTACAACCTTAAACCCTCAGCCCTAAACCCCAAACCATAAACCTTAAACCCTAGACCCTAAACCATAAACCCTAAACTCTAAAAACCTAAAAACCTAAAAACCTAAATCTAAACTAAATAAAACCTAAAAATAAAATAAATAAAAAAACCTAAACCTAAGTTAAATAAATAATATATTCTAAAATAAAATCCTAAACTAAAACCTAAACTAAAACCTAAACCTAAAAATAAAGTAAAATAATAATTAAAACAAAACTAAAATAAAATAAATAAAAACCTAAACTAAACTAAAAAATGAAATAAACCTAAAAAAAAAAGCCCAAATAAAGTAAAAACTAAATGTAAACTAAAAATAAAATAGACCTAAAATAAAATAAAATAAAAACTCTATAAAAGCCTAAACTAAAAATAAAAAATAAAAAATAAAAAATCTAAAACTAAATAAAAAATAAAACCTAAACCCTAAAGTAGAAAAAAACCTAAACCTCAAATAAACTAAATAAAATAAACCAAAACTAAAACTAAAATAAACTAAACTAAAATAAATAAAACTTAAACCTGAACCTAAACCCTAAACTAATAAAATAAAATAAATTGAAAATAAACCTAAACCTAAACTAAGAAATAAAACTTAAAAATAAACCTAAAATAAAATCCTAAAACCTAAACCTAAATAAATAAATCAAAAATCTAAACCTAAACTTAAAAATAAAAAATAAAACCTAAACCTAAAAAATAAAATAAAAATAAAACTAAACTAAAAAAAAACTTAAACCTAAGCCTAAAAACTAAACTAAAATAAATAAACTAAACTATAAAAAATAAAAAATAAAAAATGAACCTAAATAAATAATAAATTAAATTATCTAAATAAGCCTAAACCTTTACCCTACAACTCTAAATCTTAAACCCTAAACCCTAAAAAATCCTAAATCCTAAACCTTAAATCCTAGACTCTAAATAGAAAAAATAAAAAAAAATAAAAAAAAATTGTAACCCTAAATGCTAATCCCTAAACTATAAACCATAAACCTACAACCCTAAACCCTAAACCCAAACCTAAACATAAAACCTAAACCTAAACCCTAAGCTTAAACCTAAAATAAACTAAACTAAATAAAATAAAACCTAAACTAAACTATATATAAATAAAATAAGTAAACATAAACTAAATAAAGCAAAATATAAATAAATATAAATAAATAAATAAACTAAATAAAATAAACTAAACTAAATAAACCTAAACCTAAACCTAAACCTAAACTAAACTAAAATACACTAAACTAAACTAAACCTAAACCTAAACCTAAACCTAAACCTAAACCGAAACCTAAACTAAATAAAGTAAAATAAACTAAATAAATAACCTAAAATAAATAAAACTAAATAAACCTAAAAAAACCTAAACCTAAACTAAACTGAAATAAACTAAACTAAATAAACTAAACATAAAAATAAACTAAGTAAACTATATAAATAAAAACTAAACTAAATAAATAAACCTAAATAAAAAATAAATTAAATAAATAAACTAAACAAAACAAAACAAAACTAAACTAAAATAAACCTAAACCTAAACCTAAAACCTAAACTAAATAAACTTAAACCTAAATAAATAAAATTAACTAAACCTAAACTAAGTAAACCAAAACCAAAACCTAAACCTAAACCTAAACCTAAACTAAAATAAATAAACTTAAACTAAATAAAAATTAAAATAAAAATAAACCTAAACCTAAACCTAAACTAAACTAAATAAATAAAACCAAACTAAAATAAAAAAATAAAGCTAAACCTAAACCTAAACCTAAACCTAAAACCTAAGTAAAAATAAACTTAAACCTAAACCTAAATAAACCTAATAAACCTAATCTAAAATAAACATATACTAAAACTAAATAAAATAAAATAAATAAACCTAAACCTAAACCTAAAAAAAACCTGAACGTAAACTAAACCTAAACTTAAACCAAAATAAATAAACCTAAACTAAAATAAATCCTAAACCTAAAATAAATAAAAAAACCTAAACTAAATAGAACTATGCTAAAAAAAACCTAAACCTAAATAAACCTAAACTAAATAAACCTAAACTAAATAAACCTAAACCTAAACCTAAACCTAAACTAAACAAAGAAAAACTAAATAAATAAATGAAATAAACCTAAACCTAAATAAACTAAGCTAAACTAAACTAAATAAATAAAATAAAACTAAACTAAATAAATAAATTGAATTTAACCTAAAATGTAAACTGAAATAAATAAAATAAATAAAATAAATAAATAAACAAAACTAAATAAACTAAACCTAAAACTAAACCTACACCTAAAAATAAACTAAACTAAACTAAATTAAACTAAATAAAACCTAAACCTAAACTAAATAAATAAACTAAATAAAATAAACTAAATAAACTAAACTAAGTAAATAATCCTAAACCTAAATAAAAATAAAATAAAAACTAAACCTAAACCTAAACCTAAACCTAAACTAAACTAAAACCTAAACTTAAACCTAAACATAAACTAAATAAACCTAAACCTAAACCTAAACCTAAACTAAACTAATTAAACTAATATAACCTAAATAATCCTAATGCTAAACCTAAACTTAAATTAAACTAAATTAAATAAAAATAAAATAAAATAAACTAAAAATCAATTAAATAAATAATCCTAAGCCTAAACTAAGCTAAAAATAAATTAAATTAAAACTAAACTAGATAAATAAATAAATAAACCTAAACCTAAACAAAAATAAATAAAATAAATATAATAAAATAAAATAAACTAAATAATCCTAAAACTAAACTAAGTAAATAAACTAATAAACTAAATAAACTAAATAAAATAAACTAAAATAAGTATAAACTAAATAAACCTAAACTAAACTAAATAAACCTAGGACCTAAACCTAAACCTGAACCTAAACTATACTAAACTAAAATAAAATAAATAAACTAAACCTAAACCTAAACTAAACTAAACTAAACTAAATAAAACCTAAAATAAACCTAAACCTAATCCTAAACCTAAAACCTAAACCTAAATAACTAAACCCTAAACCTAAACCAAAATAAATTAACTACTAAACAAAAATAAACCTAAACCTAAATCTAAAATAAATAAATTAAAAAACCTAAACCTAAACCTAAAATAAACCTAAACCTGAAAATAAAACTAAATAAACCTAAACCTAAAATAAACCTAAACCTAAAAAAAAAACCTAAAACTAAACCTAAACTAAGCTAAATAAACCTAAACCCAAATAAACCTAAACCTAATAAGATAATTAAACCTAAACTAAACCTAAACCTAAACAAAATTTAAAAATAAAACCTAAACCTAAACCTAAATAAACCTAAAAACCTAAACTAAAGTAAAACAAACATAAACTAAACCTAAACCTAATCATAAACCTAAAATAAATAAACTAAACTAAACTAAATGAATAAACCTAAACTAAACCAAACCTAAACCTAAACTTAAACTAAACTAAACTAACTAAATAAACTCTAAACCTGAACCTAAACCTAAAGTAAGTAAACTAAAATAAAACTAAACCTAAACCTAATATAAATAAATAAATAAATATAATTAAAACATGAACCTAAATAAAATAAACTTAAACTAAACTATAAATAAATAAACCTAAACCTAAAATAAAACAAAGCCTAAACTAAAATAAAAATAAACCTAAACATAAAAAATAAACCTAAACCTAAAATATAAACCTAAACTTAAATTAAACTAAACTAAAAGCTAAACCAAAACTAAACTAAACTAAGCTAAAAAATTTAAATAAATAAACTAAAACCTAAAATAAACCAAAACCTAAACCTAAATAAACTAAACTAATTAAATAAACTTAAACTAAATTAAACTAAATAAACTTAAACCTACAATAAACTAAATAAAAATAAACCTAAACCTAAACTTAAACCTAAACCTAAATAAAACCTAAACCTAAACTAAATAAACTAAATAAAAATAAACCTAAACCTAAACCTAAACTAAAAAAATAAACATAAAATCTAAACCTAAATGTAAACCAAAACCAAAATTAAACCTAAACCCAAACCTAAACTAAAATAAACTTAACTAATAAACTAAATAAACCTAAACTAGACTAAAATAAACTAAATAATTAAAAAATAAACCTAAACCTAGACATAAACCTAAACCTAAACCTAAACCTAAAATAAATAAACTAAACTAAATAAACTTAAACTAAAAATTAAATAAACTAAATAAAACCTAAATAAAAATCTAAACCAAAAAAATAAACCTAAAAATAAATAAAAAATAAAACCTAAACCCCAAATAAAATAAATAAATAAACCTAAACCTAAATTAAAATAAATAAAACCTAAAAAAAACTAAACCTAAACCTTAAATTTAATAAAATAAAATAACTAAAAATAAACCTAAAAATAAACTAAAAAATAAAACCTACAAATAAACCTAAATTAAAAACTAAAACCTAAACCTAGACATAAAAATGAAAAAAAAAATGTAAACCTAAAAAAATAAAATATAAATAAAACTAAACTAAAAAATAAACATAAACCTAAACGTAAACTTTAAAAATAAAATAAAATAAATAACTTAAACTAAAATAAATAAACCTACAATAAATAAACTAAACTAAATAAAAATAAAAAAGAAAATAAACTAAAATAAATGAAAAATATACTAAATAAACCTAAACCAAATGGTATACTTAATTTAAAAAAAAACCACATAAACCCTAAACCTAAATAATAAATCCTAAACCTAACCCTAAACTAAACCTAAAACTAAACTAATAAATACTAAACCTAATAACCTTAAACCCTAAACCATAATAAACTTGAAACCCTAAAACTTAACCCTAAATGACTAAATAAACCCTAAACTAAAACCTAAACTAGTCCCTAAACAACCCTAAACTGCTAACTTAAACCTAAACCCTAAACACTAAACCTTAAAAACCCAAAACCCTAAAGCCTAAACACTAAAACCTAAACCCTAAACCCTAAATCCTTAACCTAAACCCTAAACCCTAAAACCCTAAACTCTAAAACCATAAACTCTAAACCCTAAACCATAAGACCTAAACTCTAAAAAGCTAAACCTAAACTATATAAGACCTAAAAATAAAATAAATAAATAAACCTAAACCTAAATAAAATAAAAACTCAATAGAAAATAAAAATAAAATAAACCTAAATAAAAACTAAATATGAACTAAATAAAAACCTAAACCTAAAAAATAAACTTAAAACTAAATACTAAAAATTAATAAAAAATAAAATCTAAACCCTAAATTAAAAAAAAATTAAACCTAAAATAAAAATAAACTAAACAAAATAAAATAGACCTAAGCCTAAATTTAAATAAAATAAATAAAAATAAATAAAACTTAAACCTAAATTAAATAAAAAGAAAAGAAACTAAAAATGAACCTAAACCTAAACTAAAAAATAAAACCTAAAAATAAACCTAACTTAAAAATCTAAAACCTAAAACTAAGAAAATAAAATAAAAACTTAAACTGAAACCTAAAAATAAAAAATAAAATAAAATTAAACACAACTAAAAATAAACCTAAACCTAAACTAAAAAAATAAAAGCTAAAATAAAAACCTAAAATCTAAACCTAAAAAAATACAATAAAAACTTGAACCTAAACCTAAAAATAAAATGAAATTAAAACACAACTAAAAAAATCCTAAACATAAACCTAAACATAAAAATAAACTAAAATAAGAAAACTTAAACTAAAATAAATTAGCCTAAAATAAATAAACTAAACTAAATAAAAATAAATAATTAACCTAAATAAAAATTAAAATTAAAATTAATTAAAATAAATAAAAATTAAACTAAATAAACCTAAACCTTCCATGTTACTTAATTTTAAAAAAAAAACCCTAAACCCTAAACAAAGCAAACTAATAATAACTAAATAAAACAAAATAAACTAAATAACTAAACTAATAAACCTAATAAATAAACTAATAATAACAATAATAAAATTAACTAACAATAACTAAACTAATAATAACTAATAATTAACTAAACTAATAAACTAATAATAATAAAACTAATAATAAACTAACTAATAAATAACTAAATAAGTAAACCCTAAACCCTAACTAAATAAATAAACTAAATAATAATAAACATAAACTAATAATAATAAACTAAATAAAAAACTAAACTAAAACAAAACTAATAATAAACCAACTAACTAAACTAATAATAATAATAAATAATAAATAACTAATAAAAAATTAAAGCATAAACTAATTAAAAAACTAATAATAAACTAATAAACCTAAAACCATAACTAAATTAATAAAACTAATAAATAAACTAATTAAACTAAACCACTAACTAAAACTAACTAAAACCTAAATAATAATAAAACCATAAACTAATAATAATAACTAACTAAACTAAATAAATAACTAACTAACTAATAATAACTAAAAAAATAAAATGAAATAAACTAAACCCTAATAAATAAACTAACTAAATTAACTAATAAACTAAACCCAAATAAACTAAGCTTATAATAATAACTAAAACTAAACTAACTAAACTAAACATATAACTAATAATAAACTAATAATAACCTAAAACTAATAAAACTTAATAATAACTAATAAACACTAAACCTAAATCCTAAACCCTAAAACTAAACTAAACCCTATTATTAGGCGATTTTGGGATCCCTAGCATTCTTAGTGAGTTTTTGAGTGCTTTTTCTTTGGATTCCTTATAGATTATTGGCCTTGGGCCAATCTCGACCTGTTCTTATCATGACACTATGACTCATTGCATCAGCTTCTTCAAATCCATGGTTTAAATGCCATGTGCCAATGAATTTTGGGCATCAAATTTTTTGGGTAATCTAAATTACGCTTTACTAAATCTTTCAAAGAGACTTTAGATGGTAAGAGTTCCACCACCAAGCCTCCTTTAAATTTGCATCATACAACTTTTAAAGGTACTCTAACAATTATGATTTCAGATGAGGATATTGTAAGATTAGCTGAGCCTTTTGCTTTTTCTTTGATTGGAAAGTTTTCATTTAAATAGCCAAAGATGGAAGATATTCATTCTTTTTTCATAGCTTAAATTTATCTAGTTCTTTTTTTATTAGGCTAATTGATGCAAGGCATATTCTGATTAAACTTCCTAATGACCTTGATTATGGAATAATTTTTTCTAGGCATTCTTACTATGTTTTTAATTGTCAAATACATATTTTGAAGTGGACGCCTATGTTTGATGTTAATGAAGAATCTCCTATTGTTCCCATTTGGATTTCTTTACCTAACTTGCGGATTCATCTATTTAATCATTAGATTATTTATGCTATTAGGTCAATTTTTGGTTGGCCTTTGCAAGTTGATCAAGCAACAATTGCATCTTATCGACCACATGTTGCTAGAATTCCTGTAGAGATTGATATTACTAAAAAATATCTGAAAGAAATTTGGTTGGGTTAGAAGAAATGTTATTTTAGAAAGTTATTTTGAGAACTTTCCCATTTTTTAATCATTGTAAGATTCATAGGCATGAATTTTCAATGTTTTTTGCTTATCCCTCTTTTAGGAAGAAAATCACCGTAAGAATTCAATTGTTGAAAAATTGATGATTCTCTCAAGTTGGATAAAGGAAAATCTACTTTTCAAAATTTTGATGTTTTGCAAAACCGATTTCAATCTTTGAAAAGTCTTATCTATTAATGATTTGTCTAATGCATAAGGTAATTTTGATGTTTCTGAAAGAGATTTAACTAATAATCATGATCTAAGTGTTTCTTTTGATGATTCTATTAAAGGGAAGACTTTAGAGGCTATGGTTAATGATTCTAATGGTTTGGATATTGAGCATAAGTCCTTTCATGATGATGGTTCGAATATTGTTGATGCTAACACCATTTCCTTCAATCAGTTGGATGTTGTTTCTCTTTCTCCTATGTCTGCTTTAGATAATGGGAAATAGACTATTTCTTTGCCTTCTTTGATTGAGAATGGTGTTGAAAAGATTGTTGTTATTTCTAATATTTTAACTTCTGATCCTAACAATCTTGTTAATATTGGTGATCCTTCTTTTAAAAATAAAGATTTAGATACCCATGATAATTCTCTCATTGTGAATAGTTATCTTTCGATTCAAAATGATGGTTTTTCTATGGCTGGTAATTATGTTCAGAATTTTGATAATATGCTATGTGTTTCTAAGGGATTTGAATCTTATTTTAATCCCTTACATGAAGACTGTATTGAAAATTTGGATTCTATTTCTCTTGCTTTTTTAATGAATGAAGATAGCGAGTATACTCTTCAAATTTTGTTTGAAGGTGAAAATATTGATAAGTGTCTTCTTAATAAAGCAAGTTCTACTCCTTCTTTCACTTCTAATTTTGAAATGCATACTATTTCGAATTTCCCTTTGTCTAATGTTGTGGATGATTCTAAATGTTCTTCTTTGAAATTGATAGCTTTTGCTGATCCCCATGACTTTTATAGCAATACTAATTCATTTTTGGATGGAGATTTTTTGGAGAAAGGGCGTGATTATAAAATTGTTTATAAGAAGAAAAGAAAAAAGTGATTTATGCCCCTCCTAACTTGCGATTACTGCTTCCAAAGCTTCTTGAAATAATCTCTCCTTGAGTGTTTTGCTTTGGCTAGTTTTTTCTCTATTGGTTGAGCTTTTGTTGGGTGTTTTCTAGCTGATTGGCTTCTAAATTTTCTTCCTTCCGCTTGATGTTCGGCTTTTGTTTGTCGGATTTTTTTGGTGACCTTTGGTGGTTGGTTTGTGCTGTGGCTTTCTTCTTGTTGAATTCTTTGGATGGTGCTTTTGCCTCTTTGTCGATTGTAGATTGGCTTTTGTCCTTGGTAGTCGATCATTATGGTTGTTTCTCTAGCTATTTTTTTCACTTTTGCTAGCCTTCTTTTTTTTCTATTAGTTTGTTTGGTTCTCTTGCTCTTTCCTGGACTATTTTTCTTTCATGCTCTATTGTGTAGCTGCTCTGTTAGTTGTTTCTTTTCCTTTGGTTGGTACCTTGGTGGCTTTGCAATGGTGTTCTTGTGGGCTCTGTTGGCTTGGTGCCTTAGTGGCTTTGGTTTGGTGTTGTTGTGGGATCTGCTTTTCTTTGAGGGTTCATTTTTTTTGGGTTGTTTTCTCTCCCTTTTTAAAGAGGTGTTCATTTGGTTATTTTGTATATGTTGCTCTCCTTCCTTAGCTACACTTTCTTTGGTGGAGGCTACTATGATAGGATTGTATTTTTCTTTAATGGGATGGCTATGATGATATGATGGATTTTTCCTTGATATTTTTGTGGTGGTTACTTTTACTATTTGTAACCCTTCTTTGAAGCTAGATACACTTAGGATTTGATGACCCTCATTATTATGATTATCCTTCTCTCCTCATATCTAAGCCTGAGTTTTTTTTTTCTCTTTATGTTTTCTGATCTCCTTCTGGTTGAGATTTCTTATAGGTTACAGGTTCTCTTTTTTAGTTGGTCTCCTCTTCTTCATGGAGGGAGCTAGAGTCTTAGTGATGGTCTCTTTTTCTTAAATGGTTGGAGTTGAAAATAGTCGCAGGTTGTAGGTTTCCTTTTCTTATGGATCTTCCTCTCTTTGGAGGTTCTTTTGGAGCTCCAAGGATTCTTCCCCTTTACTATCTTATGCTTGGCTTTTTTATTTTTGTCATTATTTTTTTGTTCTTTATTTATCTTTGATGTATTAGTTTAGGGACTAAACTCTTTAAGATTCTTCTATAGCTCATTTAAGTAGTAGTTTTTTTTTTCTTTTTGAGTTTAGTCTCTAATATGGTCTTCTTTTACCTATTTTTCTACGAAATAAATTTCTTTTAGTTAAGAAAAGAACCCTAAATCCTAAATATCCTAAACCCTAAAGCCTAAATAATAAACCCTAAACCATAAACCCTAACCCTAAACCCTAAAACCTTAAACCTTAAAACCCTAAACCCTAAACCTTAAACCCTAAACCCTAAACCCTAAAAACCTAAAAGCCTAAACATAAAATAAACCAAAACCTAAATAAAATAAAATAAATATAAAATAAAACTTAAACTAAACCTACCTAAACCTAAACCTAAAATAAAATTAAATAAAAAATAAAATAAACTAAAATAAAATAAATAAAACCTAAACTAAACTAAAAAATAAAATAAACCTAAGAATAAATAAATATAATAAAAACTAAACATAAAACAAAATAAAATAAAATAAAACTAAATAAAACCTAAACCTAAAAATAAACCTAAAATAAATAAAAAATAAAACCTAAACCCTAAACTAAAAAAAAAACTAAACCTAAAATAAAAATAAAATAAACAAAATAAATAAAAATCTAAACCTAAACTAAAATAAACTAAACTAAAATAAATAAAACCTAAACCTAAACCTAAAATAAACTTAACCAAAACCTAAACCTAAATTAAATAAAATAAAATAAATTAAAAATAAACTTGAACCTAAACTAAAAGATAAAACCTAAAATAAAAATCTAAAACCTAAACCTTAAAAATAAAATAAAAGTAAAACTCAACTAAAAACTAAACCAAACTTAAAAAATAAACTAAAATAGAAACCCTAAACTTAAAATAAATAAACCTAAAATAAATAAACTAAACTAGATAAAAAAAAATAAACCTAAATAAAAATAAAAATAATATAAACTAAAATAAATAAAAAATAAACTAAAGAAACCTAAACCTATTGGTTTACTTATTTTTAAAAAAAAATTAAATCCTAAATCCTATACCCTAAACCTACAACACAAAACCTACAACACAAAACCTACAACTCTAAACCCTAAACCCTAAACCCAAAAAACCTTAACCCTAAACCCTAAACCCTAAACCTTAAAAGCATAAACCCTAAAACCCTAAACCCTAAACCCTGGTTGAGTTGATTTGTATGAAAGTTGATCTTAAAGAAGTGAATGAAGAGGTTGCAACATACAAAGTTGGTGCTCCTGCCCATGTTGGTCTTATTGCACCTATTGATGTTGTGGTTCCTCCAGGCAACACTAGTCTGGATCCTTCACAGACTTCTTCCTTCTACGTTCTTAGCATCCAAACTAAGATCAACAAAGGTGCTATTGAAATTATCACCCCAGTTGAGCTGATTAAAAAAGGCGATAAGGTGTGATCCTCAGAGGTTGCTCTCCTCACTAGGCTGGGGATTAAGCCATTCTTTTATGGCCTTATCATCCAGTCTGTGTATGATGATGGTTTGGTGCTCAATCCTGAGGTGCTTGACCTAAGAAGATGATCTCATCGAGTTTTCGTGCCTTTCAATGATCACTTCTCTATCACTAGCCATCTCTTTTCCCACCCTTGCTGCACTGCCCCACATGTTCATCAATGCTTACAAGAATGTCCTCATCATCATAATTGCCATTGATTACACATAAACATAGGATGAGAAGGTTAACGAGTATTTGATGGATCCTAGTAAATTTGATGTGGCTAGCCGATTTTCTATTACCCTCCTCTCACTACAAAACAGTGGAAGAGAAGAAGGAAGAGCCTACCGAGGAATCGATGATGATATGGGTTTCCTTGTTCGACTAAGCTTTGTTGGCCTTCTACAAATAAAATTTTATTATCTTTAGAGTTAAATCATTTTGTCAAATACTATTTTTTTTAATTTTTTGAATTGCATTTTATTTTATACCATTTTATTATATGATAATCTCTTATTTGATTTGGTAATTTCTTGTTAGTTATGGAATCATTTGAGTTTAAAAAATATATAAAACAACCCTAAACCCTAAACCCTAACCATAAACCCTAAACCCTAAACCCCAAACCCTAAACCTAAACCTAAAGTAACTAAATAAATTTTAAAATAAACCTAAACCCTAAAACCTAATAAATCTAAACCTAAACCTAAACCCTAAGAATGGGTAGAACCTTTATGGCAGGAACATTGCCATCAACCAAACAATTTAGATCGGTGGTGGAGCCAAGAGGAAGCATCGAAGTGGTGTTAAATCTGGAGGTGCGGATATGGAGGTGGTGGTTATGGAGGCTGGAGGATCGACAGAAGTTATAGCCATGGTGGTTGCGGAGGGAGAGATCAGGGATATGATGGTGGATCCTACTACTAGAGAGGCCGGAGTGGTTCTGATGGGAACTGGAGAAACTGAAGAATGACCAATCCGCTCTGCTACATATGGAACTGTATCTTTACAATAAACATAATCTAGTTATCTATGGTATTTGATTTGCTCTATGCATGATCATTTTTTACCTATGTCGTCGCTTATGTCATAGAAAACTTGGTGTGCTACTTAGTTCGTTAAATTGAAAGAAGAAATGTTGAATTTCAATTTGTTCTCTGCGAAAAAAATACCAAAAAATCTAAACCTTAAACTAAAACTTGAACCCTAAACTTAAATCATAAACCCTAAACATTTTAAAAAAAATCCTAACCCTAAACCCCAAACCCTAAAACTATCCCTAAACCCTAAACCCTAAACCTAAAATCCTAAACCCTAAACCCCAAACCCTAAACCTAAACCCTAAACTAAAACCAAAACTCTAAACCCTAAAACCCAAACTAAAGCCTAAACACTAAACTCTAAACCTAAACTAAACCTAACCTTAAAACTAAACCCTATACCCTAAACCTAAAACTTAAACCTATAAAGTTAAATTTAAAACACTAACCCTACTAAACTAACCCCTAAAACCTAAACCTAAACCTAAACTAATCCTAAAAACTCAATTTTAAACCTAAATAAACCTAAACCCTAAACCCTAAACCCTAAAATCCAAACCCCAAACCCTAAACTACAAACCCTAAACCCTAAACCTAAACCCTAAAACCTAAAACCTAAACCTAAACTAAATAAACCTAAAAATAAAATAAATAAATAAACCTAAACCTAAATAAAATATGAAAAATAAAATAAAATAAACCTAAACTAAACCTAAACTAAATAAAATAAACTAAACTAAAATAAATCCTAAACTAAAGTAAAAAAAAACCTAAAAATAAAAAAACCTAATTAAATAAAAACTAAACCTAAAATAAAATAAAATAAAAACTAAATAAAAACCTAAACCT
Source organism: Cymbidium sinense (assembly GCA_021442155.1). NCBI lineage: Eukaryota > Viridiplantae > Streptophyta > Magnoliopsida > Asparagales > Orchidaceae > Cymbidium > Cymbidium sinense. The sequence continues at coordinate 325,136 of CM038220.1, read as the reverse complement.
AAAAAATAAAACTTAAAAAAAAATATAAGAAAAAAACCTTAACTTTAAACAAAAAAAAAATTAAACCTAAAATAAAAAAAATAAAGTAAACTTTAAGCAAAATTAAAATAAATTATACTAAAATAAATAAAACTTAAACCTAAACCTAAACCCTAAACTAAATAAAATGAAATAAAGCTTATAAATAAATAAAATAAAATAAACCTAAACCTAAAAAAAAACTTAAACCTAAACCTAAAATAATAAACGAACCTAAAAAATAAAATAAAACTAAAACTAAACTAAAAATAATCATAAACCTAAACCTAAACCTAAAAAACAAAATAAACCTAAACTAAAAATAAACTAAAATAAATAAACTATAAATAATAAAAATAATAAAACTAAACTAAACTTATAGGTTTACTTAAAATTAAAAAAAAATCCTAAATATTAAACCCTAAACCTACACCCCTAAACCTACAACCCTAAACCCTAAACCCTAAACCCTAAAACCTAAACCAGAAACTAACCAAAAACCAAAAACCGAAAACCCAAAACCCTAAATCTTAAACCCTAAACCCTTACCCTAACCCCAATCTCTAAACCCTAAACCCTAGAACCCTAAACACTAAATCCTAAACTAACCCTAAACCATAAAGCCTAGATCTTAAACCCTAAGCTAACCCTAAACCCTAAACCCTAAACCCTAAAACCCAAAACCCAAAACCTTAAGCCCTAAACCCTAAACCCTAAACCTTAAAGCCTAAAGCGTAAATATTAAACCCTAAATCCTAAACCCTAAATCCTAAAACCCTAAACCCTAAAACCCTAAACCCCAAACCCTAAACCCTAAACCATAAACCCTAAGAACCTAAAAACCTAAACTAAATAAAACCATAAAATAAAATAAATAAATGTACCCAAACCTAAAAAAATAAAATAAATAAAATAAAAAAAACCTAAACTAAACTAAAAAAATAAAATACACCTAAGAATTAAAAACCTAAATATAATAAAAAATCAGCATAAAATAAAAATAAAATAAACCTAAAATAAAATAAAATCAAAACTCAATAAAAACCTAAACCTAAAAATAAATAAAAAATAAAACCTAAATCATAAACTAAAAAAACTAAACCTAAAATAAAAATTAAATAAACAAAATAAAATAAACCTAACCCTAAACTAAAATAAGCTAAACTAAAATAAATAAAACCTAAAACTAAACCTAAACCTAAACTAAATAAAACAAATTAAACGAAAATTAAACCTAAACCTAAACTTAAAAATAAAACCCAAAAGTAAACCTAAAATAAAAACCTAAAACTTGTAACTTAAATAAATAAAATAAAAACCTAAACCTAAACCTAAAAATCAAAAATAAAACCTAAACCTAAAAGATAAAATAAAAATAAACTCGACTAAAAAATAAACCTAAACCTAAAAATAAACTAAAATAAAAAATCTAAACTAAAATAAATAAACCTAAAATAAATAGAAAAACTAAATAAAAATTAGAATAAACCTAAATAAAAAATTAAAAATAAAATAAATTCAAATAAATAAAAATAAACTAAATAATCTAAATAAACCTAAACCTACTAGTTTACTTAATTAAAAGAAACCCTAAACACTAAATCCTAAACCCTAAACCATAAGCCCTAAAACTAACCCTGAACCCTAAACCGTAAACCTACAACCCTAAACACTAAACCCTAAAACCCAAAACCAAAAACCTTAAATCCTAAACCCTAAACCATAAACCCTAAACCATAGACCCTAAACCATAAACCCTAAATCCTAAAATCCTAAACCCTAAACCCTAAACCCTAAACCCTAAAACGTACAACCCTAAATCCTAAACCTTAAACCCCAAACCTTTATCCTTAAACCCTAAACTCTAAACTAACCCTAAACCCTAAACCTTAAGAATGGGCAGAACCTTGGCAAAAGGAACATTACTGTCAACTAGGTTTAGTCTAGATCTGGCAGTAGAGGCAAAAGTGGAGGTGACAATTATCGTAGTGGTGGTGGGGGTTCTAAAGGTGCAAGTGCATACAGAGGTGGTGGTCAGAGTAGTGGAGGTAATGGAGGCCGAAAGAGTGACTGAGGTTACAATGATGGTCATCGTGGAGGGAGAGATCGAGGATATGATGGTAGATCCCACTATTCAAGAGGTGGGGGTGGTTCTAATGGGAACTGAAGAAATTGAAGATCGATTGATTCGATCTTCTACTTATGGAACTATGCCTTTATAGTAGAGACAGTTCTACTTATCTATGAATTTTGATTTGCTCTATGGGTGTTCAATTTTGATTAATGTCATTGCTTATGTCTTAGAAAACTTGGGGTGCTGCTTGGTTAATGAAATCAAAAAGAGTAAATATTGAATCTAAATTTGTTCTCTATTAAAAGAATCATTAAACTCTAAACCCTAAACCCTAAACTTAAACTTAAACCATAAACCTAAAACTTAAACCATAAACCCTAAACCCTAAACTGTAAAGCTTAAACACTAAAAATACTAAACCATAAACCCTAAACCATAAACCTTAAACCCTAAAATCCTAATCCCTAAAACCCTATACCTAAAACCCAAAACCTACAATCCTAAACCCTAAACCATAATGCCCAAATCTTAAACCTAAACACTAAACCCAAAACTAATGCTAAACCATAAAACCTAAACTAAACCAAAACCCTAAACCCTAAACCTTGAGTAAGGATGTCATTAGGAGTAGATCTAAAGAATGACCTAATCCTAACATAGTTGTGGTAGCTAAGGAAAGTGTCTTTCAAAGTCTTTCCCTTGACTATTAGACATTTGAATACCCTAAACCTTAACCCTAAATCATATTGTAATACCATATATTATAGTGTAATGTAACATCATATATTTGAGGATGTAGTGATGTGTTTTTGGATGTTATGAGATGTTTTGAAGTGTTTTAGTATATTATGGTATTGTTCCCTGTAGTCTATATCAATATAAATCCTTAAAATATTGATTTAATAAATTAGATGATGAAAATTAGTAAATTTGAAGTTAGAATTAGGTTGTAGTACCAAAGGTGTGCTATGCCACTTGTAGTCTAAAAAGTAAGATTTTATGTTTAAAATAAATATTATAGGTTGTAGCATAGTATAACATCATATATCATAATTTATTGTTCTATGCATTTTAAAAACTTTTAGTATTTAACAATCATACAATCGAGCCTACATTAGTATTATTTATAAAAATGTTGATTTAGACTTTAAAATGGTGGAATTTGGCCAAATTCATAATAGGTAGAGCATAACATCATAATATATTATTTCAATTTAAAATATGTAAGTGATACGCCTAAAATATATAGTTTTTTTATTATTTAGACTAAATTAAAGATTTTTTATCTTAAGTAATCCCTTCTCATGTGATATGCAATATAATATAATATAATAAGTTATAGTGTATTATAATATAGGATGCCATAACATAGTGTAGCATCATGCATTATAGCATATGATTGTGTATTAGTCTTGTTGTTTAGTATATTTTAGTTTGTTATAGTATGATGTAGTAAAGTTTGTACTAATATAATTCATAAAAATACTGATTTATAGGCTGACATGATGGTATTTGGCCAAATTTAAGGTAAGCTTTAGGGAACATCATTGGGGGTGTGCTATGGTGTGTCAATAAATCAAAAGAATGGAATTTTGCATCCAAAATAAATATTCATTTTTCAACCAAATTTTATAAATTTCTTGTTTAAAGTTATTCATTTTAAGGTGTTTTGTATGATAATATGTTATTTGAAAGCATATTAAAATATAATGTACATAACAATATAACTTCACATATATAAGAATGTCGTGGTGTGTTACTAAATGTTATTGTACATTTTAGTATGTTTTACTTTTGTTATAATACATTGGGTCAAAACTCACAAAAATGTTAATTTGAAGGTTAACATGGAAGAATTTGGACAAATTCATGGCACACACCAAGAAGCAATGCAAAAAAATTATGCTATTACCATTTATAATAGAAAATTAACAATTTTACATCCAAAATGTACATTATTCATATTTTGAGAAAATTTCATTATTTGTTCTTTCTTTTAAGTGACTCTAATGAGGTGTAATGTTAGACAATATATTATATTATAGCAAATTATAATATAACATCAAATTTTATAATATAATATAGTGTGTTAATTCACATTATAATATGTTTAGCATGATATTGTATAGTTAGTTTGAGCTTGCGCCATCACAAATCATAAAATGTTGATTACAATGTTAAGATGATGTAATTTGAATGAATACATTATAAGGCTTTTGGTTGAAGTATTAATGGTGTCCATAAGAGAAGAAATAAGATTTGATGAGAATTCCATGTCAAGGACATGGAGGGAGATCCACTAGGGGATCACATATGCATTGGGCATGACATGTGAGGGTCTATGGAGGCAGGGAAAAAATCTGCTAGGGATAAGGTTTGAATTTGATTTGATTATATGATTTATGGAAAGAAGATCTATTAGTGATAAGAATCTATAATCCACTAGGGATTAAGATCAAATTGAATTTAATTTATTTTGTTTAAATTGATGTGGAGGCATATTTTCTAGAGATATGGGCTCGAGTCGCTAGGGATCGGGAATATTAACCTTGCACTTGGGAAGGTTCTATCCATCCATGATGAATTGGGATTTGAGTTTGATTTCATAGATTTTTTTTTTGGGGATGTATCCATTGGGGATAAGCGGTTGGTTAGATTTCTTTGATTTAGACTCTATTAGGGGAGTTGGTTTAATTTGACTCAACAAGGGAGGTTGGTTTTGAATTTGATTTGTTTGCTTGACTTGTTTATATATGATTTGGGGCTTCATTGGGAGAAGGGTGTGATTTAACTCAACTAGGGAAAATCAGATTGGGTTAAATTTAATTTGAGTTAATGTATGGACCTTGTAGATGTGCGATGGACCCACTTAGAAGGGGCTATATCAGCCTTGACCTACCTCAAGTTTACAAATCTAAAGGGATAGTCTATCTGGTAGAGTTAGCCAAAAGGGTTGCCTTTCGCAGTGCAATGGCTATGCTAAGAAGAAGGTGTTGCAAACTTACATCTTCCAAAGTGAGGAACAACTATGTGACTTATTGATGCACACAAATTGAACCCAAGGGTGACTAATGAAAGTGAATGTCACTGGCACTTATGTCAACTCAAAAGAAGTTAAGATTAATTTTATCTTAATTTCATGTGATTTGATATGGTTTGTTTGGTTTAGTTTGATCTCGAATTGAGGGCATACCTGTTGGGGATGTGAGCTTACTCAAATTTGATAGATTTAATATCTGGACCATGTCAATGTGCGATGGACCCACTGAGGAGGGGCAATATTAGACTTGTCCTATCTCAAATTAACAATTCCAAAGGGATAGTCTACTGGCCATGGGGTAGAGCTAGCCAAGGGGGGTTTTCGGTACAATGGTTGTGCTAGGAAGAAGGCATAACAGACTTACATCTTCCAAAGTAGGGAACAACCACTGGGGTGACATGTTAGTAACACAACAAATCAAACCCGACTAAGGGGCGACTACTGAGTGAATGCTGCTGGGGACTTATATCAACTCAAGAGTAGTAGAAATTCCTATAGGGAGTTTTGACACCGCTTTGAAGATAGATGTTTGTTTGGAAAAGCCATGGGTATCCTCCTAATCCATAAGTGAATATATATTTTGTTTATATGTATGCATTGACCATATTGGTGTGTGAGGGACCACACTGAAATGGGCTATGTCATCCTTGACCTATATCAGATTTACTAGATCAAAGGAGAATCTGCACATCCACAAGATGAATTCTCCAACCATAGGGGTGGTTACTAGGAAAAGGGAGCAATCCAATCTCATAATAACTCGGGTAGTGTGTAAATGGGGTCGTAAAGGATGTGATCCAAATATAGTGCCCACACGGGAGGTGATGTTAGTAGCGTTATCCTGAGTCCTAAAAAAGAAATCCTATAGATGTATAGTGACCAAATCAAGGAGAAAGCCTAGTAAACTTACATATATCATGAGTGGTGTATTCAAAGGTGCGAGAACCAACCAACCTAAGGTGTATCTGTCAGCATGAGTGGTGTATCGATTAGCATAATGAGAAGGAACCAACATAAGGTGCCCATCGATGTGCAATGATCAATATGGAAAGAATGCATGTAGGCTTACAACTTTCCAAGCGAAACTAATCATCAGGATAGTCTGTTGATGGTGGGACAGATGCTATCTGACCTAGAGTGACTACTAAGTGGGGAGCCACAAGGAAGGACTAGACCTAGACTTGAAGCAGTCAAAAGAGAAGGAGCTGCTAGGGGACTTATCATAAACCTCAAATATACTTGACTCGCTGTATGAAGGCTGAAGAAAGTGAAAAGTGCACTCACATCCTCTTAAACAAAGCCAATATGAGGTAGCTTATCACCATAGTAAGGCCTACCAAACTAACAAGGTGCTCATTGGTGTTAGTGGCAAAGTAAGGAAGGAAAGCATAGCACTTACATCCTCCAAAGCAAGAAGACTATTGGGGTGACATGCTAGTAGGGTACCAAGTAAGCCCGACCTAGAGCAACTAATGAGTGAGTGCCATTGGGGTTGTTATCTCAATTCAGAGTTGCCCGAGATAAAAGATATGTGTTTATTTTATATGCATGTGTGTAGTTTGTGTTTGTGTTGTGTCGATGAAGGATAGGATGCAGCTCGAGTTCCTTACACCTACCCTAAACACATTATGGAATATTCTTAAATAAGAATACTTTCAACATGGAAGAGATTGAATTCAAAATGGAATTTTCATTGATGTTAATTATTTTAAAACATGATTTATAATATTTCTTTAACTAGAGCCCATTGATTGGAAGCATTGGGTGCTCTCCCTTATGATTAATAAGCTAATAAGATCCTTCTTAGTAGGCCTTCTCTATGGCAAAAGGGCCTTCCCATGTGAGTTCAAATGTGCCTCCCATCTTATGGCGGGCAATAATCAGTCTCATTAAAACTAAAATAAGCTCTCCTACTTGAAAAGCTCTAGGATAGACCAACTTATTGTGAGCTTGAATCATTTTAGCTTTGTACAATTAGAGGTTTTGGCATGCTCGCAGGCGTCTCTCCTCCAAACCTTAGAGCTATTCTAACCGTAACTTGGTGTTCTACTCTGTTGTCATCTTGCTACCCATAGCTATCCTTAATGATGTGAGTTGGACTTCTAATGGTAGAATGGCTTCAGACCCATACACTAAGGAGAAAGGAGTAGACAGAGTTGGAGTTCTCTATGTGGTGCGGTAGACCCACAAGGCTTCAACTATCTCCTCATGCAACTAGCGCTTGTTATTATCGAGTTTCATCTTCAGTATTTGGATAAGAGCTTTGTTGAAGGATTTTGGTAAGCCATTTTCCCACGAGTAGTTGATGGTAGAATATCTCCAATCTATGTTACGTGTCCACATAATGTTGTTAACCTCAATGATCTTGAATGCAGTACCATTATAAGATATAATTCATCGAGGCACTCTGAACCTATATACGATATGGTTCCTAAAAAATTATAGCACATGCTGAGCTGTGACCTCTGTGAGCTAAATCACCTTTGCCAATTTGGACTAGCAGTCAGTAGCAGCTAAGATAAACTAATGACTCTTGGAAGAAGCAGGATCAATCAAACCCACTATGTTGGTACCCCAACACTCGAATAGCCATGAGGCCAATGTAAGATGTAGATTGTTGGGCGGTTGGTGTAGTACCACACTGTGTATTTAACATTGGTGGCATCGCTTAGCCATATCTATGCAATCTTTGATCACCGACAGCTAGCAGTATCCTAGTCTCTTGATCTTGGCTTTCATCTTCAGACCAGATTGTTGGCTTCACATAATCCTGAGTGTACCTCGGTCACAATCTTACAAGCTTCATGCTTGTCTAAATAATGTAACCACATATGATCGAAAGACCACTAGCAGAAGACACCATCCACAAGAGCATAAGAAGTCTCGCTTCATCTGATGGGCTTGGGACTTCTCTTGAGGTAGTTTGCCTTTATTTAAGTAATCCATGAATGGTTTTCTCTAATCTAACTCTTCATCATTCTTGGCAATGGCAACCTCCCCTTTAACAGAGTACTGTTTGATGAGTTCAATATCAATAAGGGATAAGATTTGTCTTTTTTGGACCATTATTTATATGAACTCATCCTCCGAACATGCTAACTCTTTGGCAAGCTTGGCTAAAGTATACACTATGATATTCTCCTCGAGGAATCTTATAAATGGTAACCTCTAGGATTTGGGCCAACAACTTCATGGTGTACTTATGGTAGTGATAGAGCTTAAGCTTTATAACCTTATTAGACCCAACAATTTGGTTGATAACTAGCTAAGAATCCTCGAAGATGTTGATGTTCTGGATGCTTAGAGTAATGGTTAACTCCATATCAATTAGAGCCGCATATTTAGCTTTGTTATTGGTGCAAGGATTGGATAGATGATATGAGAATCTCATCACATCGCGGTCTAGAGTTAAGAAAACTATTCTTACCCCTACCTTTCCTGGAATAGTAGATTGTGGTCCTTCTCCTCTTTGAGAGGAAGTCATACCATCAAAGTGCATCTCCCAATGGTGAATGCTAGTATCCCATAAGTTCATGATTTTTGCATAGGGGAGATCATCACTAAGCGGAGAGTCAACAGAAAGTGGGTGTGCTGCTAAGAAATCCACTAGTGCTTGTCCTTTCACAACACAGATTGGTACAAAGGTAATGTCAAACTGTGAGAGGATCATGGACTGTCGTGCCAATCATCTAGATAGCAATGGTTGTGTCATGATATATTATAGTGGATTGATCCTAGATATTAAGTTCACCTTATGAGGAAGCATGTAGTGCTGTATCTTTTGGGATGTAGAGATTAAAGCTAGGTAATGCTTCTCAATGTGTGGATAATTAGCCTCAATAAGGATTAGATGACAGTTGAGATAGTAGAGTGCATTTTCCTTCTTCATATTGGCTTGCCAATAAACCAAGGAGTCATCTAATGCAAAGAATGTAAAGTATGAGCTTGCCCGAGATAGTCGCTAGAACCGCGTCATCGTAATGCTTGATGTCTTTGAAGGCATGCTCATACTTGTCATCCCACTTGAACTTAGCATCATTTTAACATGTGTCGAGAATGTCGAGATCTTCGATAGGTTGGAAATAAAGCATCTTAGATACGCCAACTGCCCTTGGAATGATTTGAGTTGAGTTAAACTTTTAGGGGGTGACATTTCTAACATCACTTGAATCTTATCCGGATCAATTTTGATTCCCTAGTGTAGGACAATAAACCCATGGAATTTTCTTAAAGCTACTCTGAATGCACACTTCAGGGGGTTCATTTTGAGATTAAATTGTCTTATCTATTCAAAAAGTACTCTCAAGTCAAAGAGATGGTCTTCATTTTCTCTACTTTTGACCATGAGATCATCAACATAATAATCAACTTTATGATGAATGAGTTCATCGAAGAGTCGAGTCATAGCCCACTAGTATGTAGCATTGGCATTTTAAGTGAAAGTCATACCTTATAGCAAGAAATTCTGATCGGGGTTCTAAAAGTAGTGTTTCTTTCTTATCCAAGGGTCATCTTTATTTGGTTATATCGAGATGAGCCATCCATGAAAGAGAAGACTGCATGAGATGAGGTAATGTCCATCATCAACTCCAGGATTGGTAGTGGAAATTTGTCTTTTGGACATGCCTTATTTAAATCCCTAAAATCGATGCATATGTGAATTTGGTCATTCTTTTTCTTAACTAGGACAATGCTGGATAACCAGGTAAGGTATTTTTCTTCTGAAAGTCAACATCGATCAATTTCTTGACTTCATAAATGACCTATTGTTCTATGTCTAATCGCATGCATCTAGCTTTGCTTGATAGGGTTAGTAAGCTCTATTGCTAGTTTATGAACCACTACATCGAGCCAATGTGTATCTTTTCATTACTCCATGCAAAGTCCTTAAAATTAGTTAATAAACTAAGTCATTGGTTTCAAATTCATTCAATAAAGAACTGATGTATGTCGGGTGTGGATCTTCTTTAGTTTCTAAGTGATTTCCTTGAGCTTGTCGATGGTTGACTTGATCACTTCTTCAAACTTTGGCAGTGCATCTTTGACTTCAAAATCATATGGATCATCTAAAGTTTCTAAGAATAACTCCTCATATGAGTTAATATGATTTGAAAAGAACCTATCAGATTCCAAATGATTGGTAATGACTAAGCAGTAATCATCGTCATCGAATGGACCCAGTGTACTGAATCCTTGTCCTAGACTTGATTGAGAGTTTTAGCATTTGTTCTTCCATATTCTTTCAAAGTAGTCTGACCTGTGCTCTATCTTAACACTTGTGGATGACTTAGGGGCTTCCTTAACTACAAACCCTCAGTTTTTTTAGAGGAAAGTAGGGTTAGAGCTAAGGTTCCCAACTGATACCTAACTATTTCCCATATCCACTTGGATACACTTATGCATTACTTTGGAGCCTGGTCTTTGTCACTATCTAGCTCAAGTGTCACCTCCAAGGGAATCCACCGAGAAGAGTCGGCTAGCTAACTATATAAGACTCATCCTATGAACTAGATTCTAATTTTATATGGATAGCGGGTATACTCTTGGTAACTGGGACATGTCTTCTATTGGGTGGCCAATAAAGAGGTTTTCCACCTCTAGGACTACCTCTGAATAGGCCTCTTCCTTTTCCTAGTGGAAGTTAGGTCGTCTTACCCATATGTTTGAATGGGGTAATGAACTGTGGGTGAGATCTAATGCCAGGCTCCACTTCTTCCTCCAAGTCTATTTCTTCTCCCTTTTATTTTCTTTTTCATTTTCCCTTTCCTTTTTTTTTCCTTTTCTCTTTCTTTTTTCTTTTTCTTTTTCTTTTTCTTTTATTTTTAAACTTTGACCAAGTTTGCGAGAATAGACTTTTTGATGTTGAGGGAGGTAGTGCATCCACATATATGCTAACCTCGTGAACTATAAATCGCTTGAGATCTCATTTGACATAGTAGATGTCCCACGCCTCACCTAACTTCATACACTAATGTAGAGGATGGAACTATGTTGTTCTCATGTATCCATGGTCTCCCATGCAAAGCGTAGAAAGATGTACATGAGTCTATAATGTGAAACTTGGCTTTGGTCTTCCAATTATATATCTCTAAGGGCAACACTATGGAGCCTAAGGCATGTTGACCTCACTTTTCGAGTGCGAATCCAATCTTCCCACTTAGGAATCTTTTAGACAATAAGACTTCTCTAGTCATAAGACACTTCTAACAATTAGGTAAACACTTAACCTAAGCCTAAAGACTTAGAAGGGCTAACCATAGGATTAGGTTATGCTAGGGATTAGGATAATCCACCTACCCTATAACCCAAATCCAATCCATGTTCACCTTCTCAAACCAAACCTCAAGTTTAGTTCAAACATCAAATTCAAATCCAAATCCAAACCCAAATTCCTAAACTAAATGATTAAAGCCCATGATCAAATCCAAAAGTGAAAACCTTCCTAAGTCATATGACATATCCCATGGACTTAGCCAAATCTTAATCCAAATCAATCCAAAATTAATTAATTTTCTCATAATCAATTTATATCTTCAATCATCTTCTTAAATATAAATCAAATATACATTCAAATGATCAAAATTATATCAAACTAAATCAAATTAAATCCCTTTTAAGCCATAATCACCATGGACATAACCAAATCTTAATCCAAATCAGGTCAAACTCAATTGATTTTCTCACAAATCAATTATATTTTCAATGATCTTCACAAATTTAAATTAAATATACATTTAAATCAACAAAACTAAAGCAAACCAAATCAAAATCTAAACCTAAGCCACATGACCCAACTCCATGGACTTAACCAAATTCCTTCATTCCAAAATCTGAATTCAATTGATTTTCTCATGAATCAATCATACCTTCAATCATATTCACAAATATAAATCAAATATACAATCATCATGCCAAACCAAAATCAACCCAAGTCAAACCCAACTTAACCCTTTTGACTTGAAATGTTCAAATGAACCAAAACCCATTTGAACCCAAGTTAATTGAATTTATATATCAATCCCAAATCCATATATAAACTCAACTAAATCAAAGTCAACCCAAAATCAAGCCAACTAAACCTAATTGGTCTACTTGACCCAAAGTGGGCAATTTGACCTATTTGAGCCAAGTTCTAATCCTACCCAAATTGGATTGAACCAAGCCCATCAAAACCTCCCATCATGATTGTTGATCACCCTAGGTTAATAAATTGTCACAAATTGGGTCAAACCAAGTCAACTTGGTCGTTTGACCAAGTCAACCCCTTAACCCATATGAACCCAAACTAGCCAAATTATAACCTAAGACAAATCCATTGAAACCAATGATTCATACCAAATCAAAATCAATATTTGAATATGACTTGATCTTCAATTGAGTCAAACCAAACCAAATTGGCCCTCTTGACCCAAATTGACCCAAATTGACCTAAAAGATCAAATTGGGTCAAATCAAAATATAAGCTAAATTGATTGTAACCAATTGCTCAAGTCCATTCCAAATTAATTATTGAACTTGACCAAAGCCACGATTGGACCCAATTGAACCCAATTGACCAACTTAGCCCAAAGTGACCTAAAGGTCCATTTTGGCCTAAATCAAAACCAAATCCAAATTAATTGAAAGGAAAGCTTACAATCATCTTCAATTGGTCAACTAAACCCATACCAACACCCAACCCAAGCCACTTTGGCGAATTTGGTCAAATTGGTCAACTTAACCCATTTGACCCAAATGAATTTCAATGAGGCAAAATCAAATCTAAGCCAAACTAAACCATACCAATTGAACCAAAACATCCCAAATGATCGTATGAACTTGACACAACCCTTAGTTTGACCCAATTTGGCCAATTAGTCAACTTGACCCAACCTAACCCAATTTGACCTAAATGAGTCAAATTGAGCCAAACCTAACCAAATCAACTCCAATTCACTTGAAATTTGGGCCAACCCCCTTTTGGCTCATTTTAAATTCTCCCAAATCAAATCCAATGCCAAATGATCATTCTACCCTTAGGTCAAGGGCATCACATCAGACAAATCACGCATATAAATTGTCATTTTTATTCTCTGGCCACTTAGTACTCTCTCTCAATGGTGACACCTAAGACCGCCAACCTGACCCAAGGGGTGGTTGGTTTGGCCATGACCAATAGGAGGTTAAATCACCTCACCCTCCACATTGGAGCATTTGAAACCCATAGGACACCCACAATTCCTTTTTGGCAGCCACCCCCACACATTTAACCAACCAAGCTGAGCCAACTCACTTCTTCCTTGCTTCCCCATTTCTCCATCAAACTCAAATTAACTTTGTACTCACCATCCCTAGGCCTCATCAAGCAAGAATGAATCATCTCCCACACTTCTTGAGCACTGGAGGTGGGACTTTGATCAAAGTCGAGCACCAAATCATCAATTCATGGCCTTCCGAGCAAATGTTGATGAAGTGATCTAATTACTGCTCAACATGGCTTCATCTCCACTAGATGAAGCTTTTTTAATCATTTGAGTTGCCAGTTTTGAGCTCCGATGAGGTATGCTTCCAAAACTGATCCTTAGGCAAGAATGGGTTTGAGCTTTTTGAAGAAAACTTACATCTCATGTGATCTTGACTATGGGATCCCCTTCGATTGATCTCGTGAAGGTGTGGGATCCTTTTAGAGTTGATCTGAGCTCGGGTAAGCTTAGATCAAGCGAGCAATGGTGTATGGTCTCCATTCTCCCTCACTCGCATGACATTAGATTACACACCGTACATTCCGTATAATTAGAATGGACAGTCGTGATTAGATCTTCTAGATCGATCTCATTTAATCTTATTAAGCTATGGGATTAATCATAGACATCTTATCTTATATCGAACGATGGACAAGAAAGCATCCAGACGAAAAACGTCGAGATGTGAAAGCACATCCGATGATGAGAAAGCGTTGTCCACCACGTAGGCTCAAGTTGGATAAGTTTTAAGTAGCATCCACACGTCAAGTGGAAAGTGCGCGCGTCAGTACATGGTATTACATAAGCTTTAATTTGGCTTAATTAATCCTTTTTAATGGCTGAAACTTCTAAAAATTATAAAAAATCATAAAGAAATAAAAAAATGCTAATTAATACTCATTTTAAATGTATTTCAGAGGAGAATTAATTAAAAATGATCTTAACTAATTTTGAATAGTAATTAAAGTTTAATTACAAAATTAATTCGCTTAATTACTTTCTAATTATTTGAGGAAATAATCCTAAATTTTGTGGGTTATTTTAATGGGATGACATCTGCCTCCCATGATTTTTTTTGGATTTATTGCTCACTTAATTATGAAAATTGACTAATTAAACCTTAACTACTCTTTTAAGTTTATTAATGATTAATTAATCCCATGAACATTAAAAAATTGGTTAATTAAATTTATTAATCATTGTTCAACAGTAAGTGAACTAAGGAATAGGCTTGGGACCCCTTTCACTAAGATCATTTCACCCTTTTTTAAAATGAACTTAATTGAGCTTTAACTAATTAATTAAATCACTTAATCAAATTGAAATCATAATCATATCAGACCTTAATTAATTAAATCATTGGGTAGATCTTTAGGTGTTTAATAACCTTAAGGAGTTTTATGAAATTATGGTTAGTCCACATGTGTGGGAAAACCATAAGAGTAATTATTTAAGTCACTTAATCAAATTAACTATTAATCATGAGCAAACTGCATTAGGCCCCTTTTATTTCCTAGGATCATTGCAAGTTTATTTTCCATGCATATCATGTTGGCTCATAATTATTTAGTTAATTACTTTAAGGTGACATAAGTAAGGGTAATTAATTCATCTAATTAAGGGTTCAACTTAATTAACCCATAAAATCAACTTAATTATATTTCTTAAATTAAATCAAATCACTAATGTGGGGTTTTAAAACAAGTGATGATTTCTCTTTTCCTCTTTAAATCAAATCAAATCCAAAATGTAATTAATAAAGAAGCTTTGGTTTGCTTTTAATAATCTTATTTGATTTGATTGTCCTTAAGAACTAGTTTAGTTGAATCAATCACATGCTTATATTTTATTCTCCTCTTTCCAATCATGTTAAATTTGGTATGTAATTTGAATTCATGCATCCATCTTTTCAAAATCAAGTAAAATAAATGGATTTTCTTTATCTAAGCTGCATGTGTTGATTTAATTTAATATATGCATGGGTATTATCACTATTAAATCCAAATGTATTTTTCAAAAGCTTATAAATGAATAATAATGTGTTATGATCCTAGTAATAATGTTCTTATAGCTTAAGTGTATGAATGTTGAGTTCTCTTTCCTCTATTCATGTGTTGATTTATATAAGATTGAATGTGAATTGGTATATAGTCTCAACATCCCGGGAACATGAGAAAAGCCCTAAAAATAAACCCTAAACTAAAAAAAAACCTAAACCTAAAATAAAAATAAAATTAACCTAAACCTAAAAAAAAATAAACTAAACTAAAATAAATAAAACCTAAAACTAAACCTAAACCCTAAACTAAATAAAATAAAATAAACTAAAAAATAAACCTAAACCTAAACTAAAAAATAAAACCTAAAAATATACCTAAAATAAAAACCTAAAACATACACCTAAAAAAATAAAATAAAACCTAAACCTAAACATAAAATAGAATATAAAACATAAATATAAAAAAGAAAATAAAAATAAAACTCAACCAAAAAATAAACCAAAACCTAAACTTAAATAAAAAAATTAAACTAAAATATAAACCAAAACTAAAATAAAAAACCAAGACTAAAATAAATGAACCTAAAATGAATAAACTAAACTAAATTAAAATAAAAAAAAACAAAAAAAAAAAACTAAAATAAATAAAAATAAACTAAATAAACTAATTAAATAAAAGAGGAAATGTTGAATCTGAATTTATTCTCTGTTAAAAACACAAAAAACCCTAAACTAAAACTCCAACCTGAACCATAAAAACCTAAACCAAACTAAACCCTAAAACCCTAAAAGCCTAAACCCTAAACCCCACCCATCCTAAAATCCTAAACCCTAAACCCTAAACCCTAAACCCACCCTAAACCCCCTAAAACCCTAAACCCTAACCTAAACCCTAAACCCTAAAGCTAAAACCTTAACCTAATTAAAACCTAAAAGTAAAATAAATAAAAATATAAACCAAAATAAATTAAAAAATAAAATCAATAAAACATAAATTAAAACCTAAACTAAACCTAAAAGAAAATAAAATAATAATAACTAAACTAAATTAAAATAAATAAAACCTAAACTAAACTAAAAAATAAAAAACCTTAAAAATAAAAAACTAAACATAAAATAAAATAAAATAAACCTAAAATGATATATAAAAAACTAAATAAAACTAAACCAATAAACATAAATGAGCCTAAAATAAATATAAAATAAAACCTAAAAAACTAAAAAAACCTAAACCTAAAATAAAATAAAATAAACCAAAACCTAAACTAAAATAAACTAAACAAAATAAATAAAACGTAAACAACCTAAATCTAAAATAAAAATAAAAAATCAAATAACTAAAACAAAAACCAAAACTAAAAAATAAAACTTTAAAATAAACCTAAAATAAATACCTAAAACCTAAACCAAAAAATAAAAATAAAACTTAAACCTAAACCTAAAAATAAAAAATAAAACCTAAACCTAAAAAAAAAAAAAAAAACTAAACTCAAAAATAAACTTAAACCTAAACCTAAACCTAAAAACAAATAAAAATAAAAAACTTAAACTTAAATAAATAAACTAAACTAAATAAAAACAAACATTAACCTAAATTAAAATAAAAAATAAACTAAATAAACCAAAACATACCAGGTTTAATTTTAAAAAAATAAAATAATAAAAAAAAACCCTAAATCTAAAATAAAAACATCTTAATCCGTTAACCCTAAACCCCAAACCCTAAACACTAAACCCTAAACCCTAAACCCTAAACCATAAATACTAAATCATAAAAACTTAAAAACATAAACCTAAACTAAATAAAACCTAGAATTAAAATAAATAAAAATTCTAAACCTAAATAAAATAAAATAAAATAAAAAACATAAACTAAAACCTAAACCTAAACTTAAATCTAAAAAGAAAATAAAATAAAAAAAATAAAAAGTAAACTTAAATAAAATGAAAAAAAAATACTAAACTTAACTAAGAAATAAAAAACCTTAATAAAATAAAAACTAAACCTAAAATAAATATAAAATAAACCTAAAAGAAAAAAATAAAAACTAAATAAAAACCTAAACCTAAATGATAAACCTAAAAATAAATAAAATATAACACCTAAATCTTAAACTAAAAAAAAAAACCTAAAACCTAAAATAAAAATAAAATAAATGTTAACCTAAACTAAAATAAACTAAACTAAAATAAATAAATCCTAAACCTAAACCTATATTTAAACTAAAAAAAATTAAAATAAACTAAAAATAAACCTAAACAAAAAAAAATAAAACCTAAAAATAAACCTAAAACCTAAACCTAAAATAATAGAATAAAAACTAAAACCTAAACCTAAAAATAAAAAATAAAACCTAAACTTAAAAAATATACCTAAACCTAAACCTAAACTTAAAATAAACTAAATATAAATAACCTAAAATAAATAAACCTAAAATAAATAAACTAAACTAAATAAAAGATATAATAAATCTAAATTAAATAAAAAAAAAATAAATAAACAAATCTATGGGTTTACTTAATTTAAAGAAATATTAAAATTATAAAAAAAAAACTCTAACCTAAACCTAAACCTTAAAACCTAAAACCCTAAACCCTAAACCCTAAAACATACAACCCTAAACCCTAAGACCTAAATGCAAACCGCCAAACCCTAAACTCTAAACCCTAAACCTTGAAAACCCAAAAAAAGAAACCTAAACTAAATAAAACCTAAAAATAAAATAAATAAAAAACCTAAACCTAAACTAAAATAAAATAAAATTAAAAAATATGAAACTAAACTAAAATAAAATAAATAAAACATAAACTAAAATAAAAATAAAATAAACCTAACTAAAAACCTAAATAAAATAAAAACTAAATATAAAATAAAATAAATTAAACCTAAAATAAAATAAATTAAAAACTAAACAAAAATCTTAACCTAAAAAATAAATGTTAAAATAAACCCTAAAAATAAATAACAAATAAAACCTAAACCCTAAACTAAAAAAACATAAACCTAGAATAAACAAAATAAAATAAACCTAATCCTAAACTAAAATAAACTAAACTTAAATAACTAAAACCTAAACCTAAACCTAAACTAAACTAAACCTAAACCCTGAACAAAATAAAATAAAATAAACTAAAAATAAACATAAACCTAAACTAAAAATAAAATCTAAAAATAAACTTAAAATGAAAACCTAAAACCTTAACCTAAAAAAATAAAATAAAAACATAAACTAAAACCTAAAAATAAAAAATAAAACCTAAACCTAAAAAATAAAATAAAAATAAAACTAAACTAAAAAATAAAATAAACTAAACTAAATAAAATATAAACTAAAATAAGAAAACATAAACTAAAATAAATAAACTAAACTAAAAAATGAAAAATAAACCTAAATAGAAATTAAAAATAAAAAACTAAAATAATTAAAAAATAAACTAATAAATCTAAACCTACCAGTTTACTTAATTAAAAAAAACACTACATACTAAACCCTAAACCCGATCGTCGTGGTGGTGGCGGAGGGAGAGATTGGGGATATGATGGTGAATCCCACTATTAGAGGGGCCGGGGTGGTTCTGATAGGAACTGGAGAATCTGAAGAACGGGCAATCCGATCTGCTACTTATGGAACTATTTTTATAGTTTAGACGATTCTAGTTATCAAAGGTTTTTGATTTTCTCTCTATGTGCTCATATTTTATCTATATCGTCACTTGTGTCTTAGTAAACTTAGTGTGTTACTTGGTTGATCAAATTGAAAGATGAAATGTTGAATCTAAATTTATTCTTTGTTAAAAAAAACCAAAAACCCTAAACCCTAAACTAAAACCTGAACCATATACCTAAAACCTAAACCCTAAACCCAAACCCTAAACCCTAAAAACTTGAAACCCTAAACCCTAAACCCTAAAACCCTAAACCCTAAACCCTAAACCCTAAACCTTAAACCACAGACCATAAACCCCCCTAAACCCAAACCTAAACCCAAAAATAAACTAAAGTAAACCTAAACCTTAAATAAATTAAAATAAACTAAAAATAAACCTAAACCTAAACTAAAAGTAAAACCTAATAAACCTAAAATGAAAACCAAAACCTAAACTTAAAAAAATATAATAAAAATATAAACCTAAACCTAAAAATAAAAAATAAAACCTAAACCTAAAAAATAAAATAAAAATAACACTCAACTAAAAAATAAACTTTAACTTAAACCAAAACCTAAAAAATAAATAAAATAAAAAAGCTAAACTAAAATAAATAAACTAAACTAAATAAAAATACAAATAAACATAAATACAAATAAAAAATAAAATAAACTAAAAAAACTAATTAAATCTACTGTCTTTAATCATTTACAAAAAAAACCCTAAACCCTAAACCTTAAAAACCCTAAATCTAAACTCTAAATCCTAAACCCAAACTCTAAACCCTAAAATAAACCCTAAAAAAAACCTAAAAAAAAAACTTAAACTAAATAAATCCTAAAAATAAAATATATAAAAAAACCTAAACCTAAATAAAATAAAATAAAAAATAAAAAAAACCTCAACTAAAATCTAAATGTAAACTTCAAAATTAAATAAAATGAACTACTAAAAATAAACTAGAGTAAAATAAATAAAAACCTAAACTAAAGTAAAAAAATAAAATGAACCTAAAATTAAAAAACATAAAAAAATAAAAAAACTAAACATAAAATTAAAAATAAAACTAAACATAAAAAAATAAAATAAACCTAAAATAAAATAAAATCTAAAGAAAAACCTAAACCTAAAAAATAAACTTAAAAATAAAACCTAAAAATAAATAAAAAATAAAACTTAAACCCTAAACTAAAAAAAACCTAAACCTAAAATAAAAATAAAATAAACCTAAACATAAAATAAAAAAAAGGCTAAACTAATTAAACAAAATCTAAACCTAAACATAAAATAAACTAAATCTAAATCTAAACCTTAAGTAAATAAAATAGAATAAACTAAAAATAAACCTAAACCTAAACTAAAAAATAAAACCTGAAAACTAAACTTAAAAAATAATACAAAAACCTAAACCTAAAAATAAAAAAATAAACCGACCTAAAAATTAAAATAAAAATAAAACTCAACTTAAAAGTAAATTTAATCCTAAACCTAAACCTAAAAGTAAACAAAAATAAAAACCTAAACTAAAACAAATAAACAAAACTAAATAAAAATAAAAAATAAACCTAAATAAAAATAAAAAATAAAATAAAATAAAAAAAAAGCTACATAAAAAAATAAACCTAAACTTTCTAATTTTTTTGTAAAACATAAACTCTAAATCTAAACCTAAACTAAACCCTAAACTACAACCCTAAACCCTAAATCCTAAAAAACCTGAACCCTAAACCCTAAAACCTAAAAGCATAAACCCTAAAACTCTAAACCCTAAACCCTAAACCCTAAACCCTAAACCCTAACCCTAAACCCTAAACCTAAAAAGCATAAACCCTAAAACCCTAAACCCTAAACCCTAAACCCTAAACCCTAAACCCTAAACCATAAACCCTAAACCCTAAACATCAAACCCTAAACCTAAACCTAAAGTGACTAAATGAATTACAAAATAAACCCAAACCCTAAAACCTAATAAACCTAAACCTAAACCCTAAGAATGGGCTTAACCTTGATGGTAGGAACATCATCATCAACCAAGCTTAGTCTATATCTGGCGGTGCAAGCGGAGGTGGAGGTTATCGCAATGGTGGTGGGGGATTTGGAGGTGCTAGTCGATATGGAGGTTGGTGTGAGAGGTGGTTATGGAGAGGAGTGATGGAGGTTATAGCCATGGTGGTGGATGAAGGAGAGATCGCATATGATTATGGATCCCGCTATTTGAGAGGTCGGGAGGTTCGATGGGAACCGAGAAACTAAAGAATGATAGATCATCCACGCTATGGAACTATGTCTTTACAAAGAGAGGGTTCTAGTTATCTAAGGTTTTGATTTGCTATGCATGCTCATTTTTATCTATGTCACACTTGTGTCTTAGAAAACATAGTGTTACTTGGTTGATGAAATAAAAAAGAAAAATGTTGAATGAATTTGTTCTCCAAAAAAAATAAATAAATAACCCTAAACTAATTAAAACTTAAATCCTAAACTAAAACCTAAAGTCTAAACCGTAAACTCTAAATGCCAAAAATCCCAAACTCTAAACCTTAAACCCTAAACCCTAAACTAACTCTAAACCCTAAATGTAAACTTAAAATAAACTAAACTTAAACCTAAACCTAAACTTAACATAATAAAATAAACTAAAAATAAACCTAAACCTAAACTAAAAAAATAAAACCTAAAATAAACCTAAATTAAAAACCTAAAACCTAAACCTAAAAAAATAAAATAAAAGCGTAAACCTAAACCTTAAAATAAAAAAAATAAAACCTATACCTAAAAAATAAAATAAAAATAAAACTTCAACTAAAAAATAAACCTAAATGTAAACCTAAACCTAAAAAATAAAATAAAATAAAAAACCTAAACTAAAATAAATAAACTAAACTAAATAAAAATAAAACATAAACATAAATAAAAATAAAAAATTAAAATGAACTACATAAACTAAATAAACCTAAACCTATCAGTTTACTAAATTTAAAAAAAACCCTAACCCTAAAGCATAAACACTAAACTCTAAACCCTAAACCCTAACCCTAAACCCTAAAACCCTAAACCCTAAACCTTAAAAACCAATAAACCTAAACCTAAACTAAATAAAACCTAAAAATGAAATATATACAAAACCTAAACCTAAATAAAATAAAATAAAATAAAGTAAACTAAATAAACTAATAAAAATAAATAGAAATAAAGTAAATAAAAACCTAAACTAAACTAAAATAAATAAAATAAACCTAAGAATAAAAAACTTAAATAAAATAAAAACTAAATGTAAAAAAAATAAAAAATAAACCTAAAAAAATAAAATAAAAAACAAAAATAAATAAAAACTTAAACCTAAAAAATAAACCTAAAAATAAAAGCTAAACATAAAAAAAAAAAAACTAAACCTTAAACTAAAAAAATTTAAACCTAAAATAAAAATAAAATAAATAAAATAAATAAACCTAAACCTAAACTAAAATAAATAAAACCAAAATGTAAGGATAAAATAAACTAAACCTAAACCTAAACCTAAACTAAATAAAATAAAAGAGACTAAAAATAAACCTAAACCTAAACAAAAAAAATAAAACTTAAAATAAAAACTTAAAACCTAAACCTAAGAAAATAAATTAAAAACCTAAACCTAAACCTAAAAGTTAAAAATAAAACCTATACCACAAAAATAAAATAAAAATAAAACTCAACCAAAACCTAAACCTAAAAAATAAATAAAAATAAAAAACCTAAACTAAAATAAATAAACTAAACTACATAAAAAGACTTAAATAAATAAAAAATAAACTAAATAAACCTAAACCTATCGGTTTACTTAATTTAAAAAATAAAAAAAACCATAACCCTTAAATCCCACACCCTAAACCCTAAACTCGAAACCCTAAACCTACAACCGAAAACCCTAAACCCTAAACCTTAAAAAACCATAAACCCTAAACCTTAAGAGAATAAACCCTAACACCCTAAACTTAAACCCTAAACCCTAAACCATAAACCCCAAACCCCAAACCCTAAACCCCAAACCCCAAACCCTAAACCTAAACCAAAGTAACTAAATAAAATTAAAAATAAACCTAAACCCTAAAACCTAATTAACCTAAACATAAACTTGAACCCTAATAATGGGTAACCTTGACAAAAATATCACAACTATGCTCATCCAAGGTGTGGCAAAGCGAGGCGAATTATCGCAGGTGGTGGAGAGGTGGTGCATATGGAGTTGGTGGTCGGAGCAGTGGTGGTGATGGAGGTGGGAAGAGTGACTGAGGTTACAGCCGTGGTGATGGAGTGGGGAGAGATCGTGGATATGATGGTAGGTCACGCTGTTTCGAGAGGTCGGTGTTTCATGGAATGGAGAACCAAGAATGAGCGATCGATCTATTGCTTATGGAACTGTCTTTATAGAGAGCTTATCTAGGGTTTTGATTTTCTATTCATGCCATTTTTATCTCGTCATCACTTTCATCTTAGAAAACTTGGTGTTACTTAGTTGATGAAATCAAAAGAAGAAATGTTGAATGATTTATTCTTCTAAGAAAACCAAAACACACTAAACTAAAACTAACACTAAACTAAAACTGAACCTAAACCTAAAACCCTAAACCCTAAAACCCTAAACCTAAACCCTAAACCTAAAAACCAAAATAAACTAAACCCTAAACCTAAAAAAAACTAAACCCTAAACCCCAAACCCTAAACCCTAAACCTAAACCTAAACCCAAAACCCTAAACCCTAAACCCTAAAACCTACAACCCTAAACCCTAAACCCTAAACACCAAACCCTAAAACCTAAACCTAAACCTAAACCTAAATCTAAAAAAATAAACAAAAATAAAAAACCTAAACAAAATAAATAAACCTAAAATAAATTAAAAAAATTAAATAAAAATAAATAAATTAACATAAATAAAAATAAAGAATAAAATAAATAAAAATAAATAAAAAATAAATTGAATGAACCTCAGCCTATAGGTTTAAATAATTAAAAAAAGCTTTAAACCATAAATCCTGAACCCTAAACCCTAAACCCTAAACCTACAACCCCAAACTTACAACCCTAAATCCTAAATCTTAAACCCTAAAAAACCCTAAACCATAAACCCTAAACCCTAACCCTAAACCTTAAACTCTAAAAGCATAAACCCTAAAACCCTAAACCCTAAAACCCTAAAACTTAAACCCTAAACCCTAACCTAAACCCTAAACCCTAAACCTTATACCCCAATCCCTAAACCTAAACCAAAAGTAATTTAATAAGTGAAAAAAAGACCTAAACCCTAAAACTTAATAAACCTAAACCAAAAGCTAAACCCTAAGAATGGGTAGAACCTTGACGGCAGGAACATCACCGTGAACCAGGCTTAGTCTAGGGCTAGCAGTGGAGGTGAATGTGGAGGCGGCGGTTATCAAAGTGGTGGTCGGATGAGGTGCCGATGGAAGTATAAAGCAGTGGTGGTTAAGGTAGGAGCTGAGGTTACAATGGGTGGCAGAGGGAGAGATCGAGGATATGATGGTGGATTCCTCTTCTTAAGAGGTTGGGGTGGTTCTAATGGTAAGCAAAGAAATTGAAGAACAGTCGATCCAATCTGCTCCTTATGGAACTATGTCTTTACAGTGGAGATGATTCTAGTTATCTAGGGGTTTTTGATTTGCACTATGCATGCTCATTTTTTATCTATGTCAACACTAGCGTCTTAGAAAACTTGGTGTGTTATTTGGTTGATGAAATAAAAAAGAATAAATGTTGAATCTGAATTTGTTCTCTGTTAAAAAAAACCCAAAAACTCGAAACTCTAAACTAAAACTTGAACCCTAAACCTAAAACCTAAACCCTAAACCCTAAACCATAAAAACTCGAAACCCTAAACCCTAAACCCTAAATGCCAGAACCTAAACCCTTAGCCTTATACCCTAAACCCTAAACCCTAAACCACAAACCCTATACCATACACCATTAACCCTAAACTAACCCTAAACATTAAACAATAAAAATTATAAAACATAAACCTAAATTAAATAAAACTAAGAAATAAAATAAATAAAAAAACCTAAACCAAAAAAACTTTAAAAATAAAATATAAAATAAAAAATAAACTAAACTAAAATAAAATAAATAGAAACTTAATCTAAACTAAAAAATGAAATACCTAAATAAATAAAAACTAAACCTAAAATAAAAACAAAATAAACCTATAATAAAAAAAATTAAAACTAAATAAAAACCTAAATAAAAATGAAAATAAACCTATAAAAAACTAAAATAAATAAAAAATAAACTAAATAAACCTAAACCTATTAGTTTACTTAATATAATAAAAAATAAAAAATAAAAAATATAAAAATATAAAAACCCTAACCCTAAACCCTAAATTTGAAACACTAAACTCTAAACAGTAATCTCTAAACCCAAAAACCCTAAACCCTAAATCCTAAAACCTAAACCCTAAACCCTAAACCCTAAACCTTAAAGCCTACAACCTTAAACCCCAAACCCTAAACCCTAAACCCAAAAAACCAAAAAGAAACTAAACCTAAACTAAATAAAACCTAAAAACAAAATAAATAAGAAAACCTAAACCTAAATAAAATAAAAAACAAAATAAAATAAAAACTTAAACTAAAACTTAAACATAAACATAAACCTAAACCTAAACTTAAACCTAAAAATAAAATAATATAAAAAGTAAAAACTAAACTAAAATAAAATAAATAAAACCTAAACTGAGCAAAAAAAATAAAATAAACTTAAAAATAAAAAACCTAAATAAAATAAAAATTAAATGTAAAATTAAAATAAAATAAGTCTTAAATAAAATAAATAAACCTAAAACCTAAAGTCTAAACCATAAACCCTAAACGCCAAAAACCCTAAACTCTAAACCCTAAACCGTAAAACCCTAAACCCTAAACCCTAAACCCTAAACCCTAAACTAACCCTAAACCTTATATCTAAACTTAAAAGAAGCTAAACTTAAACCTAAACCTAAACTTAATATAATAAAATAAACTAAACTAAACCTAAACCTAAACTAAGAAATAAAACTTAAAGATAAACCTAAAACTTAAACCTAAAAAAATAAAATAAAAACATAAACCTAAACCTAAAAACAAAAAATAAAACCTAAACTTAAAAAATAAAATAAAAATAAAACTCAACTAAAAAATAAACCTAAACATAAACCTAAACCTAAAAAATAAAATAAAATAAAAAACCTAAACTAAAATAAATAAATTAAACTAGATAAAAATAAGACATAAACATAAATTAAATAAAAAATAAAATAAACTACCAAAACTAAATAAACATAAACCTATCAATTTACTTAATTTTTTTTAAAAAAACCTAAACCCTAATGCATAAACACTAAACAATAAACCCTAAACCCTAACCCTAAACCATAAAACCCTAAACCTTAAAATCATAAACCCAAAACCCTAAACCTTAAAAACCAAAAACCTAAACCTAAATTAAATAAATCCTAAAAATGAAATATATATATAAAAACCTAAACATAAATAAAATAAAATAAAATAAAGGAAAAAAATAAACAAATAAAATAAATAGAAATAAAGTAAATAAAAACCTAAACTAAACTAAAAAAATAAAATAAACCTAAGAATAAAAAATTTAAATAAAATAAAAATAAAATAAACCTAAAATAAAATAAAATAAAAACAAAATTAGTTAAAAACATAAAGCTAAAAAATAAACCTAAAAATAAAAGCTAAAAATAAATAAAAATTAAAACTAAACCCAAAACTTAAAAAATGTAAACCTGAAATAAAAATAAAATAAGCAAAACCTAAACCTAAACAAAAATAAACTAAACTAAAATAAATAAAACCAAAACGTAAGCATTAAATAAACTAAACCTAAACTAAATAAAATAAAAGAGACTAAAAATAAACCTAAACCTAAACAAAAAAATAAAACTTAAAATAAAAACTTAAAACCTAAACCTAAAAAAATAAAATAAAACCTAACTGAACCTAAAAGTTATAAATAAACCTACACCAAGAAAAATAAAAAAAAATAAACCAACCAAACCTAAACTTAAACATAAACCTAAACCTAAAAAAATAAACTAAAATAAGAAACAAACTAAAATAAATAAATTAAATAATAAAAAAATAAACTTAAATAC